>CM044112.1:4039567-4395223 GCA_024174645.1 Lemna minuta
TGTTTTGAATATCCAATTCAATGAATTCCACTACATTCGATGTTTTGATTGAAATTTTGAGAAAGTTATCTCGACCTCAGAACCCAAAAATTCCTACATCAAAATTCACATCATTATGCCTCTTAAGGATGTTCTATTTGACTTAGGTGTGCCTTGTATCACTCTGAGGCTTCTTGATCTACCAAATTTTAGGCCTCATAAAGAGTTGCTCTCAATCCACAAAAGATCTCAATAAGCACGACTATACAAGGGCTCTCTAAGTGCGACTATTAAGGTGTATTCCCTAAAGTAAACAAACCTATCTAAATCATAGAAGCAAATTTATCAAGATACATTGTTTTATTGAAAAGAATGGGTAATACATTTCCTTGATTTCACTTATCATTTACCATTGGAATTTTAAACCTTGATTTATTAGATTTTAATTTTTGAATTTGGACTTTGAACTTTGGTTGTCCACTGAATTTGAACCTTGAAGTTGAATTTTCCTCCATTGGTTGTCGCCTTTGGTGCTTGAAAGAGTTAACTATTCATCACAAGATATTTGAACGTAGTTTGAACCTGAACGCTTGCCTTGAGCTGACCAACTTTTCTTGACCTTTTTTAAACATCAAATTGCAGTCTTTGAAAACAAAAATTAATGTATAAAAAATTATGCTCAACTCTTTGAAATTGATCTTCAAAATAGAACAATGGCGAGCCAAGGTTGAATCCACATGGAGGAAAGCTATGGTATTGAAATAAAGGTTTGATTTCATGTTTTTATAGAGAAAGTAGGAGAGGTTGGTGGAAGAAGTAATAAGGATAGGAGAGATACAAAGATTCGATCAAGAAGTTTCAATCCTTCTTCTGAAAATTGAAAATTCTTGATCAAAGGAGAAAATTATGATTTGGGAATGAGAACTAATATTCAGTAAGTAAAAATAGAGAGTTATGGTCCTAGATTGAAATAAAATTGTTCTAATATATGAAATCGTGATCAAGAACTCACTCTTGCAATGCTCTCTCATCAATTATTAATTTAGACTCAAAGGGATCTCATCTTACTGAAAGAAATGCTAGACTACCAAATATCCTATCATGTTAGTTTCCAAGTTACTCCTTTCACAATTCTCTAAACTTTCTTCTCAACATTATTCCACTTCTCATGCCTCCACAAGTCAACTCTAAGAGCACTTTCTTATGCTCCCCTCTCCCTTCAAGTTAGCCTATATCTCTTGCGTCTTTGAGTTTTAGTCCTCGTCCCATTCCTTCTAGCGTGAGTTCTTTAACTGTGATGTTGCAGCATGTGCTAAGATAAAAACACAACCATCAAAGTGTTGTTGGCCTACCGCAGTCAATACCTTGTCTCACTAGGAGTTCTTTCCTTTCCTTCACAAATAAGGTCAACTTGCAAACAGTCCTCCAAATGTTCCTGTATGGATTGAATACAAGAACTACTCTGCTCATAAGTTTATCGATAAGAATTGTAAGACAATTAATAAAAATAAAATATGATAAAATGAAAAGTACACATATATATTTGTATGGATTAACATAAGAATTACTATGCTCATACGTCTATTGATATGGAATTATAAAAATTAATAAAAAGAAAATATGATAAATGAAATATATGAATATGAAAGGATGTATGAATCTAATAAAGATATGTTACTTCTAATAGACTTATATGTATGTGTGAATCATACACGAATTTGTGTAAGTATATGAATCTATATATATATATATATATATATATATATATATATATATATATATGATAGTAAATGTTTTTGATTTAAAAAGATGCCTAACTGAATATTAATACTGAAATTTAGATCAAGTGGAATCTTAAGAAGATATATGTGTGTGATTTTGTGTAGATGACATGTCTCAATATATGATAGTATATATTGATGATTTAAGAGTGTGCATAACTATAAATGGATATATGAAGGCTGAAATTAGGTAAGAAGAAAAAGAAGTATTTAGTTAGTTGCTGCAATCTAAATGCATAATGATGTCTATATGTAGCTGATGAAATTAAGTAATAAGAGTAACATAGATGTCTAAGTTTATGCTGACTCGTATAAAATCAGATATATGTTTAGATGACCCGAAGATATGTATAGATCAAAACCATTGTGTTCTATTGGATTATATAAATATATATGTATAAATCCATGTGATTGATTTCACAATTATATTTCTACTATATACATGCAAAAATATCTATATATTTCTATCAATCTTACTATTTAATTTCTACAGATCAAATGGACCTTTCAGAGTAAAAAATTCACTAAAGCAAAAAGCAATTCAACCTAGAGAAAATCAAAACACATGGATCCACAAACCTGAAAACAAAGATCAAACAATTTCTTGTGTTGCCCATTCATTTAATATTTGGAGAAATCAAACTCTTAATACTCTTCAATCTAGAGAAAGGAGAATCAATGAGTGAATCTTGCAACTTTGAGAGATTTCATCTCGCTTCTTTAGAGAGAGAGTTTGCTTTGTCATTCCTTGATTGAGAGAGAGAGAGAGAGAGAGAGAGAGAGAGAGATTGCCATTACGTAATCGAGGGAGACTATTGTTTCTATAATCAGAGGGAGGGAAATGATCTATTATATATATAATGATTCTTAAAGCACAATTATGCCCTCAATATTAAGTGAAGCCCAACATATGTATAGCAGTCTAGAAAGTCACGAAATGGAATAACGATCATTATGCATAAAAATAAATCCTCCTTGATTTTGATTTCTTGGCTCCTTGCACCTCTGGTACTTGCCATAAAAAATATACTTTTCTCACAAGCTTTGGCCAGATGCACCATTAAACATAAAATTCATAATCAATGAAGAATTAACTTTTTTCATCGAAATCTATTTGCCTCAATATATCTAATCGGACTCATGCGATGAGTATGCATGATCTTGAGGCCATTGATATAGAGACAAAAGTATAGATAGCGAGTGCTTTTTAGATTAAAAAAAGCTTACTTAATCGAGCAATATGAATCCTTGAATGAAATTAGACTGGTTTATATGTTGATAACGGTATTAGGGATGATGGACTATGAAGATGCTTGGGATGGATGATGGAACCATGGATGATGGCATATGATTCCACTATTAGAAATTGTTAAAATAATACGTGTAAGTTAATTCAATTCAATTAGTGTTTAAATTAATAAGACTTTTTCGTGGTCTATTTTTTGTTGACCAAACTACCCTCCGTCCTCCATATGCGAGCATAAACGCACAGTCCTCTGCTCTCTCTCATCAGGGGTTCAACGCGATGTCGTCATCGAAGTTGGCGGCGGCAGCAGGGATGCTGCGGAGCAGGATCGGTTCTTCTCTGCGGACGCGGGGCGGCGGCGAGCTGAAGAGATTCACGAGCCCCGGCACGAAGGAGAGCGGTAACGGTTACATCTTCAATCGAACTCCGTTACCCCCGGGTGAATCCCGGAAATGGGAGGACTGGGAACTTCCCTGCTATATTACCTCCTTCCTCACCATCGTCATTCTCGGCGTCGGGCTCAACGCTAAGCCTGATCTCACTCTCGAGACCTGGGCCCACGAGAAAGCCCTAGAGCGGCTCCGGAACCAGGAGGCACAGATCGCGGCGGCTTCGGGAGATTCTGAATGAATTTGGTATCTTTCTTCGGTAAATACTTGTTGCCTCATGTTTGGTTTATTTTTGGTACGTTTCCCCCCTTTCTTGAAATAAAATAGGGTTTGTGGTGGAAATTGAATACGTTTTTGATCGAACCCCCCACGGTGCCCTAATTCTCTTGTGTTAAGTTATTCAAGAGATTACTGACCATGAAATTTGGAATTGCTGCTCTTTCTGCAGTCCCTCGTAAATCTGTATAAAGAAGCTCAATCGAGCTATTGCATTAAAGTGTTGGAAATCAGGGTTATTATTTTTTTGCAGTAGACTTGGAGTTTCTGATGGAAATTGTATCCGGTGAGGTTGATTACCCAAAACCCTATCTAATTCTTTTTGTTTCACATCACCCGATTCCTATAAATGTTTAGCGCAATGGGATTGCTGATCATGAATTTTGGAATGACTATATCTTTGATCCTTTTTAAATCAGAATAGAGAAGCATATCCAAGCGATCTATTTATCAGACCAATTTGAAAATCTAAGTTCAAAATTATCGAAAGAAAACTTAGGTTTGTGGTGGAAATCAGATCAAGTAATGTTGAAACCCTAAATTGTGTCCTAGTTCTTATGTTTTTCTTCATTCGATTGTGGCTAGATTACTCATCATGAAATTTGGAATGACTAATTTTGTTATCCCCGATAAATCAGAATAGAAAAGCACGTCTAGGAGATCTCGTTCTTTGAACTATTTGAAATCCGAGTTCATTTTTTTTTGAAAAAGTTGCATCCTGTGAAGTTTTGTTGGAAATTGCATCCAGTGAAGTTAATACCACTAATTGTGCCCTTATTATCTTGTTCTGCATTATCCACTCTCTACTGAGAATTGATAACTGATCGTGAAATTGGCTATGACCATTTCTATAATCCCTTTTGTTGGGTTTCTTGAAATCAGAGTTGGAACTTTTTGTTTGAAGATGCATGATCTTATTCAAGATTTCCAAAGAAGTTCTTCCTGGGAAGATTCTTGAGGATTAAATAGTTCCTTATTCTTCTTTATCCTAGTGGCAGTCTCCAAACATGTAGCCCAATTGAAACTTCGAATCCCTGGGATTTTTCCTTCTCTTTGCACGGGTTCAATAGCTGTTGGGTTGGTGAATTCTAGAAAGTTGAGTTTTGTTGATGCAAACTGGGAACTGATGATCAATTGAAATTCCTTTAGAAGTTATATGAAACAGTTCAAATTTGGGTCGTAATTTTTGACCCAAAGTCTATTTATTAAGGCTAAGGATGGGTGATTCTTATTGTCGATTGGATTGGGTCCTTACCAATGTGATTGTCCGATCACTAGATGATATTGTTAGGATCTGTGATTGGACTCTCTTGAATGTCGGCTGTCGGATCTGTTTGATCATAGGTCTGGTGGTCCATTTTTTATTGTTTATCCCCTTCCTGTCTTTCTCTCTCTCTCTCTCTGCCTCTCCATGTCGTCTGTTCACGGTCTGCCAGATTGCTGATCAGATCACTGATCATCTTGATCAGATACATTGCCAAATTCTAATTTGGATGTGTCTGATTTCTGGTCCTAGTCTGGGCAATGCCGTTGAATCTCATCTCTGACATGAGATGTAGAGAGTGGGAGGTATAAATAGAGAATGGGAGAGACAGAGATTGACAGAGAAATAGACAGCTTTATAGACAATCAGATAGATAGATGTTATCTACCGGTGCCCCATCTTCTCCTTTTCCAATCTTCACATTGACATCAAGTGGGGTACTGACAGGTTTACAACCCAACTGTCCCGATTCTTGGAGTAAATCCAGGTTATACTTGTGCTGACTCAAGGAAATCCCATCTCTGGTTTAGGCGACTTCAATGCCCAGAAAATATTTCAACTGACCCAATTCCTTCATTTCAAACTGTCTTGATAATGCCGTGATCAATCTCTGAATTTCACGCGTATCCCCTCCGGTAATAAGTATGTCATCGACATACACTAATAAGATGGTTGTTTTCCCAACCGCATTGTGTTTGATGAACGAAAGTGCATGATCCCCTCTTGCTTGGTGATATTTCAACTCAATCATTGCTTTGGTGAAACGCCCGAACCACGCTCTGGGTGATTGTTTCAGTCCATATAGAGCCTTCTTCATTTTGCATACTTGATTCGGCTTGTCAGTCAAATGATAACCTGGAGGAAGCTGCATGTACACCTCCTCCTCCAATTCGCCATGGAGGAAAGCATTCTTAACGTCTAGTTGAAGGATATCCCATCTGCACTTTGCTGACAATGCAACCAGTACCCGTACTATGTTAAATTTCGCCACTGGAGCGAATATCTCCCCGTAATTGATCCCTTGTGTCTGGGTATATCCTTTGGCAACCAATCAGGCTTTCAGTTTCTCCAACATTCTGCCTGCTCGGAACTTTGGGGTAAACACCCACCGGCAACCGATTGCCTTCTTTCCTTGCGAAAGTGTAGTAATCTCCCAAGTGTTATTTTTCTCAAGCGCTGACATCTCTTCATCCATTGCTGCCTTCCACCCTGAGTGCCAGAGTGCTTCGTCCACCTTGCTTGGTATGACTATTTCCCTCAGCAGTGAGAGAAAAGCTTTGTATTTGCTGCCCAATTTTTCATATTTGACATATTGTCCAATCGGGTACTTGACATTCGTTCTGCAGGAGCGTACTTTCTTCCTTAGGGCAATGGGCCAGTGCAGTTCTTCTTCTTCAATACACTCTGCAAGAGCTTCAGAGGTTGTTGCTGCTTGTTCATCAATGGATTCAACTATCTCACTGCAGTGTTGACTTCTGTCCACCTCAGCTTCTTCCTCCTCCTCTGCTGTCACTTGATCTATAGGACTATCATTCTCTGCCGGGGTCTGCGGATGTACTGTCACAGGAGTCGCATTTCTCAAATTAGAGGTCTGATCATCAAAGGAAAAATTTCCCATATAATGCAAAAATTCTAGATCTGCCTGCTCGTCTCTCTCAGGTGCTGCCACACGTGTTAATTCGGGTGGACTGTACATCTCATCCTCATTAAACACAACATTAGCTGAAACAAAGAATTTTCGGGAAGGAGGATGGTAACATCTATATCCCTTCTGGGTACTTGAGTACCCGATGAATATGCAGCGGAGCCCTCTGGGATCGAGTTTTCCAGCCTCCTGATGAACAAATGCAACACATCCAAACACCCATGCCGGAAGACCAGTAAACAATTTGATCCTTGAGAAAGATTCTTTCAATTTGCTCAAGGGGGGTATCATAATTGATTACTTTCATAGGAATTCGATTTATGAGGTGCGCCGCTGTGAGGATCGCTTCTCCCCAATACTTCTTTGATAAATTGGCTTGGAACAAGAGTGATCTGGCCGTGGCCAGAATGTAGCCCATACGCCTCTCAGCAAGGCCATTCTGTTGAGGCGTATCCACGCATGATGATTCGTGGATGATACCACTTTGTGAGAAATACGACTTCACCTCCGTGTTGAAGAATTCAGTTCCATTGTCAGTTTGAAAGCGTTTGATCTGCCTTCCGAACTGATTAGAAATCATTCTGCAGAAATTAACAATCACCTGAGAAACTTCTGACTTGGGTTTCAGAAGATACAGCCACATAGTTCTACTGTAATCATCCACGAATATCACAAAATATCGGCACCCCATCAAACTATCAATTGGACATGGACCCCAAACATCACTATGTATGCAATCAAAAGGAGATAAGCACCTATCATCCAACGTCTTAAAGGTACTTCGCTTAAGTTTCGCCATATGGCAGGCGTTACAAAACAACCGTTCACTTGAAATTCCTTCAAACAAAGAGGGATATATAGTTTTAAGTAAATCAACAGATGGGTGTCCCATCCGTCGGTGCAGACGAATCACCCTCTCCTCCTTGGATCCCGACCGTTGTGACACCAAACACTGCCTTGGCGAGACATCGAGGAGGAGTAGACCACCTTCTCGTCTAAAGGATGAAATCTTCCTCCCAAAGACCTTGTCACACAGAAAGCAATCATCACTATCTAGTATAAAACGCCAACCATAATCGTCAACAAGTTTCTGAATAAAAATAAGGTTTGCCCGTAGATCTTCAACATATAATACTTCCTTGAGAACTCCTAGGGGAATGAGAAGAATATCCCCAACTCCCTTAACTGGCAGCTTTCCTCCCCCAACAGTCTGAACTTGGTGTCGGATTCCAGTTGGGAGTAGTTTCTAAAAAGGTGTTCGGTTGGGGTCATATGATCCATAGTCCCCGTATCAGCTATCCATTCAGGGATAGAAGAATTACCTGACTTAACCAGTGCAGTGGAGCTGAGCCTCTCCTAAACTTCTTCAACTTGAGGACTTGTCACAACAATTTGGGAGCTCTGTGCTTGGGTCGAGGTCGCATAGGCCTTCTTGCTAAGGTTCTAATTCTTCCAGGCCAATTTCTAGCAGTTCTCCTTAGTATGACGGCGTTTTTTGCAGTAAGTACAGAAAAGGGAGTCTCTGTTGTCATCTCCCTCAATTGCCGGGACAGAATTTGACTGTGGTGATCGAGGTGTCCCGCTTCCTCCCGGTAATACTCGGTTCTCAGGCCTCTTGGTCAGAAGTGCAGCAGAATTATGTCTTTGAGGCTCGGTTGTGACTCTAAGACGACTCTTGGCCTGTTTGATGGCGCCAATAGCCTCCTCCAGACTCGGTAATTTTTCCCAATGAAGGAGCTGACTCCACACATTTTCATACACGTCATTTAATCCGTTAAGGAATGCAAATAGCCTCCCGCATCGTAATGTACTCTCTTTCAACTCGACTGTGGATTTTGGGTGGGCCACAAGTAATCAATTTCCCTCTAGATGGCCTTTTAGCTTTGATGAGTACTCGCATAACATTATCCATACCTTGATGAGTCTTTGCAGCTTGTCCATACAACTCATATATACGCCAATGACGAATCTGATCTTCACCGTACTTTTTGTATGTCCTCCTCACGCTTCCTTCACCGAACTGCAGCACAGAAGTCCCTTCTCATCTTTTGGGGTCATTGACCTCAGCATCCAGACCCTAGGATTGAGGCCTCCTTCGCCTTCCATGTCTTGTACTCAGGATCTCGTGGCTAACACTCGGCGCTCCAGCCAAATGATCCCCTAGTTGACTCCCATCCAAAGGTAAGAGTGATCATTTTTACCACTCGAACATATTTCCCCCATCAAACTTCACCTCTGGTGGGGGAAATACAAAAATGGGCCTTCCAATAGGAGCTGAATGAGTCACATCTGACCCCCTCTCTTCAGCTGCATCAGTCCTGATTTCACTATTGTATCCTTCACCTTCCATGTCCAGAAGTAGACAAAAAACAACAGACACAATCCCTTCAGAGAAGACAAAACTGAAGATTTCACCTGGAGATAGCAGCAGCTTCAAGCTTCCAACCTCTATTGCTCTGATAACATGATAGTTAATGAGATGAGGACAAACTGAGAGGAGTAAATGCACTAAGATAGAGTTGAGACATGAGGAATAGTGCTCCATCCAGCTAGTGCGGTGCCTGAGGAAAGGGAAAACAAAACAAAACAACTCTTACTACAAATTTTAGGGTTTACACCCTTTAAGTACACAATGGAGAGAGAGAGAGAGCGCCCTGACAGGGATCACATGGTCCCTGTCAGTGTCACATGTGACCTTGAGGGGTCGCATGTGACTTCTTAAGGTCACACGTGGGATTTCTTTAAGTGAAGATCCCACGTATGAGGCCTTTTAAGAAATAAAACTCCAGTGTGGGCCACTTATATATTCGTGGCCCACTTACAATGGAAGATAGAGAAGGAGAAAGGGAGAGAGAGAGAAGTGCTGCTGTTTAACACATTTGATCAGTGACACAATTGCTAGGGTGAAGATTCTATCAACCGACAGCGGCTTTCAGAGAAAAAACATCAGATTATCCTCATCTCTGAGATGCATGAACCAATGAGTGATGAGCTCAAGTATGTCTCTCTCTCTCTCTCTGTGTTTTTCTCTGTCTATATACCAGTTTTATAGCCCTTGGTGGTACTGGACATGGCATCCATCAGATTACCTGCTAGCAGCATTTTTTTTTGTCTCTGTCAACTTTTTTCCCATGTTCCTTCAGTCATCATGCATTTCATGTTGCCATCATCATTGCCCTTCAATCCATCATGTAGCCTAGTGTACACTGATTAAAAGTGCCTCCAAAACACATTTTTGCTCTAATTTGTCTAGGGTTTGATGACCCATGTGTGCCATTTGCGTACTTTTGTCAATAAATCTCGCATTGACTAGGGCTCTCTCCCATTGACATTTTAAAAAGTAGTAAAGTAAGAAATTAAAAATATAAATTATTCATGAACTAGAAGATTAAGAAATTAAACTGATTTCTTTTTCAGAAAATGAGAAAGTAAATTTAATTTTATAAAGTGAGGAATTAAATCTACTCTATGAAATGATAAATTGTATTCGATTTTAGGAATGAGAAATTCAATACTGTTTTAGGAAAAGAGGAATCCAATAGAATTTCAAAAATGGAGAAATTAAATCAAGCTTTGGAAAATCAGAAATTAAATATAATTTCTGAAAATGAGGAAGTATTTACGCTTTTGGAAAATGAGAAATTAAATACAAGACTAGAAAATAAAAGGTTATATGCAATTTCAAGGAGTGAGAAATGAAATCCAATTTTCTAATATGAGAAACCATATACAATTTTAGAAGACAAGAAAGTAAATTCCCTTTTTAGTATACGAGAAATTAAATCCAATTTTGGTAATGAGAATCTAACATTAAAAAAAATGAGAATCAAGGTAGAGGCTTTTGTTTCATTATTTATTTTATTCAATTCTCCTTAAATTCATTCTTTTTTATTCTTGTGTGATGTTTACAATAGAGTCTATAAATATATGCAATGACTAAGTGAATTGTGATGAGATCATAATACAATGATGACTAGTCTTTAAACATATTTTTCAAGCATTTCTATTTGAGGAATATTTAAAAAGGACGTCAAATTATCCAGAGCAAGTGATGTAGTTTGGCACCCAATAGCCTAGCAACTCAACCTATTGATTTGGTTAACTCAATTCTTGATTAATTAATGGGTATGTCTATATCCGGAGCATGTGATATATATAATTAATAAGGTTGAATGATAAGCGTTATTAGGTCTATGGATTTATTTACTCACAAGATATGTGAACCTAGAGTGTTAGACACATAAAGTCTATGGACGCTCATGGATATAGATATAGATATAGATGTAAGGATTTTTGTGAAAATTTCACATACCCAATGTCTTTAAGTAAAGAGATAACGACCAAAACTTACGGTGCCTATGCAAACCTTGTGGAAACTCTTTCTTGCCTTCTCTTTTTGTCATGGTGAAAAGAGTGGAAGAGGAGATGTGATCGTGTGATAATCATATGGATATCGTTTGATGTTGAACACTTGAACAACTTAGAGGATTCTTTTAATAAACCTTGTAAGTATGTATTTTAAATCATATTAGATGATATGATCATTTGTTCTTGGTGCCTTGGTGTTTTGAATGTTTGATTCCGTGTCTTCTACTATATTTGATGTTTTGATCAAAATTTTGAGAGACCTCATAACATTTATTTGAAAAACTTATCAATTATCTATTTTAACACTAAATTAATTAATCCATGATTTATTTAACCTAATAAAAAAGTTAAGTTGCTAACATGTTGGGTGTCAAGCTACAACATATGTTCAAAGAGAAATGGAGTGTATACAAACTCCCTTTGAAACATTGCCATCACTGGTTTTTTAAATTCGTGAGACTCATGAATGACTTAGGGTATGGTCAACAATCAAATATTAATCTATCACTCAAGTTAGTACTAATACATGAAGAAAACTATGGAGGACACCTTCTCAAACTTAGCATCTTATCCCTTGAATCAATTTCCTATAAGATTGAGGTCATATGACTTAAAGACCACACAATCACATTCGAAGACTTCATAAAATTTTGGAGATCTCGTATTTAATCTATTACATTTTGGAGATCTTGTGGCTAGAGATGTGCAAGTCATAGTTAAAACACGATCATGCATCTAGAAGATTATTTGATGTCTCAAGTTCAAGGATCACGTACACAACCATGACATGAATCAACTTATTGACACTTGGGTATAATTCTATTTAGGGGTTCCTAAAAATCGATTTATTGAATTATTTCTCTAGAGAGAACCTACTATCTATCCTTAGTGTATCCATATTGATGGCCACAAGATTAGTCGCATTCATCATATGAGTCAAATTAAATAGTCTTATTCTTTTTGAATAATTTGAAGCCCTTCTTTAATATCCCTCTAATAGGACTATTTAGTCTTCTTAAAGACCAATGATTAATGTATGATGATCTCATCATAATTTACTTTATCATTATATATGCTCATGGATTTCAATGCAAACATCACACAAGGATAACAATGAACACATTTCATTTTAGTGCATATAAATGAGTCTAGTAAGTGTGATTTAGCTTATAGGCCACATGTTATCCATCAATATCAATCTAGTTAATAACTTAATTGATATGTTGAATTCCTAGCTTGTTGGGTACCAAGCTACACCACGTGCTCTATAATACATTTAGTGTATAAGAACTCTCTTATGGAACCTATACCATCATCAGTTCCCTAAGATATACAATCCTTCATCCAGGTGAGACTCTTGAATGACATAGGGTATGGTCAATTATTAAACTCTAATCGATCACTCCAGTTAATATTGATACATGAATGAAATTATAAAAAAATCTTCCATAAATTTTCATCACATTGGCCAAGGATTTAACTATAAATCATTCCATGAGACAATCTCATCTTGTACAGATGTTGAAAATGTCCATCTTGACCACTCAATCACCTTCGAGGACTTCATGTCATGTACAAAATCTATAACGTCTTGGAGATTACATGGCTTGGGTTTTGATAACATCAATTTTCCATTTTTAATTCATTATTCTTTGATTATTTAAAAGCATATTTCACATCATTATTATGCGTGTTATCATATTTTGATAAAAATTTTATATGTGTCATATCATACAGTTAAGAAGTCAAATTGGTATTAAATTGCCTTAAGTTTTATGCATATTTGGCATTTGACATTTTCAAAGGTCAAACAAAGACGATTTAATCATGTGTGCTTGAATTTTGTGATCTTGGGCATGAATGAGGAATGAATAGGACAAATAATTTCTAATGCAAAATTACCCTTTTTTGTTTTTATATTTTATTTCATATATATGATGAAAAAGAAGGTAAAACAAGGATCATAATGTCAAAAATATCACCCAAAAAGAAGTTTCTATGAAAAGATAAGAATATTTTATGTTTTAGGGTTTTATATAATTTCCCTATTGTTTTGAAATTTTCCCCATTTTCCTGAATTTTCTAACATTTTTCTTACTTTTAAGGATTTTTAAAAGATTTTTCAGGCATTAAAAATCTAAAAAATTTATTTAATTTGTGCGAAGGCTGACGTGGTATCATGAACATGTGGTGCGAAGGCTAGGGGCCACGTGGTGCCTAGTCAGTTCACACAAGGTGCTATTAACGAGAGTAATCTATTTTTAGTGGGCTTAATAATATATTATGTTGTTAACAGTCCTAATGGGTCTAGCGATTCAAATTGATATTTTTCTCTAAACTTTATCTAATGTGGGACCAATATTTTTTTCTTTTTCCAGGACACGTGGGACTTCATGGATCACTCGATCCCATGGACAGGGTCCATGAGATCACTTACTTGTCATGGTAAACAAATGCGTGGTAGCTCGAGAACCGCTAGATGTAGTGACCACCAGATAAATGTATAAGATTCATCACACCATAATCATTTCACATGACGAATCAGAAGATGCCATGTGGCACAATATGACGAAGTGTGCAATTGATGGGATAAATCCAACCGCTTCTACTTCTCCTGCTTACTCTCTCTCCTCTCGTCAAATTAGACAATGACATGTGGCAAAAAAAAAATCTAGAGCTAATGATCAAGATATGGTTAGATCCAATGACTATAATCAAATCAAGCATGTTTTTAGCGATTTAATGGCTAAAAATCCTCCAAATTGAAATCATGATATCTCATGATCTTGATCAAGTGAGGAGCTGAAATTTTATGGGCATAATCATCATTTCAAGATCTATGGCTGCACCATGAATAATTTATATTTCGAGTCAAAAAATTAGAATTTTTAATATTTTATTGATCACTCTTTGTGTATGGAACATCATTTCTAGTGAGTTTCTTCTCTTTTTTTTCTATTCATTCCTCGTGTTGGATGCAAATGCCAAGTTTGGGCAAAATGTATAAGCTCTCGAAGGTGTGTTTGATTAGAAAACATCGCTAGTGTATGTTTTCTTTGAGGATCTTTAGATTAAGATCATCTTTCATTGATCTTTTCCATTTTATCAATATTTTCATCCATATTTCATATTTTTAAAACCCTAATCACATTTCCATTGTCCAAACTAGGGTTTTCGATCCGAAAAGATTTCAAAAGTATTTGATCGGTTCATTACAATTTTCGTATACATCTCCCTCTTTCAATCAATCATTTTTGCTTTCTTAATGCAAAAATACCAAGAATATTCCTTGATTTCACTCTTTTAATCGTCCTCCTTGTGGATTCGACCTTGACTCGCCACTATTCTAAATTTTAAGATTATTTTCGAGGAGTTGAGTGTAATTTTGAATACGTGAACTTCCTCTTTCAATAAATGTGATTTTACGCGTATCAAGATTCATAAGTCATATTCAAAACATGATCATCCATCTGTAATGTCTTTTATTTCTTGTCTAAGGACCACATACATGACTAGACATTAATCGACTTGATTGATAGTAAGTTATAATACCATTTATGGATTCATATATATCAATTCAATGAACTCTTTATTTAAAGAACATCTACTAATTATCTTTGGTGTATTCACACCAATAGCCTTAGGATTAGTCATACTCATCATAGTTGTGAGTTTACATGGTGTTATTCCTACATGCTATTTTGATGCCTTCTTGAGTATCATTTGAATATGAATGTTTAGACCATATATTTTAAGACTAGTAATGTTTAAATTAAGATCTCATCATAAGTCATTTAGTCATTGAATACGTTCATAGACTTCATTTCAAATACCACACATGAATTTCAATGAATAAATTTTTATTTCAATGAACATAAATGAGACATAGAAGTGTGATTGAGTTCAAGGCCATGTAATATTTATCAACGATAACTCGACTAGTGGAGATGACAAGATAAGGCAAGTAGAGACTATGATATAGGATGCAACGGATAAAAAAGGCAAGATTCAACATAGTGATAATGGACCCTAAGGACACTTTTGAGAAGAAGAAGGAAATTCTCAACCCAAAATATGCCCAATGATTCTATTACATGGGAGGCCAATTAATATGGCTCGGAGGAAAGAGAATTTACAACTTAAAATTTAATATATAATGAAAGAAAATTAGAAAATAAACCCTAATAGTAGATGATGTTGGGGTCTTGGTCTTTGGTACTCCACATTCATCTCCAAGTGCTCCATTCCATATTCATGCTTTTGTCCATGCTCTCATCTTCTATTCAAAGCATCTAACCTCATTATCTAATCTCCCAGTGGGTTTGACCCTTACTTTAGCACGATACTAAGTGAGGAACTTATAAATTTCATTCTATGCAATCAATACCCAAAGACGACATAAAACATGCAAAAATCAAGTTCATTATTATTTTTTCAAATTCTCTTAGACTTATTCAATCATTTATTAAATAATTATTTGTAATTTAAATATTAAAAATTAGCTTATTTCTAATTCCAGATTATGTATTATATATCTACTTTAGTAACAATTTTTTAAATTTCTATAAATAAGATAATATGATTTAATATGACCATACACTATATCCCTTGGTAATTCATAATATCTTATTGATATATGATGTTGTCATCCACCAAGTGAGACATTAGAGGGTTGTCGATGACATTTGTCTAAACAATACTCGATACACATGCCCATTTAGTGATATCCATCATGAGCTAACGATACGAGTATATGTTCACGATAGCGATATTCATCATCTGGTGACGGTATTGGATATTTCCGCACATCGCATTGCTAGGGTTCTTGACGGCTTCTGATATTCTCATCATTAATGATACCGGCTTTCCAATATTGTCATATGGATGGTTAGAATCTCAGCTCCTTAGCACCACAACCACATTTTTCTATTTTAATGCTTTATTGGGCTCTGTATGGCGAACGTATCGGTCTTTAGTTGGAAAAGAGAGATGATCAAACCATTTTAAAAACTTTTATACTTTTCTCTTCGAGAATTTGTCTCATCAACTTTGAGGCCCATTATAAGATATGATCGGCCCACTAAGATAATCTACTTGATAGACCCATTATAGGCTATTTTCTTCCACGCATGGTCATCATAAAAGATCTCTACTTATTAAAGTAGAGTATAAAACGCATTTATCTTAAATATTATGTCTTTTGAAAATATATATTCTGCTACGGGAAACCATGAATGCCACCGCCCGTCGCCACCCCCTGTTGTGCCACGTGTATCGAGTCAGCGCTGAGCGAAAAGCCGCTAAAGGAACCGAACGAGGACACGATCAGTAGATCCCGACAAGAATGTCGGGTACTCGATTACACGTGGATTCTCTCTCTTTACGGCAAAAGGGAGATCCGGAAAATAATCTTTTATTTAATATCGATATTATTTTATTACGACGCCTCGGTGTTACCAACCAGGCCTGTCTCATAAATCCCTGGCATGCGGTCACTCGCGGTGAGGTTACCTCCAGTCCTTCCGCAGGTCCTTTTCTCTCGGCCAACATCATTCTCTCGTGCGGCGGACAGGATTCCCTCTCGCTGAGTGTGATTGGGCCACGTTGACAGTGCGAGCCCAGCTGGCCCTGATGGAACCAGCTCAGCGGTCTCCTACGGTCACCTCGCTTTTCCGCGTGGGCCCCATCACGATAAATATATATATATAATAATAATATAAATAAACTCCGGCGGTAATTCATTAAAACTTTATTTGCCGTCCTTGGTTTTTATTGGCTGTGAAAAAAATGGGAAGAGAGGTGGAGTGACGGTTATTATTTTAAACGTGGGGAGTAACCTCACCGCTTGTGGTCCCGATTATTGTCCGTCTTATTAAAGCCGACAGTCTGATGTCTCTGCGCTGGCGGCAGTTGGCTCACTCAGCTGCTGCAGATTGCGGTGAAGTGGACGGTTGCATCTTCCGAGGCACTGATCGGCGAAGAATCCGCAGAGATCCAGCGATGGAAGAATCCGCGATGAGAGAATAAGGATTCCGGTTACTTTCATGTAGATAGATATGGTGCATTTTAATGTCTTGCCTGCTGGAAGCTAGAGTGAGTGTCCGCGATTTTCTCTTTTACGGCTTTATTTTTAGTCGATTCTTCTTTTGCCTCTTCTATACCTTGGTTTAATTTTTCCCGCTGGTCGGATGATAATGCACCGAAGTCAATTTAGCATATTATGGACGCCAAATTTCATTTGTTGATGCGGAGAAAAATTTGATTGAATCCTCAATTTGCGGTAAATCTGTTGCCTCCCTCCCTGTTTTGAAATTAAAATGCGGCGATGAAGATCTTGATTTGTCCTTTCTTTGATGATATGGGAGAATCGCAGCATATGCAATGACTTTGGAATGGTAGTTTTGATAGATATGTTTTCTCGCCTTTTTCTCTCTTTTTCTCCATTTTTTAATTGTTTCAAACCAGGCAATTAAGGTTTCTTGATCCATGTTTCTGTATCCTGTAAAAAATGTCGAAATGTGAACAACTCTCTGTTGTCGATCCATTTCTTAATTAGGTTTGACTATGTATAGGTTTCTATTGAACAGCTTTAGCGGGCGATTGTTCCCTGAAGAATAATCTATCGAACGGTGAGGTTTTTGTGCATCCAAAATCCAAATATATGCTCGCTATAAACACCAGTGGAGATTCCTAATCTTTGTTCATTTTTCCAGGTAATATATACTTTGTGATCATTCCTAAACTTTGTGATATGACGACATCAGGTCATGTGACTGCCTCCGAAACGCCTAACGGTTCAGCAGAAAAAGGGCTTTCTGAAATGAATTCCAAGGAGAACGGAGCAGAAAGAGAAGACCTTTCAAGTGATTCTGAAAAGGAGTTCGACTTTGAACCATCTAAAGATTCTGCCCAATTACATAACATGCCATCCATGGAAGAAATTAAGGTCAAAAGAGCTTCAAGAGTCCCTGAAAAGTTATCAAAGAAAAACAACCCCGGAAACACTATTCGTACTTCAAAAATCAACTCCAGAGATCGACGAGAATCAAATAGATTGCAATTCAGACCATCAAAAAATAGTCAAATAAGCTCTCAGAGACCTGAAAAGGCTACGCCCATCACTAAAGACCTCCCTGAGTCCAAACCAGCAGTAGTTAAAACTCCAGAGACTCCATCTGAATCTTCTGAAGGATCATCTGAAAAAATCATTGAAGAGAAGGTAGTTGAAGTAGAAGAAAACAGCTTATATGACACTCAAAGTAATCAACAAAAAGGTTGAGGAAAATGGAGGTGAGAATTCAAAAGCTTGAACAAGAGCTCAGAGAGGTGGCAGCTTGAGATCTCTTTTATTCTGTGTGCCTGAACATGGAAGTTCTTCACACAAACTCCACACTCCAGCAAGACGCGCCTGTCAAGGCTCTATATCCATGCTTGCAAGCACTGGACTCGAGATCGAAGAGCAACAGTTGCTAAAAACATCTGTCTTCTAGGTCTTGTTATGATCACTAGATCTCTGCATACTATATGTGTATCCAGGTACTTACTTATTTTTATTCTTTTTATTAAACAATCAATCAGTTACTAAATTCCTTACTTCAAATTTAGGTTAACATTTTGGCTGTCAACTACAGTTGTCCTCAGAGGAATCATTTCAAGCTTTTATGTCTCTTCATCCCAGTTATGTAAAATAAGAATAATAGCTTTTCCACAGAATGGAAATCTTAATGGCCTCGTTGGTAAAACAGATAAGAAATCTTGGAATTTTGTCATTTATGGATGATTATAGAGACAAGCACATTCACTGCGTGCCCTGGAAAAGATCGAATCTTTGGGTTATTCACTCGGATTGTGGGAGTCTATATGTGGCAGGTAACATTCTCTTGCAGAAAATTGACCATTTATTATAAATCTCAAAATTCTGAGGGTAAGAATCTTTTACGGGGGGGCTCCTTTTCGGGGGCCCTTCTCTCTCTTTTCAAAAAAAAAGAAAAAGAAAAAGAAAAAAGAATCTTTTATGAGCAAGTAGACTACACTGTACATTGAACTTTTGTAAACGAGTTTTTGATGATCCTCATTCTTGAGAGAGAACCGTAGAGAGAAGAATTACAGAGATACAGAGAGATATAGAGAGAGAGAGAGTACTAATAGGCTTTCAAAATATTACTACATTGGATATTATAGTGGACCT
This sequence comes from Lemna minuta, assembly GCA_024174645.1. Lineage (NCBI taxonomy): Eukaryota > Viridiplantae > Streptophyta > Magnoliopsida > Alismatales > Araceae > Lemna > Lemna minuta. The sequence continues at coordinate 4,058,704 of CM044112.1, forward strand.
CTTAGGACAACATAATATGAAGCCCGCGAACCTATATTTATGAGCTTATATGATCTAAAAATGCTCAACTGTCTGTTTAATTTTAGCTCAGACCTTGGCTCCCCCATATGCAATCTCCACAGAAGGAAACTTTGAATCAGGATGATGCGAAGCTTTTTCCGTTGATCTATGGAAGACTGCTTTAGTGGGAAGCTTTCAAAAAGACTTCTGCCCTGTCAGAGAAGGGAAGCACAAGTGTGGATGCTTGCCTGCGTTCAGGCTCGGATGGTAAAGAAAATATAATGCGTACAATTAGATAAGGATGATTACTAATATGAGCTAGATATCCACACTATTCGCCTCTGCTATCTTGGAGATAGGGTAAAATTCCATTCACTGTCATTCAAGTTCTAGATGCTAACTGGTATACACCCGGGTTGTATACCAGTGTAAAAGTCCTTGTATGTTCTAGAATAGAAAAATTATACTTTGCATTGATACAGTATAACTGGAAAGCCACATTTCTTCCAGTGGGAAAAATTGCATTGGTAGTACAAATTGCATAAGGTTTCTTTTACAGCTGTGATAGAAAACTATCTCTATTATCTGATTCGGTCAGAACAAGTGACATTTATATCTCAACAGCAGCATGTTTATGTCCGTTGACTTTTTGCACAATAGAAATAAAGAAGCTATCCTTTGATTACCTAGAAGAATAATTGGACATTGATTCCCCAAATCTGTTGACTCAATTCCTATTGAATGGAGCGACACTGTAGGTTTCAAAATTGCATAAATGTATAGCCACTGTTTTCGGGTGGCTCTCCTATCTCATTGTGGCAACAAAACGTCTCAAGAAAGAAAAACTTTTCCCCTAATGAAAGAGCTTGCGACATTCCTTCTTACACAAATTTTCCTCTATGCTCGATGGCTCTGTCATAGGTAATGGAACATTCAATAGAAATCACGTTAGGTTCCTCGTGTGTATAATCTAGGAATAGAAAAATGTTCTCCAAAATCTAAATTGATGTTGTATTTTAACACTCTGAAAAACTTCCTATTCTACATCTGTTCACTTTGGACACAGGTGATGGAGCAGTGTGTGAGCGCGATTAGATGTTGCCATGTTTGCACGCCATTTTACGTGAATCGGCCAGTGAGATCTCAAACCGATCCTGTCTTCGATCCAATTGTTGATAACAACGCCTTTCCGATCTCTGCTGGAGACTTGAGTCTTTTTGGATCAGGAGCCCAGCTCAAGTAGAACTCGGTAAGCAATTCTTATGTAGATTGATGGATAAAAGTCAGACAGATAGATGGAGAGATTAGATAAAAGAGAGCTTGCCATATTTGATATGGTTGTATACCATGGATAGGTGAGATAAACATATGGATGGATAGCAGAGATAAACTGATAGATTGGATAGATTAGATTGATGTTATCTATAGAGATTTGAGGGATGTATTTCTTAGATGAATATTTTTCCTTGAGGAAAAGTTTTAAATTAAAACTTCAGCAGTGTTAGCATTTACGGATGTAGAATAATAATATTTCAGATTGGGAACTGGTCGAGATGCCTTGGAGAAATGTTTGGAATGGATTCTGATGATTGTGGGAGAATGGAGGATGAGGATGCTGTGGATGGAGATCACAGCAGTCAGGAAGATATTGGCTTGTCCAAGATGTTCCCTCTCCTCAGTAGTTTGAGTGATCTCCTTATGCTCCCTGCTAGATATGCTCCTCATCATCAAATCCATCAGAAAAGAGGTTATCATCTTCTCTTCTCTTTCTTGCCTTTTAATCTCCCGCCCCTCATTCTTCCCATCCTCTCGTTCTTCCTTTTATTTCTCTCTCTCTCTCTCGCTATACTTCTCTCTCCTTACAAATTCATCTGCAGTTTCTTCTTCTTTCCATTTCTACATCTCTCTCTCTCTCTCTACCCTTTACTTTTCTCTGGCTCTTCCCCTTTCAAGCTCTCTCTGTCGCCCATTTCTCCTTTCCTGATGAGTGTCTCGTACGTCCGTCAATGCTAGATCAATAAATTGAACCCCACTCTGCCTGTTTCTTCTTTTAAAGGTGTGCCTGAAGATTGACTCCCAGTAATTACCCGGATTCTCTGTAATTTTGCTCCGGATGAGTTGTGCCCCTCGATCCTGTCCTCGGGCATTATTCTGGTGAAGAACTAAAATGCCGAGGTATCTTTATGCCTGATATTATGTTCCATATTTTATCATTTCTAATACGAGTACTTATGTCTATTTCTTCCTTAAAATAAGAATAAAATTGTCATTTGAGTTCCCTTGCTTTTCTATCTCATAATATCTGACCTCGACCTAGATCCTACTGGAGCGGCGTTCCCACCGGAAGAGAAGGGCCAAGTCAACAGCATTTCCCTCGCTCGGCGGATCCACTACACTACGTCCCCGCCGGCAATCTGCCGAGGTGGCGGACACCAATGGCGCCCTACCGTCGCTAGAGCGGAGCAATTCCATCATACAGAGGAGAGGGCACACAAGCGACGAGGACTTGGAAGATCTAGAGTCTCCCTCTCCTCCTTGCTGACCGCAAGCAAGTCGGCGCTGGAAAATGGCAATGGAGCTGGGAGCCAGAGGGCTGTAGAGCTGGATCTAATCTGAGGTTCAAGCTCCTCGAGGAAGTCTGGCGAGAATGACTCTCATGGTATTGTCGCTGGAATGTACATCCACATTGTTATTCCATGGGTATATATAGAAAGAGGGTGTGTGTGTCTGTGTAAGAGAGAGAGAGGGAGAGATAGAGAGAGAGTCATCGTGGGACGAAACATCATTCCCTACTATATATATCATTAGTAACCCTTTGGGAAACGAATCAAATGAACTCTGAAGGTCTTCTTCACACGATGCAAAAATATAGACTAATTAAAAGAAAGCTTTCAACTTCCTTTTAGCACCACGATTATCCGAGATATAAACTCATAGAACAATATCGGTGCAAAAATGATTTGGCAAAATTACAGAGACTGTACAAGTTCAGCAGCCGCTGACTCTCATAAATAAGTCAGTCCGCGTGCCACCTTTCAAAGCTTATTCACATCTCCGGCTTCAAAATAACGTAAAGCAGGTCACGTTTATGCAACTGTAGCAGTCGACATATCACGAATGCGTGTCAAAAGCGTGTGAATCCACCACCTTCGAAGTAGGCTGCCTTGAACTCTGTATTTTGTACTTCGTGCTATCCAAGAAAGAATTTTCAGCCCTGGCAGACGCAGGATCTGGCTTACTGCGTGATGTAGGTGAGGTTACGGCCCATTGGGGAGAGAAGAGATTTGACTGCACCAGGCGTGGAAGTAGCAGATGTTGGAGAAGAAGACTCACGCTTTCCCCCACTGCAAGCTTCGAGCTCCAGGTTTAATGTGGTGAGCCGAGATCTTTGAGCTCCGGCAATGGAAGCCCCAGAAAACCGGATATCTCCCGCTTCCGGCCCGGGTAAGATTGCTGGTCTCCATATGCTCCCCTCGACCACGGGCTCGCAGCTGCCTCAGAGTGTGCGGATGGGCTCCTAAGAACAATCTGGAGGATTTTTGAAACTATTGGTTTAATTTGTTTTCACAAGAGCCGATTCTCAGGAATCGAAAATGGACGCTCTGAGAAGTGACGATTAATTTATGTTCTTGGATAGAAGATGAAACAGTTGGGAAAATAAAATTTAAACAGAAGAATCGTGTATTTTAATTAAAATGGAGATTTCATGCAGAGACGTAAAATTGCAATGATTAATCAGTTTAAAAGCAATTCAGGACCTAAAAATTAAAGCATATAACTATAGTTAGAAAAAACGCACCTTGAGGATTCGAGACATGAATGACGTTCCATTAAGGGATAAGGCGAGTTCAGCAGACTCGTTCGTCGAGCTCCACATAAGCGGATCTGTCGAACCGTCAACAAGACAGAAGAGTCAGCATTTCATGGCGGAGGAGTCATTTGGAATCACTTCTAAATTACTGACCCAGATGGCTGTCCAGTGGCAGCATCGTTGCAATGATAACTTTGGAGCACTTCACCAAATTTATTGAAATGTCGGTCGAGAGGGTGTCCTTGTTGCTGCAAAATGCACCTGCAAGAATAAGAAAAAGAATGATAGAGTTCGACGATGCCTTTCCCGGGAGAATATTATCTGTTCAATTAGGTCTTAAAGAATGATACATTGCTGATAAAGATGGTTCTGGAATCGGCATCTTCCGAGGGACGAGCTATGGAGGCTGAACCTGTAGCGATTTTGTAGCAAGATACTCATCATTAGGATGCTTGGGTGATTGAAACGTGAACATAAACTTGGGGACATAGATGAATGGCATACCAGTGGCTGGCAGTTTCAAATTTTGACCACCCTTCTGAGCTTCAGGTGAGGTTGACTCCCTGAACAGAAATCGATGCTCAAAAACATAACATCCACTGACGATAGGAAGATAAGCAAAGACAAAGAAGATAGAGACTCCAAACATACTTCGACAGTTGCTGACCAATTTCTGCTGACCAACTTCCATCTTTCTCCTCTTGGACTTTGCTGATGACTGTCGGCTCTTTTCTTGAGGTGGATTCCTCAAATTTAATAGTTTCTTTGCCGTATTTGTGGACATGCGTAGAAGAAAGTTCCTGATCTTCTCTTCGCCTTTTCCTCTCTATCTCTTCTCTGACCTCATGGAAGATATTTTGACTGGTGAGAATCATTAACGTACATACTGCTCTTTCATCATCAGAGAGTCTGACTTTGGACAACTCATCATCTTGCTCATTTTTCTTCACAGATCCTCACAATCTTGTGGGCTAAGTTTCTGGTCAGAGCTTTCTAAAAACCCAAGCCTGCTGAAGACGTTTCCAGATGATTTAGGCACAGCATGCATTGTTGGTTGGATGGTATTATTCTTTGGGCTGCCTCTGTCTGAGAGAGAGTTTGCTAGAAGAGAGATGGTAGACCTTAAACGTTTTGTGGTGAGGGTTCAGGTGTAAAGATATCTGATGGGCTCTTGAAGCGAACTGATTTGCTGCTTTGACCACGTCCCTTACAGCAAATTGGAGGAGACGACTGGAGCTCGGAAAGAACAGGCTTTGCTTCGCGTCACTTGATATCAGCAAAATAGAGTGGGATTAAAGGGACCACTTTCGAAACCATGCATGAAATTTATTGCGACGAAAATAAATGAGTGCTGAGACAAAAGAAACTATTCAAGAAGAAAACCTATCATGTACCCATAGACTTATTCTACTACTGAGAATAATAATATGACCATAAGGTATAATCGCCATTCAAATTTCCACTTGTGATAACAATGGATATACCAAATAATATAAAAATGTGGAGAAAATCAAATAGTCAGATTGACAGATTGCTGATCTGGTAACCTGATAATGAAAGTAGAAAGGAAGATCACCCAGGATCAGTGATCAAACCAAAAGTACTATATATACGTGTCCTACGTACAGGAATGGTTGGTGATCAACCTGATCAACCTGTAGCATTTACAACATACTATTCTGATAAATGCTCATAATTTTAATAAATAGTTGGTCAACCTGGATCTTCAATCAGATCCATGAATCATTGATCCTACAATCTGTATTAACTAGATGCAAATATTACTTTCCTAGATGCCGTTTCCTCGGGGCTTGGATTTCCCTCATATTAGGGCCCCATCAGATCTCTGTCAGTGTCATTTATAAAGAGGGTAGAAACAGGTGATCCTGATTGTCTCTCTCTCTCCTTTGTAGATCGCAGCTTGTACCAGAACAGAGAGAAAGGGTTGAAGCCTGGATTGCTGGACTGCTGTCCACTGTAGCCTGGAGGAGTCAGCCTCCGTCCTCTTTTGCTGTCCCCACTACTCATAAGCTTTCTTTTGCTCTCCCCCATTCAGCCATTCTCTTGAACCAGGTTCTCCTCGTCTTCAGTCTCATTCTCTCTGTGTTCCTCTTTATCTTTCTTTCCCTCTCTCTGCCACCGTCTCCACCCCTAAATTTCCCAGGCTCCGAGGTTATCCAGAAAATGGATTAAATGCGATAAAAGAATCAAGGCCCCTGATGCTGGAGAAGTATATTGTAGTCAATTTAGAGCCTTAAAAAGGTTTTTATTCTCTAACAATAGTTTGATAAGAGTAATGAGTGATCATCGATTGTATTCATCAAGAGATTGGCAATCTCCATCATTAGTTTCGATGAATTGGATTGTCGGTGATCCTGATCGAATCGTCAAATCAGGTCAGGGTTGTCTGCACCTGGTCATGTATAAATCAATTAGTAGAAAATCAACAAATCGATTGTTTTAATGACAGTTCTAATGTTTGATGACAGTAAGCATTTTATAATGTAATCACGACTAGCATACTGGCCATCACGGAATCTTTAAAAAATAACATGTGTCAGCGTGATCTGGCACAAAATAAAACACAAGAGCTGTCTTTATTTCATAAGATAAATATAAATAAACCAGTAAATATACAATAGGCTGATAAACATTTTGAGCAAAACAAATGATTGATTTAACTGAACTAACCTTTAATGTTTGTTTCTCTTCCTGTATTCTACGTTTTTCATGTCTCGGAGATCGTGATTTCCGTAGAGGACTCTGTTTGCGTAGAGTTGTTTCCGGCTCAACATTTTCAACTGGAGTGTTTTGAAATAAAGTGAATGTTTCATCTCTGCCCAAACCTCTCCATTCTCTCTTTCTTCTATTGCTTGAATCTCTCCTGGATCTGTTTAGCCCGTTCTCTTCTGAATCTGATTTGAATTCTCCACTTACGTAATCCATCTCTTGATTATGTTTTTCCAGAAGTTCATTATCTTCTTCTACAGACCTTTCCTTGGGAGGTAGATAGAGATGCAGGTCTGAGGATAGATGATCCCAGAGCCTATATTAATGAGGATAAGAACGATTTAAATGGGTCAATCTTCAGATAGAAATAAACGTAAAACAGCAGACACCCTACCAAGATACAAATGTAACGCTGTCATTTTCCAAAAACACACTGAGCTCCTTCCTAACTTCGTCCTTACGTCTCCCGTTTCTCAGCAAGACAATAACGTATTCCTAAAAAACCAAAAGCAAAAGTGATAAGCTCAACAGCACGATGAAGTGGTCAACCGTTAAGAGACCTGGAACAATAAATAAAAGCCACAAAGAAGAGATGAAATCACGGAAAATAATAGGATCATTCACAAAAAAAGCTTTAGCAAACTTGAAAAATGACATATGACCTTCTCAAGCAAATCCCTCATCTAAGGGGCTGTTTAAATAGTTGACAATGAATTTATGTCAATAATGAAAACCTTCGCAACAGCCAAAATCCCTCCTTCAATCAGTCAATCACTCGTTAAGCAACAGAGAATTGACAAAAGATACAGTGAAGATAATACTCTCATTTTAACTATCCTTATCTCGACATCTCTCTCTATCTATCTATTCAATAATCAATGATCGTCATGTTTCTTTGACAAAAAATGGTAGATCGTTTTCATGAGGAAAAAAATTCCAATGTCGGCCATCGATATCATCATCTTCCACGCAAACATTCCTCAGAATCAAAACCCATAACAGACATCAAACTAATCTCTCTAAAAACAAGCATTATTCCTCATTTACGACGCTTACCAATGGGATTACGACATTTCTATGTTTACTTACGGTTCACACTCACTAATATGCCTTTCATTATTCATTTATACACCACGGTATGATAGCTGTTCACGGGCATAAAACTCCTCATCAGTTCAGAAGATCCCTATAAATCTAAACAATCAGAAAATAGTAGAAACAGGGAGATCATCTGTAAAATATTTTTCTTGTACAAGCATAAAATTAGACCTCCAGTTCATCAAAAAGAAAGAAAGAAAGAAAGAAAGAAAAAACTATCTAACGTTAAGCTAACGGATAGCGAACGAAAAGTTTATGACTCATACTGCTAGAGTGTCGTCGGTATAATCTCCCAGATATTCCTTCAACTTTTCCTTCACTCTCCCCAGGAGCTTTGCACATCCTTCGCCCGAGAAATCAACATTGAAAGTTCCCTCGTCAATCTCTATATTTCCGTCGTCCATTTCTAGACCATCAAACGGTAAGCATCCTGACGGAACGAAACCCTAGCTTTTATGAATATATGTAACCGGAAAACGCGTGGACGGAAAGCGACAGATCGTCTTCAATACATATGCATTGCCATCGACAGCACTCTCGGATGCTTCGGCCGAATTTCCTGCGGCGAAGAGCGGCGATCGCGAGCAAATGCAGTTTCTGTTTCAGGAAATTAGTGATGAGAACACGCGGAAGTATATATAGGCGCTAGAGACAATTTATCTTATTCTGACGTAAATACCTCTAAACAACCGTATATTTACAGTGGATGTTGATCCAAAACTCACGGTTTGCATGGGCAGAGTCGTCTCATCTTAAAAAACTAAAATTATTTTTCAATAAATCTGAAGAAAGAAAAACTTCAATATATCATTATTGAATATATTGAAAAACTAAAATTTTCATGACAGATACATCAGTGAACAATTTTCAATTTCTTACGTTAATACCCTTCATAACAGTAGACATTTACGGCAAATCTCGATTTAAAACTGATGGCCTTTGTGGACAGATTTGTCTTATCCCTCACTTCTAAAATTATTTTTAATAAATTTAAATAAGATACGTCTATAACCGTTTATCAGATTTTTTTTAAAGTATTATAATAAATTAAGGGTTGATATACTATATAAATTAAACTACTGAATTATTGTGATAATTAATTTAATTCATGAATTACCGAAAAGCCATGGTCCTCAGAGAACTCACCTCTTTTTATTCATTTTATAATCCAGTTTACCCAAATAATGAATATCTCGTTATTGCCAAATTCTTTTTTCTAAAGAATAAATATTTAAAATAAATATTTGTTTAATCAAATTAGCCACTTATTAGGACGATTAATTAAAATTTTGAATCACCGAAACTCACGATTCTCATCAGATTATCAGAGAATGAAACAGATCCTTTTATTCCGTGACAATCCAGGGATTATTGAACATAGAAAGCGAGAAAGGAGAGGAGAGAGGCGCCGACGATCGAGCCGGCGGCCGCGGCGCCGGCGCTGGTCGGCGCCGGGGCAGGCGCGGCGACGGCGTCACCGGCCAGCGCTGCGGTCGCCCAGGTGGCAACAACGAGAACGGCGCAGACGATCTTCCTCATCTCCATGGACGTTGACTTTTCGCTCTTTGAAGATGGATCGCGCGGAGAGCTCCCTCTTTCTCTCTCTCTCGGTAGCTTTCTGTCTTCTTTTTCCTGCGAGGATCTGCGAGAAATGATGGGCCGGGGGACGAGTCTTTAAAGGGTTCGTCGAGGCTGGAAATAGGTTTCCGCGTGCAGTTTTTGAGAGGTGAAGAGCGAGGGCAGGAAGGAGAAGAGAGGGGAATGGCGTTTAACGACTCCTGCATGGGAGGAGAAATGTCAGCCGTTGGCCCATTTCATAAAGTTTTGACGGATGATGTCTGCTTAGTGTCAGTTTTGTTTGAAACCCTTCACATCTTCCCTAGAGATTTTTAATGCAACAATGAATTGGCATTTTACACGTCAATGGCGTGATTGGAGTGTTTTTCAAGGATTCTTCTAATTCTCCACGAGAATATTTGTGCATGCACACTAATGGGCATAAGTATTTCTTATCTTTTTTTAATATGATGTAAATTGGGTTAAAATTTCTATTTAAAAGTGTAGGTTGACCAGGCTAGAGGAGGAGAAAAGTGATGATGATGATGATGATGATTTTTTATATACTCTATATTTCCTACAGTACATGGTGTAGTTTGGCACCCAACGAGTTAGTAACTCAACTTATCTATTGAATTAAATCGATCATTGATATATACACATATATTGATGTAGTTTATTAATAAAAGTTGACCAATTAGGTGTTATTGGGTCTCTAGATTTATTAACTAGTGAGATGTATGAATGTAGATGATCAGACATATAAGATCTATAGATGTTCTTAGATATAGATATAGTTATGAGGGTTTTTATGAACAAATACATGCTAACTATCTATAAATAGAGAGATAACGACTATTACTCAAAGTACCCATGCAATTCTTGTGAGAATTCTCTCATTTTTTTCTCCTTCTCTCTTGGTGAAGAGCTTTGACGAGGATATCTAACCATCCAAAGATTATACGGAGACCGCTAAAGGCTAGAAACTCAAATAGTGTTAAGAACTCTTTCAAGTGAACCTTGTAAATATATTTTCTTATACATACTAGATGATAGGATCATTTATTCTTGGTGCCTCGGTGTTTTGAATATTTAATTCAATATAATATTTTATATTCGATGTTTTGATTAAAATTTTGGAATGCTTATTGACCTCAAATCTCAACAATTTAGAGAGTAAGAGATAATAACAAATTTTTGGGTTCTAAGGTCGATAAGTGATAATATGTAATTTCATGCATTAATATCATGCATTTTATGCATTTATTATTAAAAATATAACCATAAATGTATGTTATCATGATTTAAAATGATTAAATTGATAATTTCTATGTTTTAAAGGATATTCTTAATTTATCATAAATTGATAACATTTTATTAGCATTTAATGACATTGATTCATCAAGAATATAATTTTTCCAAAAATGAGATTTCTATGGATTTTTTTGGAGATTTTTGGGAGATTTTTTTAGAAATTAAAATCATTGAAAAAAATAATTTTTGTAAATAAAATTAATTTAAAAAATAGAGAAAAATAAAAGAGAGAGAATCTCTTTCTCTCTCACTCTCTCTCTCCCTCGATCTCTTTCTCTCTCCCAATTGCTCTCCCTCTCTCCCAAGCGCTCTCCCTCTGTCCCACGATCTCTCTCTCACTCTCTCTCTCTCTCTCTCTCCCATGATCTCTTTCTCTCTTTCTCCCTTCTCTCTCCCATGATGTCTCTCGCTCATCGCTCTCCATCTCGCGCATGAAGGGGAGAAATTTTCTCTCCCCCTCACTGTGTCGCATTACTCTCTCTCTCTCTCTCTCTTGCGATGAAAATTTTCCGTTGCCAGGAGAGGAAGTGCTTCTCTCCTCGTGACGGAGATTTTTCCGTCGCGTGAGAGAGAGATAGAGATTACCCGTGCGCACGAGTGCGCGTGTAGGGGGAGGAAGAGATTTTCCCTCCTCTCTTTCCCCTCTCCTCTTTCCATCTCTCCTTCTCTCCCCTGTGTGCATTGATAACATGCATATTTAACTTGTATTTTCATCATAATTAATTGATATTAATGCTTATTTTATGTAATTATGATGCATGTTATCATAGTTTTATGACATTTTCACCATTGGCATGCCATTTTACTAAGTCCATATTTTTATATTATTTAGGGTTAATTATGTGCTTTAGTGATGTTTGACCTTTTTCAAGGTCAAACAACTTGAAATTAACCATTTTCCTTGATTTTATTTTGACTTTAGTGGATGATTAAAGAAGAGAATGATGAAAAGAATCAAAAGTCAACTTTAGAGAGTTGACCTAATTTGGCTTTTTAAAGTCAAGTTGGAAATATTTGAGTTCATCAATTTTTTTCTTGATTAAATTTATATTTCAGGTGGCATGGGATTGAAGAAGAAGAAATTTGTGATCCAATGGAGAAATTTTTGAGTCAAATAGGAGTTCTAAAAATGAAGTTATGAATTTTTTATGAATTTTTCAGGAATTTTTTTAGAAATAAAAAAATCACAAAAAGGGGGTTTTTAAGCGTGCGACCCACGCAATGCTGATGTGGCAACTCGTACACGTGTCGGCCGCACCAGCTAGCCAATTGCACCGGCACGGACTCATGCAGGCACCTACGTGGCGCAATGGCTGAATGGGCTAAGTAGATTGGGCCCACGGGTGCAGTGGCCTAGTATAGAATAGAGATAAGGGGGGGCATTATAAGGCCCATACGGTGACGCAAAGGCTTAAAACAGTCTCCCCTTATATAGGCGATAAAATGCATTCTTTTCTTCTGTGCGGGACTAAATGAGTTATTATGTTCGCAAGCAACGTGGCAACACGTGAATAAAGCTCGTTTGATTAAATCACGTGAATAAATGCGTGTTGGATTAAATCACGTGAATAAAGGTGCGTTGATCTAGTGGATCTCGGTCCACCGGATCACGATCAAATGCACATGCTTAATTTAGAGTTGTCGATCACATTAGTGAAATCTAATGGCTGCGATTTAATCTCGCACTCAGCTAATGATAGCGTGACACGTGGAGAATTGTGGACACTCCGAACAAGATCGAACGGTGGAAATCAAGGAATAGTGGAGCCCACGTCGTGGGATCGTGGTCCACTTATAGTGCACTATGTGGCTTCATCGTAGCCATCCAAGTTCTTTAAGCAAAATGGACCGCTCGGATTTAAATTGGAAAATTTCCTCTATAAATAGATGTTCTCTCTTACGGAAATAAACTCTTGATTAAACGTGAAATTAAACATTTTTGAAGGAAGATCTTGAGTTCTTCGTGATTATCTTGCATTCTAGACTCAATCATGCATGGATTGAGGCAAGTAAATTGATAACATACTAAATTAACATGATAAAACATGATTATTGATGCATATTAAGGCATAAATGATTTCATTTTCATGCATGTTATCATATTTATGTATATTTTTCTATCATTCCATGAAAAAATCATTATAATCTCAAAAATACTTTAAATTAGGGTTAAATATGATGATTTAAAGATGAATAATTTAATAACCCCTCTTTACTTGAGATTATAGATGTTTTTAGAGTTAAAATAATGAGAGAAAATATTTTATAAACATTTATTTCTATTTTATTAAGTTAAAATCCATAAAAATAAATGTATGTTTGAAATGGAAATTAAAACTCTCATTATTTATTAATTTTGACTCTTTAGAATTATAGATAATTAAATTTTGGATCAAATGAAAGAAATTTGGATTAATTTGGAGTTATATTTTAAAAGTTATTAATTTTCTAATTTTTAGGGATTTTTCTGGATTTTTTCTGAATTATTTTCAATTTTTAATGATTAAAAACTAATTAAAAAAGGCAAAAAAGGGGGTATATTTTTGCACGGGACCCACATGGATGCGACGTGGCACTCAGGGCCACGTGGCAGCGCCACGCGGGCCCATGCGAGCGTCTGCGTGGCGCGGAGGTGACATGTGGCATTATTTATATTTACTCGTATTATATAGGGTTATAGTACATATAAGCATCCGATATTTCGAATATTAGCTAACCCTCTTATTAGTCAGTCCTTATATACCCGATCATCTCTTTTAATTTTACCCGTGTGGGACTAAGTTCCACAAAGTTTTTTTACGCGCAGGACACGTGGCGAAGGGAGAGGCGCCGGATCGGATGGAGCGCGGATCATCGCGCGTCGATTGGGTGAGATCGCGGTCCACCTGATCGCATCACAACATGTGCGTTTTAAGGAGCGTTATAACGGCCGTGATTTAATCGCGCGGGGAGCATCTAGATCGTCCGATCGTGATCCAACGGCGCCAATCTTAAGCGTTTTATAACACATCTCATCACACCTCATCCGGACCGTCCATCATGATCTGACGGCTGCGACTTAACTGAAACGGTCCACGATGGACCGTTCCATCGTAATCGTCGATTGTTTCGATCGGACGATTACGCCCAAATACCCTATAAATAAGGCATGTTCTTCCAATTTGTAAGCATTCGAGTTAGAAATCAATCCAATTGATCTGTTTAGACACCTCCCTTCTCGAATATCTCAATTCCATCCTCCCCTACACCCATTTCCGCATCCACGGAGCGCTTGAAGTCGAGATTTGGTTGAGTAGAGAAGGAGAAATCGACGCTTGAATCTCCGCATTGCGTTTTCTTTGGATTTTCGATTAACGACGAATGATCGAGCTAATTGATAACATGCATTTATAACTTGAATTCTTATCTTAATTAACTCATATTCATGCTTATTTTATGTGAATATGATGCATGTTATCATACTTTTTAGGAATTTTCTCCATTGGCATGTCATTTCACTAAAGTTGATATTTTATGCATAAATTAGAGATAATTTCATGTTTAATAGATGATTAATCTTTTGTTTAAATTAATAGAAGTTAATCTCTGTTATTGAATGAATTTTGACTTTGGTAAATGTTTGGAAGGATGATTTTATGATGAATTTATGATTTAAAATGTTTAATGAGAAATGATTTGTAATTCATCTTGATTTCTTCTTTCTAAATATATTTTAATTGACATGATATTAAAAAGAAGAGAATTTGTGATCCAATGGAGAAAATTTGGATTAAAAAGGAGTTGTACATTTTAATTTATGAATTTCTGAAGTTTTATACTCTTTTTTTGAATTTTATTTGATTTTTAAATGAATTTTAAGGCCTTTTTTCTATTAAAAAAATCGGAAAAAGGGGGTAGGCTTACCGCAGGTGATGACGTGGCGAGTGGCCCCAGACGGGCTGACGTGGCAACGGGACCACCGCGCCGTTACGACGTGGCACTGAGGCCACGTGGTAGGACGCGTGTGGCCCACGCGTGACGCAAGCGTGACACGTGTGCACGTGGCTGACACGTGGGCGCGATATCTAGTTATAATATAGGTTATAGATATAAGCCTATTCTTAGAACTGGCTAATATCTATAACCGCTCCACTATTTAACCGTGTTTTCCCTCTCAATTTCTTCCGTGTGGGACTATGTTCCCACACGATTTTGTTTATTGCAGGTGACGTGGCGACGCGACGAGCGTCGGATGCGGGCGGAACGGCTGAGATCGCGTGGACCCGAGTCCACGCGATCAGCAATCAAACACGTGCTGAATTCGAGGAGTAAGTGAAGATGATGAACGGCTCACCTTTAGACACGTGGCATCACAAGAAGCTCCCGATCGTCATCGAACGGTGAACGCTCCATCGGGCGATAGATCTCCATCAGACGGCCGCTGCAAGTTGATCAAAAGCGACAAAGATCGGACGGCTTACCTGATCGACATCAGACGGCTCACGTAAGCTTCATCGGACGGCTGATCTACATCGCGATCGCGGCGCACGGGATCCGTTAATCGCGATCGTCCATCCAGCGGTTTTGTCATCGGATGGCGCAGACAAAACAGGGAAGAACCCCAGGATCGCGGTCCGATCAAGCCGCGATCGAGCCGCGATCGTACGTTTTCTGCGGCGGAATCGTTCCTACCTGATTCGACGATGATCGACGGAAATTTAGGACCATGATCGAACCCCGATCGTGGCCCGATCGTGGTCCGATCGTGGTGCTAAAATCGTGGAAATAGGAGCTAAATCCACCGCTGAATTTGGTCAAAATCGTCGCGGAACTGAAGCCACGACCCATGCCCAAGGAAGCGCCTCCACGACGCTTGAAAACCGCCCCCACGAACGCGTCAATTGCCCATGATCATCGGGCCAATTTCCCTCTTTAAAAGCATGTATTTCCCTTCTTTGTTCTTCAACTTTTGATCGACTCGTGAAGAAATTAAGCGAGTTTCGAGGAAGGTCTTAAGTTCTCGTGATCCTCTGCTTCCAAGAGTGTAGAGACGCAGCCATTGAAGCATGATAATCACGATTTCATCTCTTGATTTCATCGAATTTTCCCCTTGAATTCCGAAACGTCCACGAGGAAGAATCCGAGCAAATTCGCTTCAATCCACGAGAATTGAGGCCCCATTCTTGCGGAAAATCGGGTTAGTAGTGAGGTTCGATCGATTATCAAGAGGTAATTTGTATTTTTATTAGGTTTAGATCTTTAATTTTGCAAATTAGTTCATAGTGTTCTTCATTTTCCCTAATTTTAGGTCCGAAAGTCACTGATTTTGAAAATAGGATATCTCTTTGATTATAATTCCAAATCACTTGATTTTGGTTTCATTGGATTCCTCTTTTTATCAGCTTTCCGTGGATAGCAAATTTATCAAATTCTGAGTTCATTTGACCCTTCAATTTAACATTTGACCATGGATTGTTCATCTTTCATCAGAAGTCAAATGTTGACTTTTGGGGTCAATTACTTTTTATTGACAAATCAGAATTTGATAATTTTAGTCTTGTTGGATTCCTCTGGTTCTTAGCTTTCAATTGACATATAAATTGCAAGATTTGGATTTCATTTGGGCATTCAATTTGAAGATTTCCTCTGAGGTGTTAATTTCGGGGATTTTCTGATCATTGATTTTCAATAATTCATAATAAATCTATTTCTTATCCAAAAATTAAGAAATATATATCAATAAATTCTATCTTCTATCTAGTTTCTAAATATCTACTTTTCGTAATCTTCTGACTCTGTTTGATTCTCTGATTTTGCAGAACACCTACTGTTGGTCAAAGTCAATGCTTTGACTTTGACTTTTGACTTTTCTCTGTCAAATCCGAGATTTCAATTCTTAAAACTTCTTATTTACCTTATTTATATCATTTCCATATCTTACATCTTATTTTCTCTTATTTAAAGCTCCTTTTAAACCTAAGTTTGACCAAGTCAACTCTGCGATTAAAGTCAACCCTGCTCTCTGTGGATCGACCCGATACTTACCCAATACTTGATTATTATATCTTGTCTTTGTGAGTTCGGTTTTATAAATTTTGTTTGACCATCGTCTTTGTGTTTTAACGACGCACGAAAATGACACGTCACTAATCCAAGCACAATTTGGGATTAGTGGAAGCTGTTTTTGCTAATCTATCATCCATCCATGTTTAATTTCGATTTATATTAGGATTTCAAGTTTAATTTAGTTTAATTTTCGTTAAAATCGCTATTTACACGTTCGAAAATTTCTTTCCACTTCGATCTTCAATTTCTCCGCGAAATCAAGATCAATTTTGATGATTCTTGATTCCGTGGAAGCGATTTGAAGTTATCTTTCATAATCTACCATTTTCTCCAATTTCTACAATGAATTTATCGTCTGATTTGATCAATTTTGAAGAAAACATCATAAATTTTCTTATTTCCCTGTGGATTCGACCCTTATTTACCATTATGCCCCTCAATTCGAGTTAATTTCATCAAATTGGCAAGTTCGGAATTATTTTTGACATGAGACCGTGTGAAATCGATGACCTCGCGGTTTCGTCTCATCATAAATCACAAACATTGTCAAAAAACTTTTTGAAATCGTCCTTTGAACTTCGAAATCACATTGGAGAAGGAACTAGAGAAATTCACAGCAATCAAAAGAATTTGAGGCTCAATCTTCGTGTTAATTGAGTTAGTAGTATGATCCCTTTGTAATCCTCACTTTCTAGATAGTTTTGATTTGATTTAAATAGGTAATTAGAGTTTAGGAATCGAAAATTTCTTCGCTTTCACCCAAATTTCAGCGTGGATTTTTGCTGATTTCTGAACAAGGATTTCTCCTTGATCTTAAGTCCAATTCAAACGAATTTTATTTTATTGGATTCCTTGTTCAACCAGCTATCTGTGCTGATTCAAAATTTTTTATCAAGGTTTGACCCCTCAATTTATTGTTTCACCAACTACTGTTCAAATCAATCTGAATTTGGGCATTGACTTTCGAGGGCTATTACCACAACAAGGTGAAATTTGCCAATTTTAATTTCTTTGGAATCCTCTGATTGTAAGCTTTCTATGCGTAGGTTATTTGTTAGATTTGGATATCATTTGATCATCCAATTAAAGGATTTTGACTGGAACCTTCATTTCGGTGATTTTCTGTCCATTGATTTTTAAAAAATCACAGTAAATCCAATTGATCTCTAAAAAGCATTATCTTTATATAAAAATTCTCCTCTTTCTCTCTAGTATCTAAAAAATATAATTTTCGTAATATTTTCTCACCACTTTCTTCTCTCATTTTATAGAAAGTCAAAGTAGGGTCAAAGTCAATGCTTTGATTTTGACTTTTGACTTTTCTTCCCCAAATATTTTTCAAAATTTATAAAATATCTTCTCTTATATATTGGTAATATTTCCATTAACAATATAGCATATTCACTTCTTAAAAAACCTGAATTATACTTAAGTTGACCTAGTCAACTCTTTCGATAAAAGTCAACCATGCTCTCTATCGATTCGACCCGATCTCATCGCTGTACTTGATTTCTGATTTTTAAATCATCGTGAGTTTATAATTATAAATATTGTTTGACCGACGACCTTATGTTTCAACGACCGCACTTATCGTTCTTCACGTGTGTGCGCGCGTTAAGGTGGAGAAGGGGATTTCTCTTCGTCCTTCTCTTGATTCTCTCCTTCTCTAGCTCTTTCTCTCTCTTTTGTGTCTCCCTCCTCCACTTCCTCTTGCACCTCTCTCTTCCGCCGCCGATTTCATGCATGCGGTGGAGAGAAGCACTCTCTCTCTCCAACACGTCTATCTTCCACACATGCGTATGCGCATGTGTGGAAGAGAGTTTGCCATCTCTCCCTCTTTCCTTCCGACTTGCGCTCTCTCGCGGGTGAGAGGATGAAAATGAGAGGAAGAGCATCTTCTTCCCCACTCCCTCTCTCTTCTCACTCTCTCTTCCGTAATTTCTACACGTCTTCCTCATTCGAGCTTTTCGCCATCGAAGGAGAGGGTAGAGAAATGAGAGAAGAGAGAGAGGAGAGAGGAGAGGAGAGAGAAACTAACAAATTTTTAGTTTTAAGTGCACGTAGTTTGACCGAGCTGGAGCAAGTTGACATGCATTGTTTGAGGAGAGAGAAATGAAATCAATTGTCCAAATTTATCAAAATTAAAAGCATGATATCCGATGATCTTGATGGATTTAGGGGCTGAAATTTTCTAACCATTTCAAGCTCTATGAATCTGCTAGGGCTGGTTTAAGTTCTAAGATGAAAAAGTTAGGGTTTTGAATGTTTCATTGTGTGCCTCTAGCATTGGCTAGCCAGAAGGATAGAAGGCATCGATTGATCATTCTTCATGTATGGAATATCTTTTTTAGTGAGTTTTCTCTCTCTTTTTTTCACTCCTCGTATTAGATGCAAGACACCAAGTCCGAGCAAAATGTACGGGCTATCTAAGGTATATTTTGATTAGAGAACATCACTAGACGTGTTTTCATCATGAACCCTTATATTAGATTCATTTTCTATCTATATTTTTTATTTTATTAATATTTTTATCAATATTTTCATATTTTTCAAACCCTAAAAATCACTTTTCTACCATCAATCAAAGGTTTTCAATCTTCCAATGGAGTTTGGAAGCATTTGATCAGTTCGTTTCATTCCCACGTACATCTTCTTCCTTTCATTGATCATTTTCTGCTTTCTAAATTTAAAAATACCAAAAAATATCTCTTGATTTCAATCTTTTAACCTTCCTCCTTGTGGATTCAACCTCGACTCGCCACTGTTCTAAATTTAAATCCAAATTTGATGAGTTAAGTATAATTATTTTGATACATGAATTTGCACATTCAACGACCGTATTTTACACACATCAATAAGCTTGAAAATTTTTTGATAAAATAATTGGAAACAGTGCAATGGAATACATTAAATTGGATATTCAAAACATTGAGGCACCAAGAACAAATGATTCTATCATCTATTCTTGTATGAGAAAACATACTTATAGGTTTCCTTGAGGGAGTTCTTGAAGCTATTGAAGTGTCTAGCCTTTAGTGGTATCCACACTGTCTCAAGATGGTTGGATCACCACTTCAAAGCTCTTCACCAATAGAGAAAGAGAAGAAATGAGAGAATTCCTACAAGGCTTGATGGATATTATGTGACCTATCAGGCAATCACACTTCCATGTATCTCGTTTACGTTTATTAAAATAAAATTTATGCATTGTAATTATTGTGTAATATTTGCTATAAAGTCCATGAGCATGTGCAATGACTAAGTGAATTATGATGAGATCATAATACACAGATCACTAGTCTTTAAACAGATGGTCTAAACATTCTTATTCATGGATTATTCGAGAAGGATATCGAATAATCTGTATGAATTCCTGATTGATATTATACCCAACTTTTAATCAAGTTGATTCATGTCACGGTTGTGTATGTAACCCTTTGACTTGAGACACCGAACACATATTGTGAATGGATGACCATGTATTAATTATGACTTAAGAATCCCTAGCCACAAGATCTCTAACATATCATATATTAGATACGATATGAAGTCCTTAAAGATGATTGTGTGGTCAATATGTGATCATCCACCCTAGGTATTTAAGGAGATTGACTCAAGGAATGAGATGCGATGAAATCGTTGGCCACTGTAGTAGAAATATCAAAGAAGGAGTTCCTAATGATTTTCTACACACATTAGTTATAAATTAAGTGATCGATTAGGGTTTGATAGTTGACCATACCCTAAGTCATTTATGAGTCTTGTGTGGATGAAGGTTATACTTATATGATAACCTATGACGAAAAGGTTCTATAAGAGAGTTTTTATATACTCTATATCTCCTAGAGTTCATGGTGTAGCTTGGCACCAAACGGGCTAGCAATTCAACCTATCGATTAGGTTAAATCGATCTTTGATTCATTAATGTATATGTTAATGTAGATAATTAATCAAGGTTGACTAATAAGGTGTTATTTGGTCTATAGAGTTATTAACTACTGAGATATATAGAACTAGAGGGTCACACACATAAGGTTTATAGATTATGTCCACCAATGTTCATAGTTCTTTTGTGTGTGACCCTCTAGATCTATATCTTATTAGTTAATAACTCCATAAACCTAATAAGACCTTATTGGTCAACCTTATTAATTATCTACATAAACATATAGATTAATTAATTAAGGATCAATTTAACTCAATCGACAAATCGAGTTGCTAACCCATTGAGTGCCAAGCTACACCACGTACATTAAGAGATATGGAGTGAATAAGAACTCTCAAATGGAACCTTCATGTCATTGGTTATCGTGTATATATAATCCTTCATTTGCACAAGACTTGTGAATGACTTGGGTATGGTTATCAGTCAAACAGTAATTAGTCACTCAAGTTAATACTAATGCGTGGAAGAAATCATCAAGAACTCATCCGATATTTTAACTACCTAGGCCAAGGATTTCATCACATCTCATTCCTTGAGTCACTCTCCTCAAATGCCAATGGCGAACTACCCCATCTTGACTACAAAATCATCTTCGAGGACTTCATGTTGTATCTAATGTATGATATTTTGGAGAGCCCATGGCTTAGGATTCGTAAGTCATAAACAAAACACAATCATCCATACATAAGATGTCTTTGATGTTTCAAGTTAAAAGAACCAAGTATAGAACCATGACATGAATCAATGTGATTGATAGTTAGATATAATATCATCTAAAGATTCATACGAATCAATTCAATGAAATCTTTCTCTAAAGAGCATAAAGTATCTATCTTTAGTGTCTCCATACTGATGGCTATAGGATCAACTATAGTCATCATGTAAGTCAGATCATATAATACTGTTCTTTTTAGATAATTTGATGTTATTCTTGAATATCCCATGAATAGGAATTTTTAGAACATATGTTTAAAGACTAGCGATTATTTTATGATGATATCATCGTAATTCTTTTAGTCATTTTATATGCTATTAGAATTCATTGCAAATATCATAAAAGAATGACCACGAATAAATTTCATTTCAATGAACATAACCAAGATAAATGGAAGCATGATTGGCCTGTAGACCACATAATATCCTTGAGCATCATGTGATCAAGTTGTATGGAGATGACCTCCACTCCCTCTGTGGACCTTGTCCACACTAGATTGGATCATCCTTACTAGCCGCATACCTCAAGGGAGTAAGTGAAAATGTGTAACTTTCATAAAACCACCAAATCTAATAAGCCAAGATGCGCCCCATTTCAATAAAATAAATAAATAAAACAATAAGATTTAAACTTAGATAATTAGTCTCTAATGCAGTGTCACAAAGATGCCTTGTGTGCATGCATGTTGACCCTTCAAAATCCAATTGTTGGACTTTTAAAGATTCAAAATATCAAAGAAATAATGTAAATTCAAGTAAGCTCAAGAAGTTCATTATTTTTAAGATATAAAGCCTTTCTCATTTCAACTTTTGGCAATAGATCAGAATTATGATATCATGTCACTTCTAAACTCAAAATAAAATAAAAATAATGAGAAAGTTAATTTCTTTTATTCAAGTTGATTTAAAAAGAAAAATGAGCCAAAAAGGAAAGCAGACTTCAATTATCCTTCTCTTCTTGTTTTCATTTTTCAAATTACGTAAGTCATAATTAAAACTAAAAGAATATGACTAGATATTTAAGTGTTCGGCCTTGCATAAGGTTGAACACACATGATCTAAAAATTTACCATAAAATCGAGCAAAAATGGCAACTTGGATAAAAATGGAATGATGTATTCAAATCACATGAATTTCATGATAACATGCACTAAAATGATAAATTTTAACATTAAACTACGTTGCAATTTGTGTGATGGCATGTATTATATTCATGTTATCATAGGACATGCGTCAACAGGAGGATCATGATCAATACCATTAGAGTTAAAGCAAATGTGTATTGCGATAAGGCATTTGAGGAAAAAAATTGTTGAGTTTGACCCTATGCAAGCTTATGTTATTACATGTTTTATGTTGTCTATCATTTGTTTCTCTACATGCTACGAGCTGTCAAGGATTTTTTATTTTTTTTCTATTGCACTAAAAAATTCATTGGGTTACCCACATCTCAAAAAGTGAAAGTGTTAGGTTCTAAGGTTGATAAACTTTCAAAATTTTGATCAAAACATCGAATGCAGCGGACTAGATTGAATCGGATATTCAAAATACCAAGCCACCGAGAACAAATGCTCCTATCATCTAGTCTGTATGAGAAAACATACTTAGAAGTTTTGTTTAGGGAGTTCTTGAAGCTATTCATCTGTCTAGCCTTTAGTGGTACCCACATGGTCTCCGGATGGTTGGAACTCTGATAACATATCAGAATTAAACATAATAATATATGATTATTAATACAAATTAAGGCATAAAAACATTCCAGTCTAATGCATGTTATCATACTTTTGGGTGTTTATCTATCATTGTAAGAAAAAAGTCATTATAATCTTAAAATAGATTAATTTAGGGTTAATTATGATAAGTTAAGAAGAATATTTTAAAGATTAAAATTATCCTCATCTTTACTTGAGACTATAATTAGTTTTTAATGCTAAATAATAAGAGAAATCATTTTTATACACTCATATATATTTTCTAAGCTTTAAAATCTTGAAGGAATGAGTATATTTTTGAAATAGAAATTTATTATCTTGTTATTTATTAAATTTCAATTTTTATAATGATAGATAAGTTAATTTCTGATCCAATGAAAAAAATTTGGATTAATTTGTTTCATATTTTAAAAGATATGAATTTTCTATTTTTTAGGGATTTTTTTGAAATTTTTTGAATTTAAAATCAATTTTTTTGAATTAAATCCATTATAAATATATCGCGTGCTTATGTGGCAAGTGACGTGGCACTGATGAAAAATCACGCCGCCACATGGCGGTGTATAGACATGCCATGTGGCAGCATGTAGGCATACACACGTGTGTATACGCGTGTGTGTGTGCGCTCGTGTGTGTGCGCGCGTGTGTGCGCGCGCGTGTGCACACATGTGAAAAGAGAGATAAGCTTCCTTTTTAGGATAACGATACCTCTCTCATGTGCACTTACATTATATACGCGTGCGTTTTCTTGATTTTTGTCATGTGGGACTTTGTTTTGTTGTAAATGCGCGCAGGTGATGTGGCGACACGAGGAGCGTCCGATTCACACGATTAATGAAGACCATTGATCTTCACTTATAGCGGGGGGTACGTGGCGCAATTCTATTCATCGACGAATCATTTTTAAAACGATTTAGTCTCAGACGTTGATCTGAGGAGTTCTAACGGCTGATATCAAAACCGACGAAACGCATCTAGATCGTCGATCAAGATTCAAACGGCGAGCGTATGATGCGTTACTTATAACGCACGTAACGTGGTGAAATCTCGATGGTTCATTTGCGATCCAATGGCCATGACTTAACGATAATGATTTGCACTCCTGCGTTTCATCAGAGCCGTTAATCAAAGATCCAACGCTTCATCCGATAGTTACACCCAATTTGCTTATAAATTGAGATGTTCTTTGACATTGTCAA
The DNA here is from genome assembly GCA_024174645.1 of Lemna minuta. NCBI lineage: Eukaryota > Viridiplantae > Streptophyta > Magnoliopsida > Alismatales > Araceae > Lemna > Lemna minuta. The sequence goes on from CM044112.1 coordinate 4,082,830, forward strand.
TTAATCTTAGGTAATTCGAGTAATCGAACTGTTTAGACACCAAATCCCTTGAATCTCTTTCTTCCAATTGCTTCTAGAACAATTTCTGCGTCCATGGAGTGCTTGAAAGTGAGATTTTATTGAGAGAATAGGAAGAAATCAGTTGTTGAACATCAACAATCATTTTTGAATTCGAGAATGAAAAGCCTTTTATCTAGCGAGTAATTGGATTAATTTGAGCATAATCTTGGGTTAGAGATCAAGTTCCATTCTAATCTTCTTTCATATATCTTTAGATTTCAAGTTCGAATCGTAATTTTACTCCATTTTATTTTAATTTCAGTTTTTGGCGATTTTCAAAGTCAGAAATTTCTATCTCATTCACTCGACGATTTTCTGTGCGAATCTTGATCCAAATTTTGTGATTTTGATTTTGTGGATTTGCCTTCGAGTCTTCTTTCTAAAAATATCAATTTCCCTAACGTCTCACCACATTTCATTATCCGATATGATTGAATTTCAAAAGATATATCCGAATTCCCTTATTTCTCCGTGGATTCGACCCTTATTCACCTCTATACTTCTTAATTTGTGTTTGTTTCATAAAATTAGTGAGTTTGGTATTATTTTTTACTCGTGTCCGCATGTTTTCAATGACCTCACGGTATCGACTCTTTAGTCTCCTCTTCAAAGCTCTTTACCAAGAGAGAAAGAGAAGAAAGGAGAGAATTCTCACAAGGCTCTGCATGGGCACCTTGAGTTGTGGTCGTTCTCTCCCTCTTCATAAACATTTGATATGAGGTTTTTTTCACAAAAACCCTCATAATTATGTATATATTTACTAACATCTATAGAACTTATGTGTGTGACCCTCTAGGTCCATATATCTCACTAGTTAATAACTCTATTGACCAAATAACACCATATTGGTCAACCTTAATTAGTTATCCTCATCTACATATAGATTAATTAATTAAGGATCAAGTTAACCCAATCAATAGGTTGAGTTGTCAGCCCGTTGGGTGTGAAGCTAAAGACGTACTCTAGGAGATATGGAGTATGTAAGAACTCACTAATGGAACCTTTTCTTCATTGATTACCATGTATGTATAATCTTTCATCCACATGAGACTCATGAATGACTTATGATATGGTCAACTGTCAAACCCTAATCAGTCACTCAAGTTAGTACTGATGCGTGTAGGAAATCGTTGGGAACTCTTTCTCCGATATTTCCACTACCTTGGCTAAGGATTTCATCGCATCTCATTCCAGGAGTCAATCTCCTCAAATACCAAGGGTGGATGATCCCACCTTGATCACACAATCATTTTTATAGAATCCATGTCGTATCCAATATATGTCATTTTAGATATCCCGCAGAAAGCAATTCATAAGTTATAATAAAAATACGATCATCCATCCACAAGATGTCTTTAGTGTATCAAGTCAAAGGACCACATACACAACCATGACATGAATCAACTTGATTGATAGTTTTGTATAATTACCATTCAAGGATTCATACAGATCAATTAAGTGAACTCTTTCTCCAAAGATCACCCGCTATTTATCCTTAGTGTCTCTACACCAATGGCTAGAAGATCAGTTATACTCATCACATGAGTCAGATCAGATAGTACTATTCTTTCAAGATAATTCGATGTCCCACTCGAATATCCCATGAATAAGAATGTTTAGAACATATATTTAAAGACTAGTGATCACTGTATTATGATATCATTATAATTCACTTAGTCATTGCATATGCTTATGGACTTCATTGCAAACATACATGGAACAAGATACATGGATAAATATCATTTCAATGAACATAAACAAGATACATGGAAGTGTGATTGGCTTATAAGCCACATAGTATCTATTAATCTTAAGGCATGATTGGGTGCTAGAGGATTCACTCAAGCTCATAGCATTGATCACTGATGGAACGAGACCGCGAGGTCATTGAAAACGTACGGTCTCGTGTCAAAATAAAGTCCAAACTTACCAATTTTAAGAATAATTCACGAATTGAGGGTATAATGGTAAATATGGATCGAATCCATAAGGAATTAGGGAAATTTTTGATGATCTCTTCGAATTGGTCAAATCGGACGATGAATTGGTGATACAAATTGGGGAAAATGGTATTTTATGAAAGAGGACTTGAAGAAAATTCCACGGAAATCAAAAATTATCGAATTTGACTTTGATTTCGCGGAGAAATTGAAGATCGAAGAGAGGTGATTTTTCCGAAATGTTAGATCGTGAAATTAACAAAATTAAGAAGGAAATTAAACTAAATTACGATTCTAAATGGAAATTAAACACTAAACGAAGATAGATTAGGATAAAATGTGATCATTAACCCACAAATTGCAATCAAATTGATCCAATTAATCGCCAGAATCAAGGCTATTCATAAAAAAAATTTGAAAATCGCGATCGTGGAGTTCAAGCGTCAATTTCCTCCTTGTTGATCGTCGAAATCTTGATCTTAAGCACTCCATGGAGGTGGAATTGAGTCTAGAAGCGATTGGGATCAAGAGATTTAAGAGATTTGGTGTCTCAAACATTTCAATTTGATTAAATTGCTCTCGAATGCTTTACAAATACGAAGAACATCTCAATTTATAGGGGATTTCGGCGTAACCGTCCGATGAAATGTATCAACGGCTCTGATGAAACGCATGGATGCGAATCATTGCCATTAAGTCGTGGCCGTTGGATCGCGATCAGATGCCTCAGATGAAGCCACATCGCATGCGTTTTAAAACGCATCGAAAACTCCCGCCGTTGGATCGCGATCGGACGCATCAGCTGCGTTTTCACTTGATTTAATCAGAGCCGTTATAACTCCTTGCAATCAACGGTCGCGATTATATCGCATCCTGGTGAACCTGATCTCACCACGTACCCCCACTTCACTTAAGTGAAGATCGACGGCTCTGATTTCACGCGCGATTGGACGTCCCATGATGCGTCACGTCGCATCGCGCTCTTGATCATCGATCGCGATTGATCGGACGCTCCAGATTGTGCCACGTCACCTGCACGCTTTAAATAATATGAAAATCCGATTTTAAATTAGAAAAATTGATTTTTAATTCTGGAAAATCCTTAGAAATTTATTAAAAATTAAGAAAAATTCAGAAAAATCCCTAAAAATTAGAAAATTTATTACTTTCAAAATATAATTCCAAATGAATCCAAATTTCTTTCATTTGATCATAAATTTAATTATCTACCATTCTAAAAAGTCAAATTTAATAAATAACAAGAGATTTAATTTCTATTTCAAAAATAAATTCATTCCTTTGAGATTTTAACTTTAGAAAATTAAATGAATGTTTATAAAAATACTTTCTATTATCATTTAACATTAAAAACTATTTATAATCTCAAGTAAAGATAGGTTATAAAATAATTTATCTTTAATTCATAAGAGTTAACCCTAAATTAAAGTATTTTGATATTATAATGACTTTTTCATAGAATGATAGATAAATACTTATAAATATGATAACATGCATAGAAATGAAATCTATTTTGCCTTAATATGCATTAATAATCATGTATTATCATGTCTAATTAGCATCTTATCACACCCCCTAACTTAAATGATTGCTAGTCTCTTAGCAATTTACTATATAATCTCTCTAGAAAGTCATTTCATCCTTTGATCCTACTACTAAAAAGGTGAAGCGTATGAATGTATGATTACGTTTTCCTCATAGTGTAGGCCATAATGATCTAGATTCCATCTCTAGGTTGACTTCTTTAGTGCATATTAGGGTAGTGCTCATTGGCTAATGCTCGAGTCTAATTCTCAATTGTGATCAAGGTGAGCATACCTAAGGTATGATGCTATGGTGATGAAAAGATACTCACTCTCTCATGAGCGGATGTAATTCCTTACCCTCTTTGTAGATACATCACTCCTTCCTCAAAATGGAGGCTACTTAATGTAGTAGAATTTCCCTCAACTTGTTTTCCTCCTATAAAGAGTGCAATTCAAAAGGATTCCTATCTTTGGGATGCATCATGTGAGGTGGCTGAAGGAAATAAAAAGATAATATTTCTAAGGGAATGACGTGGTTACAAGCAAATATGCAGATAAACAAAGTGGATTTTTAAAACGAAGAAGGTACCACTTATGATAATTATACTCCCAAATGAGGTGGATGGTGATGGATATGGTAGATGATAGAGATGATGGTGGAAATGGTAGAGATGATGGTAGGAGTGATGTGTTATGGAGAGGGTAAGGAATTACATCCACTCATGAGAGAGTGAGTATATTTTCAGCACCATAGCATCATACCTTAGATAGGCTCACCTTGATTACAATTAAGAATTAGACTTGAGCATTAGCCGATGAGCACTACCCTAACATGCACTAAAAAAAGTCAACCTAGAGATGGAATCTAGATCATTGTGGCGTACACTATGAGGAAAACGTGATCATACATTTATACACTTCACCTTTTTAGTAGTAGGATCAAAGGATGAAAGACTTTCTAGGGAGATCATATAGTAAATTGCTAAGAGACTAGCAATAATTTAAGTTGGGGGGTGTGATAACATGCTATATTAACATAGTAAAACATGATTTTTTGATGCATATTAAGGTATAAATGATTTCATTTCCATGCATATTATCATACTTATGTGTATTTTTCTATCATTCCATGAAAATAGTAATTATAATCTCAAAATACCTTAAATCAGGGTTAAATATGATGATTTAAGAGATAAATAATTAATAACCCATTTTTACTTGAGATTATAAATATTTTTAAGTGAAAATAATGAGAGAAAACGATTTATAAACATTTATTTAAGTATAAAATCCATAAAAATTAATGTGTTTTTGAAATTAAATTTAAAACTCTCATTATTCATCGATTTTTATCTTTTAGAATGATAGATAATTAAATTTCGGATCAAATGAAAGAAATTTGGATTAATTTGGAGTTATATTTTAAAAAATATGAATTTTCTAATTTTTAGGGATTTTTCTGAATTAAATTTGCGATTTTTAAATGTTAAAATTAAATAAAAAATGTAAAAAAAGGGTTTATTATTTCGCGTGGGTCCACGTGGATGCGACGTGGCACTCCGAGCCATGTGGCAGCGCCACGCGAGCTCACGCGGCACCTACGCGGCAAGGTGATGTGTGCGAATATTTAGATATATATTTTATATAGTTAATAGTATATAATGTTCAGCCTTCCGTATATCGGAAGGGTATTCAACCCTCAGAATCGTCGCTCCTTTAAAACCAGATATTTTCCTTTAATTTTTCCGGTGTGGTTTAATTGTTCAAACCATTCGAGTTGGAAATCAATCTAATTGAGCTGTCTAGACACCTCCCCTCTTGTTTCTCTTGATCTCAACATGTTTTACCTTCAATTCCGCACCTTCGGAGCCCTTGAAATCAATATTTCATCGTGTAGATCGGTAGAAATTGCAGCTTGAACTCGCAAAGGTGTTCTTCGGTATTTTCGTCGATTAATCGGTTTAATCGAGCTAATCCGATCGCTAATCGTGGTTAGTGGAAGCGATTTTTACTAAGATTTAGTTTATTTAAGTTTGATTTCAATTTAGATTAGGATTTAAGGTTCAATTTGGTGGAATTTTAGATAAAATCGTGATTTACGATTCCAAAATTTTCTCTCCACTTCAATCTTTGATTTCTCCACGAAATCAAGTCCAAATTTGATGATTCTTGATTCCGTGGAATCAATTTGAATTTATCTTTCATAATTTACCATTTTCCCCAATTTCTATCATCAACCCATCGTCCGATTTGATCAATTTTGAAGAATACGTCAAGAATTACCTTAATTCCCTGTGGATTCGACCCTTATTTACCATTATACCCTTCAATTCGATACATTTTCATCAAATTGGTAAGTTTGGAATTATTTTTGACACGAGGTCATGTGAAATGAATGACCTCGCGGTCTCGTCTCGTCACCTATCCTTCCCATCTGGTCGAATTATCTTCTTTAGGATGCTCTTGACCTCTCGATTACTTACCTCTACTTGCCCATTCGCCTGAGGGTGGTATGACGTGGTGACGCGGTGATGTACTCCGTACTTCTTTAATAATGCCTGAAAGTGAACATTATTGAAGTGTGAGCCCTCGGACAACTGTACTGAGCGAAGATGCATCGCGTGATAAATCTCAGCACCTCCCGATGATCGTTTGTCCTAGTGGGGATCGCCTCGACCCACTTGGACACATAATCCACCGCTACGAAGATGTACTCTTTCCCGTCAGAAGGTGGGAAAGGTCCCATGCAGTCTATCTCCCAAAGATCAAAGATTTCCACTTCAAGGATCGGTCGCATCGGCATTTTACCTCTCTTAGAGATGTTCAATGCTGCTTGACATTGTAGGCACTCCATGTAGAAACGATGAGCGTCCTTGAAGATGGTGGGCCAGCAGAAGCCGCTCTGCAGGATCTTGTCCGTTGTCTTGCATGCCGCGAAATGTCCTACGCACGTCGATGAGTGACACATCGCTAAGATGTGTCCTTGCTCTTCCTCTGGTATGCATCATCAGATGATCTGGTCGTATCCTAGGTGAAATAGAAGTGGTTCTTCCCAAAAGTAGTACTTGAGCTCATGGAAGAACCTATCTTTTTGATGACGATTCCAATGCTCCAGGATCGATCCAGTCACAATGAAGTTGACGATATGTGTATACCAGGGGGCGTGGCTCGAGATGGCAAGGAGATGCTCATCGGGGAATGTGACACCGATGTCTCCTCCTCCCGGGATGTGGAGATGCGATAGATGGTCTGCCACCGAGTTCTCGCTGCCCTTCTTGTCTTTGATCTCCAAGTCGAATTCTTGAAGGAGCAGCACCCATCGTATCAGTCGTGGTTTGGCCTCTTTCTTGGAGAACAAGTATTTTAAGGCCACACGATTAGTATATGTTAGCGCACTTGTTTTGATATAAACCTGTTCTTGAATTGACAGAGAGGTAATTGCGGTATTAACTTTATTTCATAAGTTATCAATTGCCTTGCTCTTATTTTACTATTAAGATTAATATCAATTGCCCTGCTATTATCTTACTATCAATATTCCCAATATTAAGATTAATATCTTACTCACTGTGATGGTGTTTTGGTTTCAGGAAATGCAGCAAGAATCCCTTTTATAAGTCATAAATTCAGGAAATGGCATATATTCATAAGTCCACTTTATATTTACTACTATCATTCAAAGTATATTCATAAGTTCATTAAGGGCGTTATCGTCTTTTATGGTTCCTCTCTTTCTAACCCGATACACTATAAAAGGTGTGAGGTTTTGAAAAATTAGGGCATAAAAAATACAAGGGTTTGACGCCAACTTTGACGATCCATCGAGCTGTGATCATCCTCTCCTTGCGATCTGGGTGAAGACAAGACCGGTGCGAAGAGTGATCTTCATCTGGCATACGGGCTTTCATCGTCTTCATCTTCGACGGTCCGTGAGGAATACGCATCATCGACGGTTTGATCCCGTGTTTTGCTAATACGGTGTCAACAATCTGAGTTTTTCTGATTCAACGAATAGATCTGATTCTTGTGTCGATTCTTAGTTTTGTTTTGATCCTTCTCTCTGCATCTTCCAAATCCGTCATTAGATTATTTCATTTGTGGTAAATCTTTCATCTGAGGAAATATTCATCTGGAGAAGGTTTGGTGTGAGTCTAGATTTCAAGTTCTTGCAGAATCTCAGTAATAAATATTTTGTCTATTAATCGGTGTTGTGGTAGATTAGCTATCAGTCGGAATTGCGAAGTTAGTTTATTTGTTTTCAATATCGAATATTCCTGTTATAAATTGTTGGTATCGCTTTAAATTAATCCATCTCTATCTTCATTAAATTAAGTTAGTTTGATTACGTGCATACAGTCATTCTCTGTTGTTATAAATTCAGCTTTATTAATTTTTAGCAGGTCGACAGTTATAGTGTTTAAGTTACTATTTAACTTTACTTCTTCAATTAAATTGGTCTGACTGTCTGCATATAGTTATTCACTATTGTTAAATATTCTGGTAAGTTTTAACAATCAACAGGTTGAAGTGGTTAAAGGCAAACAAGAGGTACTGTACTTTTATACGAAATTAATTTTTTTAAATCACATAGTTTTTTTAATATATCATATCTTATCTCCCTGGAATTAACACTGGCAGTTAGTGACACGAGGCATATCAAGTAAGTCTTGCTTAAATCTCAATCCAATTAGACATAGATATATATATATATATATATATATATATATATATATATATCGTATACTGTTCTCCTTTGTCAACACTCTGCAGGTTGAAATTCTCAGTGACGAACAGAAGATATATTGCTGGTTGTATTGTGTTATTTTTAGTTTCTCAATTACATTACTGATTATATTGTGTTAATTTAGCTTCTCAATTACATTACTGATTATATTGATTCATCAATCAGTTTGTTTATTAATTAATTTAGTTGGTTAATTGAATTCAGTTTTCTTTTGCCATCAGAATTTCTAGCATATTAACTTACTGCAGGTTGAGATTCATAGCTACAGACACAAGGTATCTTGGCAAATCGTATTACATTAGCTTTTAAATCATTGTGCTGCTTAGCTTAAATTGCTTAGTCAGCTTGTATCAGATTTACTCTCTACTGTTACAAATTTCTAATCCTTTGATTTCCAGAATTCTGAGTAAGGTAGACAGAAAGTCAAATTTTTGAGGAAAGTCAACTCTGTCAAGAAAAAGGTCAACTATAGACAGAAAGTCAAATTTTTGAGGAAAGTCAACTCTGTCAAGAAAAAGTCAATTGTAGACAGAAAGTCAAATTTTTGGGGAAAGTCAACTCTGTCAAGAAAAAGTCAATTGTAGACAGAAAGTCAAACTTTTGAGGAAAGTCAACTCTGTCAACAAAAAGTCAATTGTAGACAGAAAGTCAAACTTTTGAGGAAAGTCAACTCTATCAAGAAAAAGTCAATTGTAGACAGAAAGTCAAACTTTTGAAGAAAGTCAACAGAAGTCAAGAAGGTCAACACTAGGTCAAAAGTCAACCTGAGTCAACAGAAGTCAGAAAGTCAACTCTGTTAGAAAGGGGTCAATTTTAGCAGAAAGCTATTATTAGTCAGGAGAGTCACTCATTTAGGTAGCATAGTTCAGATACACATTTATTATAATCACACATACACGCAGAGGACGAGAAGGTCTCATTTGTTGAGACGAGAAGGAGTCAAGACTTCGGGAGCAGGAAGACCGAGTGAAGCCGGAAGACGAGGTCTCAGTTTACCGGTGGTCGGCGGTACTAGCGGAAGAGGCACGACAAGGCGTGAAGGGACGAGCGATCGCGTGGAGATCGGCCTGAGGGAGTCAGGACGTCCGGGAGGCGAGGAGGTCGAGGCCTAGTGGGTAGTGCCGTAGGGACAGGTAAAGGTGAGTGTTAGGTTTGCCGTAGGGGGCAAATCTAAACCCTTGTATCTAAACATTGTCCTTCACCCATTTGAGGGGTGAGAGGATTAGGTTTCATTTGGTGAGGAGGAGGCTCCAAGTCTATAGTACTCGGGACTGGATTAAGGGACATTAGGTCCCCCAACCAGTATAATAATATCGAGTGCATCGAGTGGATAGGAAGTGAGTGATTAACCAACGAATCATAGTAAACAGAAAAGTAGTATATAGTAATTAAAATTAACACATAACCTAATTCACCCCCCCTCTTAGGTTAAACCACCGCCCTATTGGGAATTAACAGTATAGATAATGATCTTGCTCCCCAAGATGTAAGGCCAGAACTTCTTGAGTGCGTAGACCACCTCCAGAAGCTCTTTCTCAGTAGCCGTATAATTAATTTGAGCTTCGACGAGGGTCTTACTTGCATAACATATGGCCGTTGGCTTCTCATCTAAACATTGCCCCAAGACTGCTCCCACCGCGTAGTCCGAAGCGTCGCACATGATCTCGAATGGTAACTCCCAATTAGGACTTTGAAGTATCGGTGCCTCGATCAGTGCTTGCTTCAGCATCGTGAATGCTCGATTCCCTTCTTCATCGATGATGAAGTCTTTGTCTTTGCAAATAAGGGTGGTGAGTGGCTTGGAAACTTTCGCAAAGTCTTGTATGAATCTTCAGTAGAAGCTGACGTGCCCGAGAAAGATCCTCAAATCTTGTACAATACCTGGAAGATGGAGGTTTTGGATGACCTCTATCTAGGCCTTGTCCACCTCTAGTCCTTTGCCCGAGGTGATATGCCCAAGCACTGCTCCCTCCCGTACCATGAAGTGAGATTTTTCCCAACTTAGCACCACTCGTTTCCTAATGCAGACCTCCAGGATCTTGGTTAGGTGAGCAAGACAGCTCTCAAAGTCGTTTCCAAAGACGAAAAAAATGTCCATGAAAACTTTCAAGCTATCGCTAAGAAAGTCGGAGAAGATTGTCGTCATACATCGTTGAAAGGTCGCAGGGGGCATTGCACAGTCCAAATGGCACGCGTCTGAAGGCGAATGTGCCAAAAGGACATGTGAACATCGTCTTCTCTTAATCGTCGCGATGAATTGCAATATGATTGTAGCCCGAATATCCGTCGAGGAAGCAAAAGTAACTTGATCCTGCCAGTCGGTCCAGGATTTGGTCGATGAACGGGAGAGGGAAGTGGTCCTTCTTGGTCGCGGAGTTCAGCTTTCGATAGTCAATGCAGACTCTCCATTTCGTCGGAAGGCGTGTCTGGATCTCCTCGCCTTTCTCATTCGTCGTGAGCGTTACTCCGGCTTTCTTCGAAACAACGTACATTGAACTCACCCATTGGCTATCGGATATGGGGTAGAGGATTTCTGCATTTAGGCATTTAAGAATTTCTTCTTTCATGGCTTACCATACCTTCGGGTTGAGTCATCTCTGGGCTTCCCTGACGGGTCTTGACTCATCCTCTAGGATATACGATGAGTGCATAGTGAGGGGCCAACCCCTTGAGGTCCATCAAGGTCCAACAGATTGCATCTTCATTCCACCTAAATACATCTAGTAATTGTTTCTCTTACTTAATACCCAGCTTGGATGAAATAATTACTGCCTTTGCTTTCTCTTCATCAAAGAAGGTGTACTTGAGTGTAGATGGGATGATGCAGGACCGAGGGGTGAATGGCCCTGACACTAGGGTTACTAATGGGGAACTATGGGAAGGGGTGGCCTACGGGAGTCTAAGTGATGGGATGATGGCTAGACGTCCTATTCAAGCAATCAACCTTCCCGGCACGTCGTCACTGAGTTCCTGGGATGCTCCGAGTAGGGTGGGTCGGGAGTCCTCCCGGGCTTGTCGATGCAGGGGAGAGGGCGACCTCGAGTCGTCGGTGGGAGCTCGATCGTCAACCCGGCCGGATCCACGATCCCAATCCCGTAACCACGACTCACTCAACCTAACTAGGCCCGATGACGGTGGAGACAGATGTAGAAAGTACTGAAAGAGATATTGCGCTTCAAAAATTAAAGGGGGGGATGTATGCCTAACCTGCGGCGCGCGAGCCCGGTCGGTCGGGGCGGGGGAGGCCGTCGAGCGCGGCAGTGGCAGTTGACGTCGAGGCGAGTCGGCGGAGTGGAGCGGACGGGCGGACGTCAGCGAGCGCCGCGGAGGAAGAGGGCGGCGGCCTGCTCAGCAACCGAGGCGGCGGACCACGTCCGTCGAGGCGACGCCCGGGACGATCGCGGCGGGAGCTGGGGATGCGGGCGGCGCGGAGCGGCAGCTGAACACGGAGGCGGATCTGGGCGTGGTGGCGTTTCTGATGCGGAGGAGGCGCCGGCAGGCCGCGATGGCAGCAGTGGCAGGTTGCAGTGGCGGCACTGGTCACGGCGACGGCGGGACGCAGCGGCGGCTATTGGGCGCGACGGCGATGGCGACTTAATGGGATGTAGCGACGGCGGCTGGGAGCGGTGGCGGTGCGCGAACGCGATGGCGGCGGCGGCAGGTCGCGGCGCGCGGCGCAGCGCGGGCGCGGCGGCGGCGGTGGCGCCGGACACGGCGGCGGCGGGACGGGATGCTGCGGCTGCGGGCTGGGCGCGGGTGGACGCAGCGGCGGCGGAAGGCAGCAGCAGTGGCGGTGGCGGGTCGATCCGGGGTCAGGGCAAGGGGTGGCGGCGGAGGTGGCGGCGGCAGCGGCGGCACAGGAGGTGCGGCGGCGGCGACGTCGGCGGTTGGACCCCTTCCCTCACCTTCCTTGAGCAGCCATTCGAGAGGAACTCCTTCTTTTCTCAAAATGACGGCTAGGGTTTGTGGGGGGGTCCCTTCCCCTCTTATAGAGCCCATAGTGGGCCGAGAGAGGAAAGGGCCCACTTGAGGCCCACAACCCACACCTCAACATACTCATAGAAATTTAAAGGTTCACAAGGAAAAAATGGCCTCACAAATGGGATCCCGAAACGGAGAGAACCCATCTAAAGGCCTAAAAGAGAGAGAAGAAGAGATGCAGAGACCCGCTTAAACACGTGCGGGCTAATAAAGTTCATAATAAAAGAAAAAGACGGAAAAGGTAACTCCGCGCGCGCGCAGGCCCTGTGAAACGTGTCGTGGCGAGATGAGGTCCTCACTTGGTGTAGTGAAACTCGGCATCCTTCGTCTTCGCCCTGTCGAGGGGCTGAACGCGCATGGGTGTCGGCTCCTTCGACGCCGTAGTGTCATGCCTTGGTGGCGACGGGGGTCATACGTCACCATGGGAAAGTCTTGAGCTCTAAGGAAAGCTCGTCCATTGGCAGCTCTTCATATCTTGCTTCCTCGTCGATCATCGTCACTTCTTCTATGCAGGCGTTGATGGCGCCCAAGTCGATGGCGCCCAAGTCCTTAGAAGCTCACGAAGGGTATTTCATAAGCATGTTGATGTCGACCTTCACGGTGTGATCTCCCACCTTGAGAATGACTTTATCCTTTCCCCCAATTTGTGATGGCTTTCACGGTAGCTAGGAAGGGTCGTCCTAAGATGATCGAGGCTTGGCTAAGCTCCGTAGTCATTTTCATATCGACGACTAGGAAATCTACTGGAAAATTGATATCTTCTATTCTCATGATGACATCTTCTACTAGTCCATGTGGTTTCCTCACCGATCCATTTGCTAAGCATAACTCTATTAAAAAAGGTTGTAACTCCCCTACATGATGATGGTCAAATACAGCTTTAGGGAGGATGTTAATACTAACTCTGGTATCTAACAAGGATCTAGTAAAGGACATTCCTCCTATTTCACTTGTGATCATACGTGCTCCCGGATCTCTCTTTTTAATTGATAGGGAATTCATCATAATGGAACTCACCGTTTCACTAAGTTGGATCCTTCTAGGATTTCTATGAGTAGTGCATATAGCTCTAAGAAATTTGGCATAGGAAGGGTGACGGAACAAAACCGCGAGGTCATTGAAAACACACGGTCTTGTGTCAAAATAAAGTCAAAACTTACCAATTTTAAGAATAATTCACGAATTGAGGGGTATAATGGTAAATATGGGTCGAATCCACAGGGAATTAGGGAAATTTCTAATGATCTCTTTGAATTTGATCAAATCAGACAAAAATGGATGATAGAAATTGGGGAAAATGTTATTTTATGAAAGAGGACTTGAAGACGATTCCACGGAATAAAAAATCATCGAATTTGACTTTGATTTCACGGAGAAATTGAAGATTGAAGTGAGGTGAAATTTCTGAAAACGTAAAGAGCAAAATTATCGAAAATAAGCTTAAAATTACTGAAATTAACGATTATAAAATGAAATTAAACACTAAAAAAAGATAGATTAGGATATAACGCGATCACTAACCCACAATTGCGACCGAATTGATCCAATTAATCTCTGGAATCAAGGCTATTCATAAAAAAAAATCTAAAAATCGCGATCGTGGAGTTCAAGCGTCGATTTCTTCCTCGTCGATCGTCGAAATCTTGATTGTAAGCACCCCGTGGACGCAGAAATGAGTCTAGAAGTGATTGGGTTCAAGAGATTCAAGAGATTTGGTGTCTTAACAATGCAATTTGATTGAATTGCTCTCGAATGCTTTAAAAATACAAAGAACATCTCAATTTATAGGGGATTTGGGTGTAACCGTCCGATGAAACGCATCAACGGCTCTGATTAAACGCATGATCGCGAATCATTACCGTTAATTCGTGGTCGTTCGATCACGATCAAACGCTCGAGATGAAGCCACATCGCATGCGTTTTAAAACAGACCAAAACACTCGCCGTTGGATCGCGATCGGACGATGTTGATGCGTTTTGAATCGGTTTAATCTCGACAGTTATAACTCCTTGCGATCAATAGGCAAGATTATATTGCATCCAGTGAACCCAATTTCGCCACGTACCCCCTTTTCACTTAAGTGAAGATCAACGGTTGAGATTTTACACGCGATCGGACGTCCCATGATGCGCCACGTCGCATAATGCTCCTGATCATCGATCGCAATCAATCGGACGCTTTAGATTGTGCCACATCACCTATGCGCTTTAAATATTCTAAAAAATCGATTTTAAATTATAAAAATCAATTTTTTATTCCATAAAATCCTTAGAAATTCATTAGAAATTCAGAAAAATCCCTAAAAATTAGAAAATTTATAACTTTCAAATTTATTTCATTTGATCAGAAATTTAATTATCTATCATTCTAAAAAGTCAAATTTAATAAATAAAAAGAGATTTAATTTCTATTTCAAAAATATATTTATTTCTTTAAGATTATAACTTTAGAAAAATAAATGAATGTTTATAAAATGATTTCTCTCATTATTTTAACGTTAAAAACCACTTATAATCTCAAGTAAAGATGGGTTATAAAATTAGTTATCTTTAATTCATCATAATTAACCCTAAATTAAAGTATTTTGAGATTATAATGACTTTTTCATAGAATGATAGATAAATACTCATAAATATGATAACATGCATATGAATTAAATCTTTTATGCCTTAATATGCATTAATAATTATGTATTATCATGTCTAATTAGCATGTTATCAAAGGGACATGCTTCATGGCATCTTTTAGGGGAATGGTAATGGTAACCTTCTTAAATGTGTCTAGTAGATGATCAACAGATTCATTACTCTTGGCTTTAGGGCGATTAAGTGCTTGCGGATAAGGCACAGAGGGCTTGTAAGTGTCGGGGTTAGGTTAGGTCTTTGCTTGTTCTTCCTCGTCCTTTAAATTGCTGTCGTGCTTGACGATAATTGGTGTCTCTTCTTCTTCGATCGAGCCTTGGTGGATAGGATGATCCTTATATGGATCCGGTAGGTCTTTGCCACTCCGAAGGCTCGATATTGCTAGTGCCATTTCCACAGCTTCCTCGTCGACGTGTACATGGTTGATATTATGCGTCTGGCTCGACAAGGCCTCTTGATTCCTCGGGTTAGCTGTGGCCTGCGAGGGTAATTGGTTAGTAAAAGTTACTTGTTTACCCTTTTTCGGTTGAACATTTGTCTTGACGAAGTCCTGTATTTCGTCCACGCGTGAGTTCATCTGCATCATTTTCTCCATCAATTGCGAGATCGCGCCGAGGATCGGATCGAATGCTGGCGCGGTCTGGCGTGGGGCTTACGTATAAGCTTGTGGTTGAGTCGGCGGGACGAACGACGAATGTCTTTGATTCGCGTAGGGTTGTTATTGTTGCTGAACATTGTATGGTGGAGGATAGGGTTGATCATTGTTCCTCCTAAATCCTGCATTCTGCGAAGAATTATTGAAAATAGGGGTATTATAATAGTTAGGGTATGTACCCGGATAATTAGGTCGTCCCTGTTGAGTCGTTCCTCCCAATGGACCTTGTCTAAACATGCCCTGCCCTTGGATCGCCATTACGGGGCAATCTAATTCAATGTGATCGAATCTCGAGCAATTGGGACACAGAGATGCCTCATGAAGTGAGACGGGAGTGAGTCCTTCGGAACCGTTGCAGATATTGAGTAGGTCCAGTAATGAATTCTTGACTTCCGCCATTTTGTCGATTCTCTCGAGGAGCATCCCCGTCTCTGCTGATTTGGTGTTGATCATTTGTCCCTTTGGCATCACACCTCTTCCAAATGGTTTAGCCACATTATGATGGCTATTTTCTGCCTCCGTCTCGATGAGTTCCATAGCATTGTCTTTGTATTTTCTCATGAAGGTGCTGCCACTAGCTGCATCTAAAAGATATCTATCTTGCGGGCCTAACCCGTCATAAAATATTTATGTTAATTCATGGTTAGACACTTCATGGTGTGGACACTCCCTAGTGAGGTCTCTAGGTCGCTCACAGGCCTCGTGGAAAGTCTCACTCGTGCCTTGGGTAAACTCGCGGATGGCTTTTCTGACGGAGGTAGTTTTCCCTACAGAATAATATTTTCTTAAGAATTCTTCCTCCATCTCGATCCAACTAGTGAATTCCTTCCCTAATTTTAAAAACCAATTCTTGGCTCGGTCTCTAAGGGTAGCGGGAAAGAGTTTCATCTTCATCGTGTCAGCGGGGACATTCTAAAGATGATTAATTTCATAAACTTGGGAAAGCTCGTCTACGTGTCTATATGGATCTTCAGAAGGTTTACCATGGAAGATTGGAACCATACTCATGACATGAGAATCGATTCTAAAATTAGCCACTCTATTTAAGGGTGCATGAATTCTCGTGACAGGTCTCTAGAGGACGGGCCTAGCATAGTGACTAAGGCATTTCCTTGCATTTCCCTCGTAGTTCCGGGCCATTTCTACAGGTTCTATCAGTTCTATGGTTGTATCGGTCTCGGTAGTGTTAGGGGATTGCGACGATCACTAAATAAGATCTACGTTTAAAGGATTATTCCGTAATCTCCACATAGTCTGTCGTCTCATGGATGGTGGATCGAATATTTAGATGAATATATCTTATAAATACTTATAAAATTATCAATAATTGACGTCAATCATACATGAATGTCGGTATTCATTAGAGTGAAGCATTCTCAACACGAATTCAAAGAAATGATCGCCTGTGATCCTTAGGAAAGGGGCGAAATCACTTAATCTTATCGAATTAAGGATCTCGAAGATGAATTTCTGCTTCGGATCATTCGGTGTACGATTAATTTACATGAATTTCAAGAAATTAAAAGAAAAATTCGCGTTGACCAAGTCAAAATTGACTAAATTCATCAAAATTTTGCCTTAATTCCCCGGCAACAGCGCCATTTGACGGAACGAGACCACGAGGTCGTAGAAAATACACGGTCTCGTGTCAAAATAAATTCCAAACTTACCAATTTTAAGAATAATTCTCGAATTGAAAGGTATAATGGTAAATATGGGTCAAATTCATAGGGAATTAGGGAAATTTCTGATGATCTCTTCGAATTTGATCAAATCAGACGATGAATCGGTGATAGATATTGGGGAAAATGATATTTTAATGAAAGAGGACTTGAAGACAATTCCACGAAATCAAAAATCATCGAATTTGACTTTGATTTCGCGGAAAAATTGAAGATCGAAGAGAGGTGATTTTTCTGAAATGTTAAATCACGAAATTAACGAAATTAAGACTGAAATTCAACTAAATTATGATTCTAAACAGAAATTAAACACTAAACAAAGATAGATTAGGATAAAACGCGATCACTAACCCACAATTGCGATCAACTTGATCCAATTAATCACCGGAATCAAGGCTATTCATAAAAAAAAATCTAAAAATCGCGATCGTGGAGTTCAAGCGTCGATTTCTTCCTCATCGATCGTCGAAATCTTGATCTTAAGCACTCCGTGGACACAAAATTGAGTCTAGAAGCGATTGGGATAAAGAGATTCAAGAGATTTGGTGTCTAAATAGTTCAATTTGATTGAATTGCTCTCAAATGCTTTACAAATACGAAGAACATCTCAATATTTAGGGGATTTGGGCGTAACCGTCCGATGAAATGTATCAACGGCTCTGATGAAAAGCGCAGATGCGAATCGTCGCCGTTAAGTCATGGCCGTTGGATCGCGATCGGACGCCTCAGATGAAGCCACATCGTATGCGTTTTAGAACGCACCGAAAACTCCCGCCGTTGGATCGCGATCGGACGCATCAGATGCGTTTTCACTTGATTTAATCAGAGCCGTTATAATCAACGGTCGCGATTATATCCGATCCGGTGAACCCGATCTCGCCACGTACCCCCTCCACTAAAGTGAAGATCGACGGCTCTGAGTTTCATGCGCGATCGGACGTCCCACGATGCGTCACGTCGCATCGCGCTCTTGATCATCGATCGCGATTGATCGGACGCTCCAGATTGCGCCATGTCACCTGCGTGCTTTAAATAATCTGAAAATCCAATTTTAAATTAGAAAAATCGATTTTTAATTCCAGAAAATCCTTAGAAATTCATTAAAAATTAAGAAAAATTCCAAAAAAATTCCTAAAAATTAGGAAATTCATAACTTTCAAAATTCAAAACTCCAAATTAATCCAAATTTCTTTCATTTGATCGTAAATTTAATTATCTACCATTGTAAAAAGTCAAATTTAATAAATAACAAGAGATTTAATTTTGTATTTCAAAAATACATTCATTCCTTTGTGATTTTAACTTTAGAAAATTAAATGAATGTTTATAAAAATGATTTCTCTTATTATTTAACATTAAAAACTATTTATAATCTAAAGTAAAGATGGGTTATAAAATAATTTATCTTTAATTCATAATAATTAACCCTAAATTAAAGTATTTTGAGATTATAATGCCTTTTTCATAGAATGATAGATAAATACTTATAAATATGATAACAAGCATAGAAATGAAATCTTTTATGGCTTAATATGCATTAATAATAATATATTATCATGTCTAATTAGCATGTTATCAATCACACTAAGACCTTGTCTCCAATTGTTTGCATAAACAGTATATGTGTTCTTTTATCTCTAGCTCTCAATCTAGATTGGTCTCTTCATCAGTTGGATGTCTTCAATGCCTTCATATATGGTTATCTTACAGAGAGTGTCTTTATGGAGCAACCTCTGGGTATATTGCTTAGGGGGAGCCTTCCCAAGTTTGCTTCATTGTTTTGCTATCTATGGACCGATACAAAGTCCTCACACCCGGTTTTTTAAGTCCAATGGTTTGTTTCTGGCTTAAACCTTGAAATTATGACTCGAAAACGATGCGCAAGACAACATCAGTGGGCTATGTGGTGCTTGCAATTTATATGGATGACATTCTATTGCGACGCCTGACTGGAAAACACCATGATATTTCCTTGGGATTGAGTTTGCTTACCAATCAAGTAAGTTAGCATTATCATTGAGGAATTATGCGTTGGATCTTCTCTAAGAGGTGGGGCTACTTTGGTGTAAACAAGCTACATCACCCTTGGAGACACGACCCAAGTTTTGGGACATTGACTCACCTATAATGGAAGATGCCAACTGCTATCAACGTCTATTTAGGAAAGCTAATCTATCTAACAATTACTTGTCCTGATATTACTTATGATATTAGTGTTCTTAGTCACCTCATGTAAGAACCTCGTGTGTTGCATTGGGAGGGTGTATTATGAGTTCTTGCATATATCAAGCATGCCCCTAGCAAAAGGACTTATATAGTGACGTCATGATCATCTTCATATTGAAGCACATTCTGCTGCTTGATATGATGGGGATAAAGGAGATAAAAAAAATCTAGTGCAAGGTATTGCACATATGTAGAAGATAATCTTGTCACTTGACGTTCTCGGAAACAAATGTCGTCTCTTGTTCAAGTGTGAAAGTTGAGTATCGCGCTATGGCTATTATTGCTTGTGAAAAGGTCTTTTCTATAAGACTTAGGCATTACGACCCCAATGCCTATGCATATACATTATGATAACCAAGAAACTATCTTTATTTCTAGAAACCTTACTTTTCATGACAGGACCAAGCATATTGAGATCGATTATCACTTTATCCGTGACAAGGTATCGATGAAAGTTATTTCCACACCACGTGTGTCATCATCAAACCAACTTGTTGACATCTTCACGAAGAGCATTATTGGTGTGTCATATGCTTGCTTAGGATCCAAGCTAGGCATGTTTGATTTATATAGTGCCTTAAGGGAAGTATTAGATATAGCTCATTAGAGGTTGTATTGCACTAATTCTCATAAAAACTCCATAGTTAAGTGTACTTGAGTGAGAGCAAAACTAGGATGGCTGATCTCTTGGGAAGTGCTCATATTTTATATTGCTCTTTGGATATTAGTCCCACATGGGTTATATTTCTATATTTCTCTCTTTCTCCTCAATAAATAGAGACTTGTAATATCTTCTTTACTTACTCAATATAACTGAGCTTTACCATTCACAGTGTAATGGTCAAGTAAGGGTCAAATCCTAAAGGAGCCTAAGTAATTGGATTAGCACTTTTAGGGAGTACATATATTATTATAGGAAAAAATAATAGTAGAAGAGATTTTTGAGAAATATGGAAGGACAAAGAAATGAAATATGATATGAACGAAATTACAAATATATATATATATATATATATATATATTGAGAATAGAATGATGGAATGGAAGATGATAGAAAAATTGTGAAAAATAGGGAAATAGGGTAATCAAGAAATCGAGTAAAGATGAGAGATTCTATGAAGAAATCTAAAATATAAAAAGGGAAATTGGGTTTATACAATCCATTAAGGGGATTACAAGAGAAACTCAGATCCAAATCTATATACAAAACTTGTTTTCCATGTCAGTCCTAGACCGAGTGATGCTATAATCGTTACGATCGCAGTCCTCTACTCAAAAAACTTGGACACAAAAAAATTCCAAGCTTGGGCCTAACCGGTAGCCTAATGCTAAGAGAGAGCTGATGAAGCGAATCTGCAAGGTCATTGAAAACACGTAGACACACGTCAAAACATTTATCAAACTCACCAATTTAGAGAAATAATCACGAATTGAATAGCATCATGGTGAATAAGGGTCGAATCCACGGAGAATTCAGATATTTTTGAGCTATTCTTTGAAACTCAATCAAATCACATAATAATGAGCTGAGAAATTAGAGGTTTTGATCATTCGAAAGAGAACTCGAAGGCGAATCTATGGAATAAAAAATCACTGAATTTGGATCAAGATTGGCGGAGAAATCAATGAGCGAATTAGAGAAAAATTTATGAATGAAGAAATAGTGAAAAACTGAAATTAAAATTAAAATTGACTAAATCTATGATTCAAAATTGAAATCTAATGCTATAAGAAGAAAGATTAGGATACAAACATAATTTTTAACCCAAGATAGCACTCGAATTGATCCAATTTCTTGTCGGATCAAAGGCAATTCATTCTGCGAATTTGAAGATGATCATTGGCATTCAAAAATCAGTTTCTCCCAATTCTCTCAACGAAATATGACTTTCAAACACTTTGTGGACACGAAAATTGATCTAGGAGCAATTGGAAGCAAGAGATTCAAGGATTGTGGTGTCTAGACAATTTGATTACTCGAAAGACCCCAAGAATGATTTACATCGTCGAAGAACATCTCAATTTATAGGACAAATTGGGAAAAACCGTTGGATCTCGCTTTAATTCTTCGATCAACTGCTCGAATGAAACACAGAGATGCAAATCATTATGGCTAAATCATGTCCGTTGGATCAGAGATGGATTGTCGAGATCTCGTCACGTCGCGAGTGAAGAAGTAACGCGTAAAGATTATGTTTCGCCGTTGGATCTTGATCTGACGCTTTAGATGCGTTTCGTCGGTTTTAATCTCAACCGTTATAACTCCTTAGATCAATAGATGAGATTAAATCATTTAAAAACTGATTCACCGATGAAATAGAATGTGCCACGTACCCCTTCACTTAAGTAAAGATCAACGATCTCAATTAAATCGCACGACGATCGGACGCCACATCACCTGCGCACATAAAAACATAAAAATTGTCCCACATGATAAAAATCAAAGCAATTGTGCGTGTATATAAGGAGTATGCCAATAAGAAGATAGCAAAAATCTTTAACAGGGTGCTTTCTCCTTATTTACACACACACACGCACACACATGTGCGCACATGTGCACACACACGCACTCACACACGTGCACATAAACACTGTGTGGCACGTGGCGGTCTCATATGTCACCACGTGGCGTCGTCATTTTCGTCCATGCCACATCAGCTGCCACGTCATCAGGCGATAAAAAATATATTTTTTATTCATTTTAATTCAAAATAAATCAAATTAAATTCATAAAAAATTCAAAAAAATTCTAGAAAAATCCCTAAATTCATATCTTTTAAAATAAAACTCTAAATTAATCTAAATTTGATTCATTAGATCAGAAATTAAATTATCTATCATTTTAAAAAGTTAAATTCAATCAATAACAAGAGAATAAATTTTTATTTCAAACATATACTCATTTCTTTTAGAATTTAAAACTTAGAAAAACAAATGAGTGTAGAAAAAGTGATTTCTTTTATTATTTAGCATTAAAACCTAATTATAATCTCAAATAAAAATGGGGATAATCTAATTTTAATTATTTCTCTTCATTTGAACATTTTGAGATTAAAACCTAATTAATTTATCATAATTATCCCTAAATTAGTGCATTTTGAGATTAAAACTTATTTTCTTAGAATGATAGATAAACACTCAAAAATGTGATAACATGCATTAGAATGGAATTTTTTATACCTGTATTTGTATTAATAATCATATATTTTCATGTATAATTTAGATTTTATCAAGAGCTAAAAAGAAATAAAAAAGAAGTAAGAAGATTCTTTTATATGTTGGGTTTAAAGGCTGCCCCCTTGGATTAATGATATAGATTTAGTCTTTTTTGGTACCGCCAAATAAAGGGTAGATATTAAATCCATAGGCCACAAGCATAACCACCCCATAAGGAGGTGAGAGAGTCCCTTATCTCTTTCCACTCTATGTGGTGCTTCAGTCACTCCCCTTTCTCTCCTCGCTCTCCCTTCTCTTTATTTCTCTCTCTTAACTCTCTCTTTCTCTCTCTTGTCCTTTTTCTCTCTCTATAGCTCTCTTGTAAAGTGCATGGTGCTGCAATATACTTTGGCGCCAAAAGTCTTCCCCAAGGTAAAGGAGGTGGGCCCCAAAAACCACCTAAGAGAGTAGGTTGACCACTCTCCAAGAGGTGGTAACCTTATCACTTCCTTAAGGAGGTGGGCTTACCTCTCTCCTCTTATAAATATGGATTCTTCTTAAAATACTAGAAAAATATATAAATTGAATAATAATAAATAAAAGAGAAGAAATTTGACCATTTTGACCCTTCAAGAATGACTTTGACCACTTTTGACTTGTCAAGAGTTACTTTGACTATCATTGACTTCTAAGAGAAAGGGAGTGAATAGTCTCCTAAAAATTTAGAATGACTTGACCATCCCCTTAAGATGGTAGAAAGGCTTGATCATCTTCCTAAAAAATGGAAAAGGTTGACCAAACTCCTAAAAATGTGGAGTACCCATTTTCTTCTTCTCCTTCTAGATAGTTTGCATCCATGCTCTCATTAAACTTCACCTAAGTCCTTGCATTTACATGACTCATAAAAATGTGAGCATTCAACCATTTCACTTACAACAAGTCAAGTGAGGTTAGTTTCATAATAAAATTAAGATACAAGAAATGGTGCATGATAGGACTTAGCCATATTTTCACCACATTTAGCCATATAGAAATAGATATTCTTATTATTGCAATCTTTATCAGCACTTAAACATGATAAATGATGCATGAATATGTAACTTATATTTTAGAGTTATCAGTATCAAAAGAAGATATGGGAAAATCATGTTATCATGACAATATCTCTACTAAAAAGGTTTAATGATTGATAAAAAGGACAAGGACTAAGACGATAGCATATATTAGGGGCCTCCTACGCTCTCTACCGCCAACTTCATCCAACACATTGCCACTGATAACATGCATATTTAACTTAAATTCTTATCTGATTTAACTCATATTCATGCTTATTTTATGTGAATATGATGCATGTTACCATAATTTTTATGAATTTTCTCCATTGGTATGCCATTTTACTAAAGTCCATATTTATGCATTATTTAGGGTTAATTATGTGCTTTTGGATGTTTAATCGTTTGCAAGGTTAAATAAATAGAAATTAATTACTTCCCTTGATTTATTTTGACTTTAGTAAATAATTAGGAGAATTAATGGATGATATTAAATACACTTCTTAAAAGATTACTTAAGTTTATTTTAAACTCATCTTATATCCTTCTTTTAATTTATATTTTTAAATGGCATAATATTAAAGATGAAGACATTCGTGATCCAATGGAGAAAATTTGAGTTTAAAAGGAGTTATATTTTTAAAGATTTGGATTTCTGAAGTTTTTGGATTTTTCTAAGATTTATTTTGATTTAATTCTCTTTAAAAAAATGCAAAAAGGGGGTTTATATCTGCACAGGACCAGCGGAGCTGACGTGGCGCATGGGATTAGGAGTGACTGGACTGGCAAGTGATGGGCCCACGGGTTAGTGGGCCCAAGTTAGATAGTTGGGGCGGTAACGCAAATGCGTTAGAACGCCCCAGCTTTTATATTCGCTTATTCTGGTCTTTTCTTTCGTGTGGGACTAATTTATTTCCTAAGTTCGCAGGACACGTGGCTAAACGGTGGCACATTGGATCAATCACGTTAAATCACAAGCGTTAATCGAGTGGATATCGATCCACCCGATCATCATAAGGACACGTGACTTAATCACGACTTAAGTAATGGTGGACGACATAGATTCGATCGCGTCATCAGCGAAGCTCAACACGACACGTGGCTTCATCGAACGAATGTGATTCAACGCGATTTTGGCGCATCGTGGAGAGACACATGGATGCATCATGATGGTTCGATTAAAGATCAGACGACGGGAATTAAAGAAGATCGTGGACCCCTTGACGTGGGATCGTGTCCACTGTTTGCGAGCGACGTGCACACATCAGAATCTTCTGATCTTCATCGGACGGGCGAAAGACGACGAGATCGTGGGATCGTGGCCCACAATCGCGGCCGTCAATTGGTCTTCATCGAATCAGATGGTCCGCGATTTTCGCGGACTTTTTCTTATAAAAACCGATGTATTCTCTTCTTCTAAGTAACTCTTGATTAATCGTGAAGCAATTAAGCAATTTTGAAGGCATATCTTGAGTTCATCACAATTCCCCTGCGTTCTAGACTCAATCGCGATCAGATTCAGGCAGGATTCGTCGTGATTCATCGCTTGATTCGATCGAATTCTCCCCTTGAACGCCGAACGTACGCCGAGGAAGAAACTGAGCCAATACTCTTCAATCCGTGTGAATTGAAGCCAAATCTTCACGTAAATTGGGTTAGTAGTGTGAATCGATCGTTCATCTTGCGATAATTTGTATTTAGATTAGATTTAGGTAGATAATTTCATGATTTAAATCGTTTTGTTCTTCATTTTTTGCCAAATTTAGTTCAGATTTTTGCTGGTTTTGAAACAAGGATTTCTCCCAGATTTTTGGCTGTTAGCTTTCTATTGATATATCAATTTCAGGATTTGGATATCATTTGTTTAGTCAATTTGATGATTTAATCTGAAGTGTTTATTTCAGGATTTTTCTGATCTTTGACTTTCAATAATTCATAATAAATCCAATTCTTCTCAAAAAATCATGAATTTTATATCAATAATTTTCATTTTCTCTATAATTTCTAAATATATAACTTTCATAATATTTTAAGCTCTTTTTATTCTCTGATTTTCAGAAAGTCAACTATTGGTCAAAGTCAACGCTTTGACCTTGACTTTCGACATTTCTTCTTAAAAATCAGTTTCTAAAGTCTTAAAATATCTTCTCTGATATCATTCTATCATTTTAATTAATAATATTATAAATTCATCTCTTAAAAACCTTAATTAAACCTAAGTTTGACCAAGTCAACTCTGCGATCAAAGTCAACCGTGTTCTTTGTGGATGACCAGATCTTTACACTATACTTGATTTTTATATCTTTTTATTGTGAGTTTGGAATTACAAATTTTGTTTGACTGATGTTTGTGTGTTTTAACGACTGCATAAAACGATACGTCAGCCACCTAGTACTCCCATGGGCTCTACTACTAAGAAAGATTGGTTGAAGTGAGTTTTCAAGAAGAAAGATGGACCCACACAATCGGCATTGACACCCTTAGAGCAATTGGATGCTTAAATGAGTGACACTGTGAAAGATGAGGGGGACCTAGTGCTCCATTGGTAGGCTCTTAATGGAAACATTGCATATCCTACCCTCACCCTCATTGTATGAGAACTCCTTATAGTATGTGCAACCAGTGCACCATCAAAGTGTGTGTTCTCTGCCGATCGAGCTGTGGTCACGTACAAGAGCACATATCTCACGACTACAAGCATAGAAACACTAGTGACTATAAAGAGCTAGCTCAGGGGGAATCAAACAAAATGGTATGATAATTTCCATGATGAAGATGCCAATGTGAGTGTTATTGTGGATGAAACGGTATGGCAATTGTATATAATCTATGCATCATTGATTGAATCATCATGAAATATGCAAGGGATCCATCGACAATCATTGTTTAAAATTTTTAAATGTTACAATTTGATTAATTATTTTCATGACTTCACTATGTAGGGGATGAACAAGTGCCACGGGGCCTCTAACTGCTTGACGATCTTCCCAGGAGATAACAAGGAATGACCATAGGAGAAGAGGAGAAGAAGACACAATTATGCATATCACGATGAAGCTTATATCGTAGCTGAGGCTCCTTCTACCATATCTAGAGGTGAGTTGTCTGATATATGTTTTTTTTTAAGAATTGTTTGATATTTTTCTTTGTGATTAATTATTTTTTACTTTCATTCATTCCAGGTTTGATATGATCAACTATACATTTGTGATAACTATTGATACATGGGTCATTGTTGATAGAATGTTGAAAATTCAATTTCTCATTTTTTCTTCATCCATCTTGAGACAAATTAATTTGATATTTGTGCTATTTGTTAATTGATTTTTTTAGTTAATCATGATTAACTTAAATTTAATGTAAATTTGATTGATTTGCTTTAGAGTATATTCATGAGCATTACTAACGTATATGTTATGTTTGATGGATCTTCAAAGATTAAACTTTCTCCAAATTTTTCTTTTTCACAGTCTTGAGACAAAGTAATTTGATATGTGAGCTATTTCTCTATCAAAGCAGCATATTAGTTTTTCCTATATACTTCACTTGGATGTGATAATTCATGACAGATTTTTTCAAAGGAACTTTGAATATTTTTTTTCAAACGTTACCCACTTTAACTTGTTAACTCACACAGATTAGGTCTTCAAATGCAATGCCATTTAAAATTTTAATATAAGTTAGATTAATTAAATACAAAATGTGTCAATGATGATTATCATGCAATTACTAATTACACTGTTAATCTATAGTTAATTATTCATTAATGCCTAATTTAGAAGATTTACTATACTTCTTAATCTTATTATGATTGGATAGAAAAATTTTTAAATAATGTTTACTGTCAAATGGATAGTTAGAGGTTAATTAAAATATTATTTCCCTAACTATTGGGTTTAATAAACTTATTACTATTAGTACAATTTCTCAAGGATGAAATTTTAGAGAATTTTCAAAAAAATTCATACTTAATGGTTAATTAAATGTTAATCATATATTATTTCCCGAATTACAAGCTTTTACAAACTTGTTAATCTTAGTAGGATTACATGAGAAATTTTTTTTACAAATTTTTGAACAATTACCGATTTAATGGTTAATAAGATGTTATCTAAATATTTGGTCACAAATTTTAGGATTTTTAAAAAATTTATAGATTTTTTGGGATTTTATACTTTTTCAAAAATTTTTTTTGAATTTCTGATGATATCCTTCCATATCTAATGATTTCCATTGATGTTTTTCGATATCCAATGATATCTATCTTGAAATATATGACATCTTCCATCATCCGCCAATGTCATTCTCCTCCTGTCATTTGTCCTCAAAGCTGGCATACACGCCATTATCAAAATCTGATATCTAGCATCAACACCCGAACGTTAGATAGGCAAACCCTATTAAAATCTTGAATCTTTGTTGATGGTTTTGTTTAATTACTCAAGGAAAAATGATTGGATCACCATGATCTATGATCAATCTTTAGTTTGATCGATTTTTTATAGTTGACCATATAATTTATTAATAAAGAGATTGCATATCACATTTTTATATTATAGAATGGTGATCAATCGCGCACATTGAGATAGAGATATAAATAATATAACTAATGATTGTAAGTAACTTATATAATACTAAAAAGCTTTAAAGCTCATTGAAATGGAGATTTTCAATTTTCAATACTTAAATGGTCATTGACTTAGTTTCTATTTTAATTTTTGCATTTATTTTTTAAAAAAAATCTGAGGATAATAATGTTTATTAAAAAATTAATAAGTTACCCTCATCCATCATTCAATATCATCGTCCATCTCCTAGTACCATCGTCCATCATCTAGTATCATGGTCAATCATCGAGTATCGTCATCCATCATCTAGCACCATCATCGGTTATCCCATACCATAACTCTACTACTATCATCGAGTACCACACCTATTGTCGTCAACCATCGGATATCCAATATCCAAAAGTGGATGATAGTATTGGGTACTGGATATCAATAGTGGGATGACGATATCACAAGATAATAGTACTAGATGGCGTACCAGATGACATTAGTTAAACCCTACTTCTATGTCTCATTTATCTTCATTAAAATGAAATTTATTTATTGTCATTCTTGTGATATGTTTGCAGTGAAGTCCATTAACATATGCATTGACCAAGTGATTTTTTATGAGATCAAAATACGAAGATCACTAGTCTCTAAGCATATGTTTTAAAGATTCTTGATCAAAAGAATACTTGAGAAGGGCATTAATATATACAGAAAGAATAATACTATCTGATCGCACTCATGTGATCATAGGTATGCTATCAAATGATAGTATACCTAACTATTAATCAGGTCAATTAATATCATGATTGTACAAGTGATCCTTAGACATGAGACACTGAAGACATCTTTTGAATGGATGATTATATTTTGACTATGGTATATGAATCCCTAGCCATGTGATCTTTAAATCTTGATAGATTGGATATGGCATGAAGTCCTAAAATGAAATTTAGTGGTCAAGATGAAATCATTAGCCCCCTAATATTAGAGGAAATCATCACCAATAATTTTGGAGAACTATTAGTAATGGAACTATCAGAGAAGCTATTCTCAATAATTTCCTTTGCTCATTAGTACTTAGTAGAATAATCAATTAGGGCTTGATAGGTGACCATATCCTAAGTCATTTAGGAGTCTCATGTGAATTATTGTACATAAATGATAAATGAAGACCATAAAAGTTTCAATTGAGAGTTTTTATGCACTTTATATCATCTTTAGCACATGGTGTAGCTTAGCACCTAACAGGGTTGGCAACTCGATTTGTCAATTATGCAATTCACATGCGACTCCTAAATTTTATTAATCATTTGTCAATTATGTTAACTAGATCTTTGAATAATTAATCTATATGTTAATATTGTTAATTAATAAAGTTGGTCATTAGATGTTAGTGAGTTAATAGAGTTAATTATATGGATATTGGGCATAGAGGGTCACACACATAAGATCAATTGATGTTAATAAAATTATCCATCTTTATGAGGTGTTTTCTTTTAAAAAAATTAAGACAAGGAGTGTATAAATAGGGGTTGAGTGTCCATCCCTATGGGTGCCCATGTGAGCCTTGGTGAGTGCCCACCCCTCTCTTTTCTTCCTATGTTACAGTTTTTGTTTTTCCCTAGTAATGTAGTGAGACTATAAGGAGAGGAGATCTTTAATAAGCATTGAAGATGAGATTCATCAAGAGACCACACCATTCCGAGATGGTATGATATTACTAGAGGTTGGATATTAGAATAGTCTCATAGATATCGCTCAAAGAGCCTTGTAAGTGTTAATTTTGATTTGCACTAGATGATAGGATCATCAATTTATCATGCTTTATGTTTTTTAAGCCTTGAATCCAATATCTTTAGCCATACTAGAATTCTTAATTGGAATTTTGAAGGCTTATCGAGCATTAGATCCTAACACATAGATGATGGTGATTATGAGGATGATAAAAATGACAATGATGAAAAATCCAAGGATGATGATGATAGTGTCAATAACGTTGATGAGGGCGATGATACCAATGATAATGAGCACAATAATGATGATGATGATATCTATAGTGATGGAGGGTGAGACTAAGAGGATAATACCTTATTATGTATGCTTAGAAGGATTCCTAGTGAAACTTTGAAACGTAAGCGGATGAATTGAAGGATGGGAGCCGATGGACAAACACAGGTCAAACAATACGAATAGGGTCTCACAAAAGTTTGGCCAATCATCCGCTTATTTAACTGCAGAAGAGAGAGAGAGAGATGGGATTCTCATCCGAAACTTCCCATTATCTAACCCACCCTGCTGCTCTCATGATCAACCTCAGAAGACATCTCCTCATCGTCTTCCTCCACGAGCTCCAAATCAAAGCAACCATGTCCATGGCCAAAAGCCCGGACATGATCCTTGAGAGATCTTTTGTGCTTGAACTCAGACCCACAGCTGCAGAGCCAAAGGCGACCGCAATTCTTCTCATGGGTTCTCCAGTCTCCCCTGACGGCAAAGGCCTTGGCGCAGCGGCGACAGACGAAGGGCTTGATGCCGTGTTTTCGTTTGTAATGGGTCTGCAAAGTGCGGAAATCTTTGAGGGGTTTGGCGCGAGGATGGTCGATGTGGTTCTTGCAGCCGAGCGAGCAGCAGTAGCAGGGAAGGCGGAGCATTCCCGTCGGCTGGACACCGCGGAGGGACTCCGGCCCGCGCCGGTACTGCGAGCCGTGGCCCCACATGTGCATCTGAGAGGAAAATGTTTAAGAGAAGCGATTAAGAGATGGAGGTAGAGATAGGTTATCATGATATCCATTCGTACCAGCTGAGGTAGATAAGCAAGGTTGGGAGGTTAGGACGATGGATTATCTTTTTTTTTCAACAGAGAGAGAGTGCGACTGAGAAAAACAGCTAAAATAGGCGTGGAAGATACGTCGATACCATGATACAATGGAAGATACATAAAATGATGAGAACGCATAAAATAAAGGAAAGAGGAGGAAGACGGAGAGAGACTCAAAAAAGGCGATAGATCTGAACACACACAAACGCACACGGGAGAGAAGGGGAGGGTTGGAGTGTCAGTAAATATTACAGGATGAAACCTACGATGGATGATACTATACTGATTTCAGGATAACGGAATCTGGAAAGTTGAAGTGCCTCTTACTACCGTCATTGAAATTTCAAATGGAATAATGAAGGGAGAGAGATAGAAAGGAATGTGGGGATAGAGAGTTGGGGGCAGTAGTCCATGAAACTCGTGATCGAGTTCAAGTTTAGTCTCTTTCCCCCTATTTCAGGCAGTTGCACTCTCTTCTCTGAGAAAGAGTGAGAGAGAGAGAGCATAGTGTGCGTGTGTGCAATAGAGAGAGAGAGAGAGAAAGAGAGAGCTTTTTCGTCCGCTCGGTCAGTAGGACTCGACAAGAAACCGGACCTCCACAGAGCTTCAGCGAGCTTAATTCTTAGAACACTCTCTCAAAGAATGACTCGTTATATATGAAGTATTTCTCTCATGACCCAATAAACTAAGGATCAATTAGGGAAATCATCAAAGAAAGATCACTGAAAGGATGAAGATGCGCTTCAATGAGCGCTAGAGAGAGAGAAGCAACCACTCTGAAAACCCTAATCGAGTGCAGTCCTCGAGAAACGGGATACTATTCGCAGAGCTCATTTTAAGATCTCAAGGCGTTGAGTGTTATTTACGCTTTCCATATTTAGAAAGTCCGGGGGATTTCATTAGTAAGACTGTAATTAGAATATCAAGAGGAAGAGAGAGAAACTGGTGGATCCCCAGAAAGAAACCCTCTTCCCGTGGATTGTGCTTCCTTAAATGTCGCACTGCCATGATCTAGCAGTGGAGCTCCTGTGGCTTTGATCCTGAATCATAATAACAGTAGTAATAGGATGAAGGGGAAGAAGGAGATATTATGAGGCGGGGGACACTCAACAGTGACTAATAGTTGTCACGTCTTCTCGTAAGAGGAGATATCATCTATCGATTCATCGATCTATCGATCTATCAATCAATCCATCTCGCTATCCCTTTCTATGTACTTCTAACCTTCACCTTGATCTTCCCAGCTATTCGGTGCAAGAGCAGATAGGCTTAAGACGAACAAAATTGGGACGATTTTTTTACAAAAATTCGGAGACATACCTGCATATTGTTGTATCTGTTGAAGGTCTTGCTGCAAACGGGGCAGGAATACTGAGTGGGTCCGATCAGGATCTGGGTCGGAGTCGGAATCCAATACTGGCCTCTGTTAACCCTACCGATGGCAGCGTTAGGGTTTCCTCTTGGAGCTTCGACTTCCTTATCTAACGACAAAGAAGACGAAGAAGAAGAAATCCTAGAAATCATATCAGTTTCAGTTGGGCATGGAAGTCCTATATGGAGTTTCACTGCAACTGCATCTGCATCTCGGTCCATCCCTTTCTTGCTGCCATCGCCATGGATTTCTTCGAAGGAGGTGCAAGGAGAGTCCCCTTCGTTTAGGTCAAGTAAAGGGAGGGCTTCTCTGAGAGGTGGAGATGGTGGAGGAGGGGAATTGACGGAGATCTGGTTTCAGATGGAAGCGGAATTGGTGCAAGGGTTGAAGGGAATTAGGGTTTCTGGCGAAGTAGCCGCGGAAGAGGTTCATGTAGGGATCTGCCATGGAAGAAGAAGAAAATGAGGGAAAATGATCTTGCTATACAGAGAACAGAAAATCAGACATGGATGGACTGGGGAGGAAGAGAATTAGAAACGAGAAGTGGTTCGTAAGGTAGAAGATCTAGACCGACAGATATATACGATGAACTTGCATTTATATATTGAGGACGAACCTAGAGAGAGAGATAGTTATGGGGATTGAGAGAGAGATAACGGAAGCTGACAGAGCAAAAGTTTGTCCGGGTTTGAATTCACTGTAACGAAGTTGGAAGGGGAAATAGAGCGGGAGAAATGGTGGAGGGAGAGAGAGTTGGTGCATACGAAAGATAGGGATAGAACAAACACTATAGAGCGAGAGAGACGTGAAATGAATGATTGTTGGAATCACGATCAAAAAGCGGGAAGAGAGAGAGAGTGAGTGCGTGTGTGTGTGTGTGAGAGAGAGAGAGAGAGAGAGAGAGAGAGGGGACAGAAATCAGCGTAACAAGAGAGAGATAACGCAGAACTTTTTTCTGATAGTCTTTCCCTCCAAGAAGCTAAATTCCTGATAGGAGCTTGTCGGCTGGGCAGCAGCACCACCGCCGTGGCCCCTTTCTCTTCACCTTCAGAGTAATCCCACAGACACAAGCACTGTTGTAAGTTGGTGTGAGAAAGAGTTAGAGATAGAGAAGAAGAGGCATTGGCAAACTGTTGAACCTTCCCGTCTTCTTCTCTCTGTAGAATTCCTCTTGCCATGCCAACAGAAATTTACCCTAATTTGAGTCATCTGACACGTGACCCGTCGAGGGTTTCATGCAATAATGTCAACTCAAAATCTTACCCTCCCTCTCTCTCTCCCCGTCTCTGTGTATAATTTCTCTGTCTAGCTCCTAATTTGTCTCACAATCTCATCATCCCCCCTTTTCATCTCTCTCTCTCCCTCTCCCTCTCTCTCTCTCTCTCTCTCTCTCTCTCTCTATGGAACAGAGCATCCCAAGACCCCGATATGCTGAGATCATCGTTCTGGCCTATTCTGGTCGCTTGATGCCCTTGTTGGAAAGTCAAAGTCAAAATCTGTCTTTCACAATTATCGTACCATCATCTCTCTAGGTCAAATATCCCGAAAAACCGAAAGCATGCCGATCCTCGATTGACTTCTAAAGGGAGATCCACGAACCACCACAAACCCTGCCACGGGGCAAATGCCTATGTCACCGTTGACTAGAAATCTAATCTTCAAATACGTCATTTTCAACTTAACCAAGACGACGACTAGACGAAAACAATTCATCACTGCTCAAAGTCCACATCATTTTCCCCCAACCACATTTTTGCTTGGCTGGCCAGCTCGCAGAGACTTTTAGGGTTTCGGTTCTGGCTTCTATTTCTTACCGACACAACAGGTTCGAGGTATACGCCAACAGTGCAGCCATTGATTTCAAACAGTGATAAAAATAAATACTAGTATTAAGGGCTAGGGTTTGTGGAACTGAGGAGACAACCCATGTCTAGGGTTTCACTGTTGGAGGAGAAGGGGCGTAGACGATGAATTCCGTACTTGTCAGCAAGAAGAAGATGCGAGGAAATGGAGATGGAGGAGAAGCGTGTGGGCGCTCTGGAGATTGAGTGTTTAGAGGGTTTACGAGCAGGGCTCTGGACTGTCAGTGATCTTACTGCTACTCTGCTCCGATTCAGTAGATCTGAATAAATTCTAGTGGAAGTACAGAGAAGGAATCAATTTGGCCCGAGCTCTTTTTCTCTCTGTGTTTTTTCCTCGATACGCTACCGTTTGTGCATGGCTGTTCTGCCTGTTCTAGGGTGAATGAACCTATATGTCCTCTCTATCTCTCTAGCTCCCCTGGCAAATTTCTTTTACTTTCCCGATCCCGTTATTTATGACGGTATATCTCTCCAGTTCCCCGTCGGGTTAGCCACTTTTTCTTTCTCCTGGAGACCTGGACTCTCTCTCCATCTAAATAAATGTAATACATACGTCTCAGTATCTCACTCTCTCTCTCTTTCTATCAGTATCTCTATCAGGATCTCTCTCAGTCTCTCTCTAATCTCTCTATCTCCCTATATATATTTCACCTCCCTCTCTCTCTATCCGTCTCTCTCTCTCGGTCTCTAACCTCTCTCTAGATATATACATATATCCCCTCCCCTTTCTCCCTCTATCTCTCTCACACTCCCGACGCCCTGCCCGTTTCACTTTCACTATCCCTCTCTCTCTCTCTCTCGTCTACCTCTCAAGCCTACCATCTCCATTCTCTCGCATTGAGCCCGTTCTCTCCTCTCTCCCAGACTCATTCATTGCTCCTATATTTTTTTCTTTAGCAGACACTGTTTAGTTTCTCTTCTTGTCTTCTTCGACCGTCCACATCAACCCTCAAAATCCTCTCTCTCTCTCTCATTACTCCTCCCTTTCGTTCTCTCCCATTGTACATCCATCTCTCTCTAGGTTAACTCCCATTCCCCCAATTTTCCTCGCTTCACCTTTCGCTGTTGAATTACTCCTCATGGACCCTCCTCTCTTAACTCCATACGTCTTCTTCTGCCCTCGTTCAAAAATTTTATCCTCGGTATTTCTAATGGGCCCTCGATTCATAACTCTCCAGAATCTATTATTCCAACTCCATCTCTCTCTCTATCTCTCTCTCTCTCTCTTCTAATTTCTCTCTCTATATCTACACTGTGTCGACGTCCCTAACGCACCTATATTCATTAAGCCTTTCTCTCTCTCTAGAATACGGGCAACACGAATAAAGACTACATGAACTGTGTTACAGTTAGCTACTGTACCATGAGAGGAAAAGCATCAGATTGTGGGTCATCACACTTCTGATTTCCCACGTCTATAACAAGTTGAAGCATTCTCGGGTAAAGCTCAGAAGAAGAGAGAGGAAACAAACAAGTACTCCTGTCTGCTGTACATTACCGCTCTGCTGTTTCCTCTCCCTCCCTCTCTCTCTCTCTCTCTCTCTCTTGATTTTATATGAATCTATAGATGGATGGGACGGTGGAAGAGGCATAATGGAGCCTGGAAGTGTGCGAGGTAGAGAGAGTTCGGGAACTGTGGATAGAGAGACAGTACTCTCTATATCTCCAAAAATACGATCTTAGCTACGCAACCCTTCAGCGCAATCTTTACCTTTATCCCTCTCTTAAATATTCTACTTAGAGAGAGACTATTTAGAGAGTGT
The DNA here is from genome assembly GCA_024174645.1 of Lemna minuta. NCBI lineage: Eukaryota > Viridiplantae > Streptophyta > Magnoliopsida > Alismatales > Araceae > Lemna > Lemna minuta. Next base: position 4,118,888 of record CM044112.1, read on the forward strand.
ATTTATATTATCTAAGTAGTTCTCTTAGAAACTCTTTATCCGTATCCTCTCTTAAAGAATACAAGGTCTCTCTCTCTCTCTCTCTCTCTCTCTCTCTCCCTCTGTGTTTGTCCCCCTCTGTGTGTGTAAAGAATGAACGGAGAGTGTGGGGCTGCGTTGACGAGAAAGCATCTTCGATGCGTTCCTCTATCCCTCTCATATCCATGTGACGATAGAAACTGCATGGATGTGACCCACGAGTCACAACTTGCGTGCCAGAGTGTGGATTGGCGGCTATCCCAGAGTAGCCTCATTAAGGCATGCATTTAATTCATGTGTTCTTATTCTAACGGCCAGATTCTGACATCACATCAATTTCTAATTTTCCTTTGCCATAAAGTCTTCATTGAATGGGGAAGCCTAATTCCAAACCGCATCTATGGGCTGTTGGACTTTCTTTGCCCAATAAGCCAATTAGCCCAAAAATATATTTTATTGTGGCCATTAATATAAATACCTTTTAAAACATTAATATAACATATTTGACCTATTATATCATTCAAATATTTAATGTCTATAAATGACTCATTGATATAAATATCTTTCAAAAAGATTATTTTAACATATTTGACATATATACAAGATATGACACACAAGCATTTATATTCAGCAATTATTTGTGATTAGTTACCATAAATATCTTCATAAATTAATTTAAAAGTATTAGATATATATAATTGTTAATGTCTAGTCATGATTAATTAAACATTAATATCTCTAAATATTAATTTAATCTTTTTGACAAATATATGTCATGTAGTTTCATTATTTTTATATTGGATTGTATATAATGGTTACATTTTTCATTAAAATTGTTAATATATTTTAAATTTTGGTGCTTCATTCTTGTCGATGAACGTGTCTGTGCATTTCTGGGTTCCAAGGTCAAGCAACAAACATGTTGATATATGTCCTTTGGGTCCATGCGACAAACCAAGTTGGATAGGCTATAAGTCAACCCCACATCGACTAATCAAAGTAGGTTTAAAAATAGTCTTAATGGTTATAAATCAAACTTATAATTAGCTACTTTAACCTTACAAACCAAATGTGTGTGCGTGTATCGTACTATAATATGCATAACATGTACATACAATACAAATTTGTTTTATGCATTGAATATCTATATATATATCAAATATAAATCAATTACACTAAAAGTTATATACACTAAGATCATGGTGGCTATGGCACTGATTGATGGATATTATGGGGCCTATAAGCCAACCATACCTTCATGTATCTCATTTATGTTCATTGAAATGAAATTTTTTTATTGTCATTCTTAATTGATGCTTGCAACGAAGTTCATGAGCATATATAATGATCACCCACTATATTCTCAACGTTCTAATTCGTGAGATATTTAAGAAGGATATTGAATAGCATTGTTTGATCAGACTCATATAATGAGTATGGTTGATCCTATGGCTATCGATGTGGAGACACCAAGGATAGATAGTATGTGCTCTTTGAACAAAGAGTTCATTGAATTGATTTGTATGAATTCTTGAATAGTATTATAACCCAATTTTTATTCAAGTTAGTTCATGTCATAGTTGTGCACGTGATCCTTTGACTTGAGATATCAAAGAAATATTGTGCATAGATGATTGTGTTTTAATAATGACTTACGAATCCGTAGCCATGGGATCTCTAAAATTTTCATATATTAGATATGGCACAAAAAGTCCTCAAAGATGATAGAATGGTGTCAAGATGGGGTCATCCACCCTAAATATTTTGAAGATATTGACTCGAGGAATGAGATGCAATGAAATCCTTGGCCAAAATAGTGGAAAATATCATAAAACAAGTTCCCAATGATTTCCTCCATGCATTAGTTCTAACCTTAGTGATCAATTGGGGTTTGACTATTGACCATATCCTAAGTCATTTATAAGTTTTACACGAATGAAAGATTATATATACACGATAACCGATAATAAAAAGGTTCCAAATGAGATTTCTTATATACTTTCATATCTTATGGAATGTGCCATAACTTGGCACCCAACGAGCTAATACCTCGACTTGTCGATTGGGTGAAGTCAATCCTTTATTAATTAATATTTATGTTAATAAAGATAATTAATAAGGTTAACTAATAAGGTGTTATTGGGTCTATATATTTATTAACTCATGAGATATATGGACCTAGAGGGTCACACATTTAAGATCTATGGACGTTGGTGGATAGAAGTATAATTATGAGAGTTTTGTGAAAATTTTATATACCCGATTTCTATAAATAAGGGAGAAACAATCACAACTCAAGGTGCCCATACAATTCTTGTGAGAATTTTTTTCTTTCTTCTTTTTCTCTCTTGATGAAGAGTATTGAAGAGGAGATCCAATCATCAAGCCATTGTGCAAATATCGCTAGAGACTCGACATTTGAACAATTTCAAGAACTCATTCAAGTGACGATGGAAGTATAGATTCTAATTTGTATTAGATGATAGGATTATCGATTATTGGTGCCTCGATGTTTTGAATCTTTAATTCAATGTATTGATGAAAATTTTTGAAGGCTTACCGAGCTCAAATCCTATTAGTGATAGCATGCATGTTCAACTAGAAATAATATAATATTAGACATATTTTAATTCAAAATTTATATGATAATAATATTTTTTTATCATATTTTTTATGGAATTTCAAGAACACTCTGCCAATTGACTTATGTCCACAAATTCCTCATTTGGGGTTAATTTTGTGCAATTAAGATATTGGACCTTTTCAAAATTCAAGCATCTCGAAAACTAACACTACATTGTCGCATTTATGGATTTCAAGGCTCAGGTCAGGAGAATCATGAAGAAATAAAATTGGTTCTGATATTTTAATTCCAAAATATTGAATTTGTTTGACTTTCCTATCAAACTAGTGGTTTTTATTAGCAAAACTTTTTTTCTTATTTTGTATAAATACCATGGAAGAAAGGGGAGAAATTTTAATTCTAGATCTAATTAAGAAAATATTTGATAGTCCCAATAGGGTGGTGGTTTAACCTTAGAGGGGGGGTGAATTAGGTTATATGTTAATTGTAATTGTTAATCTCTAATTTTTGTGTTTACTAAGATTTGTTGGTTAATCACTCACTTCTTGTCCTCTCGATGCACCCAATATTATTATACTTGTTGGGGGACCTAATGTCCCTTAATCCAATCCCGAGTACTATAGACTCGGAGCCTCCTCCTCACCAAATGAAAGATATTCCTCTCACCCCTTAAATGGGTGGACAATGTTAAGATACAAGGATTTAGATTTGCCCCTTACGGAAAACCTAACACTCACCTTTACCTGTCCCTACGGCACTACCCACTAGGCCTCGACCTCCTCGGCTCCCGGACGCTCTGACTCCCTCAGGCCGATCTCCACATGATCGCTCGTCCCTTCGCGCCTTGTCGTGCCTCTTCCGCTAGTACCGCCGACCACCAGTAAATTGAGACCTCGTCTTCTAGTTCCTCTTGGTCTTACCGCTCCCGAAGTCTTGACTCCTTCTCGTCTCAACAAATGAGACACTCCCGTCCTCCAAATGTGTGAATCTATGAGAATGTTTATCTAAATGCTAATAGCTATAAGAGATGATAATATTAACTATGTGAGAGTGAATTTAAAAGTAAATGACATACGAGACTCCAACTTCAGGATTTGATACTCTGACCTAAGGTTAACTTTGAGTGAAAAAGGGTCACTTTACTAATCCGGATTGACTTTTGACTTATAGTTTACTTTCTTACTTTTGTTGACTTTTCTAACTTGAGTTGACTTTCTATCAAGGTTGACTTTCTAACTAATGTTGAATTTTTGACTAAGGGTTGACTTGGCTACTATGATTGTCCTTGATTGTAAAAGGTTGTCTTTTGACTAAGAGTTGACTTTTTGAGTTTTGTTGACTCTAGGTTGACTTTTGAGTTTTGTTGACTATGGGTTGACTTTTGTCTAGTCAGGGTTGACTTGACCTAAGGTAGACTTTTGAGTTCTGTTGACTATGGGTTGACTTTTGTCTAGTCAGGGTTGACTTGACCTAAGGTAGACTTTTGAGTTCTGTTGACTTTGGGTTGACTTTTGATCTAGAACATCAGATATTGAATGAAGACATAATTATGTAGGCTATTGAGAACACAAACTTATTTGAAATTTCAAACATTCTATATATGAGTGGGAAATAGAATTGATAATGAGTATAATTTCAATGATAATGACATATTAATAGAGGCATTGACTACTATACCTGCTGCTGCCTTTGTGGACCTAGAACCGCAGTCAATTGATTAACTAATTGATTACAATTAGGATAATTTATAACAATTATTTACGATACATATGAAGGAAAATATGTAATGTAACTTTAAAACTTAACCGGCCTTGCAAATCAGAATCTAAAACAGTAATCGGATGACCATACGACAATATATAAAATAAATGCCTACAGAATAAGGTTAGAAGAGATATTGACTAAGACAATCAGAAGACAGTCAGTAACATAGAATATGCAATTTATATACGATAAATGACTGTCAATGAAATTAGCAAGATAATCAAACAGTGCTAAACGAGAGTAATAACAATACGTTTGTGATTAAAGATAAACGAATGTCAGAAATAAATATGGAATGAATTTTTGGTTATGTGAGATTAATGTGGAGAGGACTAATATATTCAGTGACAAATAACCGACGTACAGAATCAGTAAATAGATATGTATTACCGATTGATAACAAGGCTAATCACGACAAAAATTTAAAGCAATAATCTGTATTGATGAAATATTACTGACTGCAATTTACTGATTCGGGATGATCGAAATTCAGATAGCGAATGTAGAGACTTTAAACATTTATATTGATTTAATAGCCAATAGAATGTAGAAACTAAATATTTGAAACTGAACTTAATCCAACATAAAGAAGAGATCTGTGATTAAATAGATAGAACAAAACCAAAATTAAGAACGGGGATGATCGAAAATTAGAGTGAGAATGCAGAGACTAACTATTAGAGGTTAGCAACGAGAGATCGTACAATGAGATGGAGAGACAAGAAGTTTAGGAATTTAAGGAGGTTCAAAAATCATAAGAATAGAAATCACATAAACTTGGAAGTTAAGGTTTAGAGAGTGACCAAGAAAGAAAACTTCTTGCTACAAATCGCTTCTACGAATAGGCGAATATGCTTCAGCAAATCGGCGTAGGAAATCCAAGATTTGCTTTTCACACTTTTTGATCTGCAACAGCGTTTCTTTTTCACAATCGAGGGGCCCTAATTTTTTCAAACCCTAAGTCCTTTATAGTACATTGTGTTAGAGGAGAGGAGGAAAATCACCATAGTGCCCTCAACCGTATTAGTAATATATAAGATAATTTGGGGATAATATGATCCTAAGTTAAACATATAACTAAGAGTATTCAGCTATATTTATAGTTAGGAGTAAGTAGATAACTTCAAATTTCCTGAAACCACATACACCCATGAACCAAAAACCATTAGTCAAGATAATCATATAAAAGATAAAGTAGTAATGATTTGGATTAATAGCAAAAGAGAAAATTCAATATTAACATTAAACTCAATGACTTGTTAATGCCTTCATTGATAACAATTGGCAATTCAAGAAGGAAGACTTACATCAAAACTACTGCTCTTACAATGTTTAATGAAAATGGTTGGTATTTTGAAAGATATTTATAGTATAAGTTTTAAGGATTTTTCTCAAATTTCTTAGAACTGTTTAAGAGTTTCAATATAAATATTTAGGGGAAAAAATATCACCGATTAGTGATTCTCAGTAAAGATGACCAAGTGACCATGATATTGTCACTCGGGTTGTCACTCGGGTTATCACTCGGGTTTCATCATATTATCACTCGCGTTGACCTTTTAAAAAAATCATCAAACCAATTGCCTAAAAAATTTTTGGTGATTGGCCTTGGGTTCATGGATATTTTATTTCTTAAACTTTGACCTTTATCATAAAAAAAACAAGTGGAAAGCCTTGATCTAAAAACATGGTTTTGTTTTTTTTTTTTGATTCATTGTAGAAAGAGGATTCCTCATGACATCATGTTTTATTTAATTTTATATTTTCTTTATATATGATTAAATTAGATTAATTAGAATTGATTTCATCCTTATTTCATGATTATTTATCTAAAACTGATGATGATCTTGTTTTAAACCTTGTTTTAGATCTAGTTGGCCTCGAATTAGATCCATCAGATTCATTTATCTATAAACTTAGTAGAGAGGACAATGAGATCATGAAAGCCTAGAATCCATTATTAGAGAGGAGGGGTACATGTGTCTATATATACTAGAGAGATAATGGGCTCTAATGGGCCAAGAGCCCAATAACACCTTTGAACAAGCTAGAGCATATAAGTCAAATATCCCCAGCTTTGTACACGTGGCATCGTAAGAGATCTTGGCAAAGTTTTTGGTGACGATGTCCACAAGTTGCTGAGATGATGTCACATGAGGAGTGGAGATGAGCCAGACATCACCTTGGTATGGACATAATGGTAGTTCATCTTAATATGCTTCATACATTTGTAAAAGGTGGGCATTAAGCAAGGAGGAGAGATGTCAAGTTCTATGAGAAGTGAGTAGAGCCACACCATCTCTTGTGTTGTCACACATACAAATAAAAGACTATACATATACAATTAAGTATGAAATAAAGATAAGAAAAAAGGAATTGCTATTAGTAAAGATCCTAGCAATTGGCTTAATTGCCATATGATAACGTGTCATTGATGCATTCATTTTCATCATTATAAATGGGTTTTAACATATTATTCTTAGTCATATAATGCACGTTATCGTATTTTTATGATTTTTTGCACTCATCATTGCATTCCACTCATATACTCAACTTGTGTCTATTTAGTGCTAATTTAGTAAAAAAATAGATATGTCCTATCATGCACCATTCTTTTCAATTACTTATACTATGAGACTAACCCCATTTGACTCTTTCAAAGTCAAGTGGTTGAGTTCTAATATTTTCTATGAGTTATGTGGATGTAGGGACATAGGTATGCAAGTAGGAAAGCATGGATATGGATGACGATAAGAGGAAAGAGGAAACAACTCTCTACTAAATTTGAACACCAAGACAACCATATTTTTATGAAATGTGGTAAATGAGATTTGGATTTGGTAAAGGTATCATCACAAGATTTCTAGGTTAATCTAAAATTGATTTAGAATGAATATTAGGCCAATCTCCTTATTTTTAAAGAGGTTAGACCAAGCTTAATTTTCATTAAATGAGACGTTAATTTTTTTTCTCATTATTTTAGATATTTTGGGATAAAAAGATAGAGGATTAAATTCTTTATCCAATGAAGAAAATTTCGTGAAAAAAAGAGTTGTATTTTATGAGATATTCAATTTCTAAGTTTAGGGATTTTTCTGTAATTTTTCTAAATTTTTTAGGGACTTTTTCAGATTTTGAGCATATTTACGAAAATGCCACTCCGATTTTTAAAGTGAAAATTAACAAAAATGCCCTCCGATTTTCGAATTCAGAAATTTACATAAATGTCACTCCGATTTTTTAAGTAAAAAATTACAGAAATGCCCCTCACGATTTACAGAAATTTTCGAAGTCAATAATTTATAGAAATGCCACTCTACACTATCTCAATCAAAGATTATGATTTCTCTAAATTAAAATCATGATATCTCATGATCTATATAGAGTTTTGAGCTGAAATTTTATTTCTAGATTCATCTTTTAACCCTCTATCCATCTATACCTTTGGATCAAACAATAAAGATTTTAAAAAATGATTTTAATAATTAGACTCTTTTACCCCTCTTTACACTCAAATCCTAGGAACCCACTATAAAAGCCTTCATTTTCTCTCTCCTTGCATTTTTTAGCTCTCTGTTAGCATCAGACTACCAGAAGGAAAGAGCATTATAGTGGGCATTATTTGATGATCAACCTTGTAGTAGAGAAGGGAGCACGCAAAGATCGTGATCGGAGCGGATCGGGCATCACTCGGCCTAGGATGGGCACACCAACGGGGTTTGTGCGATGATCCAGATTGAGTTCTTTCTTGTGTTCATCATCTCCATAAACAGTAAAGTTGTATTTTCCTTTTTCTTTCTTTCTTATTTTCATTTAATGTAGTGGCTTTGACATCATCGATACTTGCAACTCTCTCTCCCTATCGCTTCACATCAATTCGTCGATCCAGCACTACCGCCAACCACTCTTCTCACCTTGTCATCATCTCATCCCCATTACATTTCTTTCTACATTGTTTTTCCATTGGAATTCATATTTCTCTCCTAATTAAAAAAGAAACCTAAAAACTATCACTCATATTCATCTCTACATGCCGCATTTCCATTTGCACTTCTTTCCAAGCTCTCACTTCTTCCACGTTCTCTCACCTTTTATTTAAATATCTAATCTCGTTACCTCAGCTCCCTGTGGATTCGACCCTTGCTTACACTATACTAAATAAGGAAATACAATTTTTTATTGCATGAAATCAATACATAACAACGACGAAAAACATACGCGTAATCGAGATCATCACCATACATTCTTTTTTTCTGTTATGTGAGCCCGCTTAGCTCAGAGGTTAGAGCATCGCATTTGTAATGCGATGGTCATCGGTTCGACTCCGATAGCTGGCTTTTTCCCTATTTATTATCTTATTTTGACATGATTGATGATAGCCTCTTGAGATTAAGAAATATTGAAAATACTGCTCTCCTTTTGCTTTCTTCAAATGTCGAGTTGCTCATTTATTATGTTATGAAACAGTAACTTCCAACTCTGAATACAAAATTGGAGTAATTAGACCTCTATCGAACAACTATAGAACAAATCCGAAAACGTAGCCTTAAATCTCGTATATATATATCTATCCACGTAGATATATCTCTATAAATATAGATATCTATCTATCTATAACTATATCTATCTATAACTATAAAATATAAATAAAATATAATATGAAATATCTAAATAAAACATATCAAAAAAGGCATAGGGATACAATCCATTTCAATCTTGTTTCTAATACTTCTGTCGATTTTTCTTTGGTTTGTTTATGCTTTAGTTCAGCCTTAACTTAATTTAGATTTTTTATGTAAATTGAAATTTCAATAAAATATTAATACTAAATTCCATGGCTCGATACCCAAACTCAACGTTGGAGTAAGATGCCACCCTTAAATTTTATGATCACCAAATGACAAGCCTGCAAACTACATATGTGATATAACCAATAGTGTACTCAATGGGACAGATCCTATCAATTTTTCTATCAAAACATCGAACGTAATAGAATACACTGAATCAAACAATTAAAACACTAAGGCACTAAAAAAATAATCTTCATGGTATGCGTAAAAATACAATCGTTGAATGCACAAATTCACATATCAAAAAAATTATACTCAAGTCTTCAAATTCGGTTTTGGAATTTAGAATAGTGGCAAGTTGAGGTCCCATTCACAGGGAGGAAGGTAAAAAGATTGAAATCAAGAGATTTTTTTGGTATTTTTTAGATTAAAAAAGTGGAAATGATCACAAGAAAGGAGGAAGACGTAGTTGAGAAATGAAATGAACCAATAAAATGCTTCCAAACTCTTCTCGAAGATTGAAACCCTTGATTGATAGTAGAAAAGTGATTTTAGGGTTTGAAAATATGAAAATGTTGATAAAAAGATAGAGAAAATATAATAGATGGATAGAAAATGATTCTTCTCTAAGGATTCGTGATGAAAACAACTCTAGTGATGCTCTCTTATCAAAACATACTTTTGAGAGCCGGTAAATTTTGCCCGGACTAGGCATCTTGCATCCAACACAAGGAATGAATAGAAAAGAGAAGAAACTCACTAAAAATGATGTTCCATACATGAAGAATGCTAGAGGCACACAATGACACATTTAGAACCCCTAATTTTTCGTCTCAAAACTTAAAACAGCCCCAATTGATTTGTAGAGATTGAAATGACTATCATGCCCATAAAATTTCAGCCCCTAATTCCATCAGGATTGCCGGATATCAATCTTTTAATTTAGTGAAATATAGACGGTTGATTGATTTTTCTCTCTCCTAAAATCACGCCGATCAACCCGCTCCAAGCCAGTCAAACTCTGCTGAAACACAAAAACATTACATGAAATGCACCTCTACTCTCTCTTTTCTCTCGTAATGGCGAGAAGCAGTCAAAGCGAGCACATGACGGAATTCTTTTGTCGCGTGAGAGAGAAGAAGAAAAAGGAATGAGAGGAAAGAAAGGAAAGAGAGGAGGAAGAGGAAGAGAGAACGTTGCGGGGGAGAGAAGAGAGAGAAAATAGAGGAGGCAGCGTGGGAAAAGGCAAAGAGGAGAAGAGAGTTGGAAAAGAGGGATGGAGACGTCGAAGATGGGCAGATAGAGAAGCAAAGAAAGATAAAGAAGGGAGAGGAATCTCCTTCTCCTCTCCCTTACACACGCATGCACGCACATAAGAGAAGAGGGGAGATGAGGAAGGGATGGCAGCCCGCAAGGGAGAGAGGAAGGAAAAAGAATCTCAAAATTTCCTCCTCCCCCTTATGAGCACAGGCTCACACACGCAAGGGAGTGAGGAAGCAAGAGGAGTCGAGAGGGAAAGTGAATCTTCTCATCCTCTCTTTATGCATGTGCACAGGAGAGGGAGGTGGAGAGGGAGTAGAAGAAAATTACTCCCCCTCACGTACGTATGCACGGGCATGGGGAGAGGAAGTGGAGGAAGGCGTGAGTTGGATGCAGCAGAAGAGAAAGGAGAAGGCACAAAGGAGGAGAGGGAGGAAAAAAGAGAGGAGAAGAAAAGGATTTTCCTCCTCTCCCTTACGCACGCATACATGCGTGCAAGAGAGGAGGAGAGGTTTGCCTCGCCTCGCGATTAAATTATTATCCATCGTGAGAAATAGAAAGGCAACGGAATTGTTTTCTATCACCATTGATTTCTCCCTCTCGCACGGAAAAGAGGTGCGAGAGAGGAGGAATTACACGAGAATTGTGATGGAGAGAGAGAAGATGCAAAAGGGCAGTGAGAAGTGTTAGCTGCTGATCACCTCAAGGGTTACTCCAAACGATGATGAGAACACTCACAAATGCACTCACACACTCAAAAGAGGAAGACGAATGAAAAATAATGGAGGAAATGCACTAAAACCAATCAAAATTCACATGCAACCCTCTAGAGGAACAAAGGAATGCTCTAGGGGTCCATATTTATAGGCTCACAAAGAGAAAATTCGACAAAACATCTCTTAGAAATTTCAGCGACATCGTCCCGTCGAGTGCGCGCCGTTGCATGCACATTGCATGCATCTTAACGGGTACTACAATAACCGCCGAGATATGCGTACATGTGTGCATGGGGTCCTCTCAAAAAGTGTGCCCCGCACGCCACGCATGCTCCCGCTCGGCGGGTGCTACAGTACTCATCGAGCTGCAGGCTACTGGTGCTCATCCTTGCGTGCCACTACGTGCCACAGAGCACATGCTTAGCAGGTGCTAAAGTAACCGCCGAGCTGCACGCTATTGGCGCATTGTGGCACATGCTCCCGCGTGCCTTTGTGCGCCACTAGGCACCACCTCAGAAGGTGCTACAGTAACCGCCGAGTGTGCACCATGTGTGCACGCTCGGTGCTCTTCCCTACGCACCACGGCTATGCCACGCGCGCCAGCCATAAACGGAGTGGGAAAATCACTTCCCACCAGAAGAGCGAAAGAGAGATGAAAAGAGAGAGAGAGGGAGAGAGAACGCCTCTCTCTCTCTCTCCTTTTTTTATTTTACTTTTTTTAAATCATTTTTATTGATTTTAATTTCTAAAAACTCCCCAAAAGTCTCAAAAAAATCCAAAAATAAATAGAAGTCTCAAAAATTAGATTCTTGATGAATCAATGTCATTAAATGCTCATAAAATGTTATTAATTTATGAAAAATCAAGAATATCTTCTTAAAGATAAGAATTATCATAATAATCATTTTAAATCATGATAACATGTATTTATGATTATATTTTTTAGGAAACAAGTACATAAAATGCATGATATTAATGCATGAAATTGCATATTATCTCTTGTCATCTAGTACAAATTAAAATCCATGCTTATAGGATTCATTGAAGGAGTTCTCAAAGATTTTTAAGTGTCTTTAACGGTATCCAAATAATCCCTGAATAGTTAGATCTCTTCTTCAATGCTCTTCACCAAGAGAGAAAGAGAATAAAGGATAAAGTTTTCACAAGGCTTGCATGGGCACTTTGAGTTGTGATCATTATCTCCCTATTTATAGATATTAGGCATATAAATTGCTCACAAAACCATCATAATAATATCTAATCCACCAAGGTTTATGGACCTTATGTGTGTGACCCTCTAGGTCTAAATATCTCGCTAGTTAATAATCTATTGACCCAGTAATGCTCATTGATCAACCCCTTATTAATTTTTATAAATTAATATATATATATATATTAATCAAGGATTGATTCAACCTAATTGACAAGTCAAGTTGTCAACCTATTGGGTGCTAAGCAACAGCATATGCTCTAGGAGATATAGAACTCTTGTACATAACCTTGTTGTCATTGATTATCATGTGCCTATAATCCTTCATTCATTTGAAACTCATGAATGACTTACAATATGGTCAATTATCAAACCCTAATTGTCAATTGTCAAGTTAGTACTGATGCATGGAGGAATCATTGAGAACACCTTCTCCAATGTTTTCACTGTCTTTGCCAAGGATTTTATTGCATCTCATTCCTTGAGTCAATCGCCTCAAGCATAAAGGGTCAATGATATCATCCTCACCACGCAATCACCTTCAATGACTTCATGTTGTATCCAATATATCACATTCTAGAGATCACATGGCTAGAGATTTATAATTCACAAGAAAAACACTGTCATCCATCTACAAGATGTCTTTGGTGTCTCAAGTCAAAGGACAACATGCACGATCATGCAATGAATTAATATAGATCCAAAGAACTGTTGGGTTATGATGTCAATAAACTTTCAAAATTTTTATCAAAACATTGAATGCAGCGGAAAATATTGAATCGGATATTCAAAACACCATACCACCAAGAAAAGATGATCCTATCATCTAGTATGAATGAGAAAACATACTTATAGGGTTTCCCTGAAGGAGTTCTTGAATCTATTCAAGTGTCTAGCCTCTAGGGGTATCCACATAGTCTCCAGATGGTAGATCTCCTCTTCAAACCTCTTCACCAAGAGAGAAAAATAAGAAATGAGAGAATTCTCACAAGGCTTGCATGGGTACCTAAAGTTATGTTCGTTCTCCCCCTATAGATAGACATTTGGTATGAGGTTTTTTCATAAAAACCCTCATAATTATGTCTATATCCACCAAGATCTATAGACCTTATGTGTGTGACCCTCTAGGTCCATATATCTCACTAGTTAATAACTCTATAGACCAAATAACACCTTATTGGTCAACCTTAATTAATTATCCACATCTTTGTATAGATTAATTAATCAAATATTGATTTAGCCTAATCGATAGGTTGAGTTGCCAGCCCGTTGGGTGGCAAGCTACACCACGTACACTAGGAGATCTGGAGTATGTAAGAACTCACTTATAGAACCTTCCCGTCATTGATTACCATATATTTATAATCCTTCATCCACAATAGACTCATGAATGACTTAGGGTATAGTCAACTGTCAAAAACCCTAATCGGTCACTCAAGTTAGTAGTGATGCGTGTAGAAATGACGAGACTAAATCGTATGGTCGTTGAATACACATGATTGAGTGTCAAAACAAAGTCCTAAAATTACCAATTTATGATTAATCAATTTAATTAATGAATATAATGGTAATTAAGGGTCAAATCCACGGAGAATTAGAAAAATTTGAGATATATCTTTGAAATTCGGTCAAATCGGACGACGAATTGAGATTAGAAATTGGGTGTTATAATATATGAAAGATAATCAATTTCGAATCCACGGAATCAAAAATCAGGTAATTTGGATGAGAATTTGCAGAGTAATCGAAGTTTGAAGTTAGAAGAAAATCTATATCGTGAAAATGATTAAAAACATGAATTAAAACGAAATTAAACTTAATCTACTATTCGAAATGTAAAATTAACACTAAATGATGAAAGATTAAGATGAAGACACGCAATCTAACCCAAATTAGCCTTTAAACTGATCCAATTAATTGCCGGATGCATAGCTTTTCATTCCGCATTTTCGAAGACGAAATTGAAGTTCAAGATGTGATTTCTCCTTTCTCTTTCGATCAAATTCCAATCTCAAGCACTCCTTGGATGTGGAAATGCATCAAGAACACAATGAAATCGGATTGGCACTTGAATGGCATCTAGAAAGTTCAAATTTCTTGAAAATTTAAGGGCAACTCTTTCCGTCGCGAAGAACTGTATTTAAAGGAACAGATTTGGGCGCAGCCATCTGTTGACGAGGTGCATTGATCGACGGTCGTGATCAGCGTCCAATCAGTCAAATCGTCGCGATCCAATCAGGAGCGTCCGATCACCGATGAAGGGCCGAGATGAGTCACTTTTTTTAATTAGAAACGATGGATTTTAATCCAACGCTCGTGATATGTCGAAAGGTCCATTGATCACAAGCGATCTCAGCTGTTATAACTTGCGAGATTAATGACGAAGCGTTTTCGTGCAGTCGTTAAAACACAAAAACTTAGGTCAAAAAAATGTATAAAACCAAACTCACAAAGATAAAGATATAAAATCAAGTAATGTGTAAGTATCGAGTCGATCCACAGAAAGCAGGGTTGACTTTAATTACAGCATTGACTTGGTCAAACTTAGGTTTAAAAGAGGTTTAAAAGAAGTAAAACTAAGATTTAATGAATGGAAATGATATAAAAATATTAAATAAGAAATTTGAAGATTTGAAATCTCGGATTTGATAGAGAAAAGTTAAAAGTCAAAGTAAAAAGGTTGACTTTGACCGATAGTTGGTGTTCTGTAAAATCAGAGAATCAAAAGGTGTCAAAAGATTACGAAAGTTATATACTTAAAAATTAGAGAGAAAATAGAATTTATTGATATAAATATTGTGATTTTTTTAGAAGAAATGGATTTATCATGAATTATTGAAAATCAAATATCAGAAAATCCCCGAAATGAAAACCTCAGAGAAAATCTTCAAATTGACTGGTCAAATGAAATCCAAATCTTGTAATTTATATATCAATATAAAGCTAAGAACCAGAGGAATCTAAAGAGATAAAAATGATCAAATTCCAATTTGTAAATTAAAAGTAATTGACCCCGAAAGTCAACGTTCAAATTCTAATGAAAAATGAACAGTGCTCAATCAAACATTAAATTGAAGGGTCAAATGAACTCGAAATTCGACGAACTATCCACCGAAAACAGATTAAATAAGGAATCCAATGAAACAAAAATCAAGTGATTTGGAATTATAATCAAAGAGATATTCTATTTTCAAAATCTGCAAAACTTTGGACTAAAATTGGGTGAAATTGAAGAACACTAAGAACAAATTTGCAAAATTAAAGATCTAAACCTAATAAAAACTCAAATTATCCACTGATAATCGATCGAATCTCACTACTAACCTGATTGTCGCAAGAATGGGGCTTCAATTCACGCGGATTGAAGCAAATTTGCTCGATTTCTTCCTTGCGGACGTTCGGAATTCAAGGGGAAAATTCAATGAAATCCGGTGATTAATTCGTGATTATCATGCTTCAATGGTTGTGGAATTAAACTCTTGGAAGCAGAGGATCACGAGAACTTAAGACCTTCCTCGAAATTTGCTTAATTTCTTCACGAATCGATCAAAAGTTAAGTTTACAAAGGGAGAGAACATCTCTTTATAGAGAAGTTTGTGCGAAATGGTGGATCGTCGCCCACGACGCGGATTTCACTCCATGAGATTTCAGCCGTCGCATCGCGGGAAATTGGTGGCTCGTGACGCGGATTTCACTCCGTGTATTTTTAGCTGTTGGATTGCGCGTAATTGGTGGGATCGTGGCCCATGACGCAGATTCCACTCCGTGTGATTTCAACCGTTCAATCGCACGATTCAATCCCGACCGTCCGATTGTGCGATTTAATCCTGACCATTTGAAATCACTGTTCACGCCACGTAGGCATCCACGTGGGCTTGTGTGGCCCCGCCATGTGTCTGCATCGTGCCACGTCACCTCCATGCGTCCTGCACGATTAAATAAATCCTGAAAAATCAAAATAAAATCTAGAAAATTCTAAAAAATTATGAAATTCATAAATTCATTTATATAACTCCTTTTTAACTCACATTTTCTCCATTGGATCCCAAATTCCTTCATCTTTAATATTATGCCATCTAAAAATACAAATTAAAAGAATCATATAGGATGAATTTCAAATAAACATAGAGAATTTCTTAAGAAGTCTATTTTATATCATCCAACATTCTCTTCTTGAAATTTAATCTTCTAATCATCTACTAAAGTCAAAGTAAATTAAGGAAAATAATTAATTCCTATTAATTTAACCTTGCAAATAGATTGATCATCAAGAAAGTACATAAATAACCCTAATTTATACATAAATATGAACTTTAGTAGACTGGCATACCAATGGAGAAAATTCATAAAAACTATGATAACATGCATCATATTCACATAAAATAAGCATGAATATGAGTTAAATAGGATAAGAATTTAAGTTATAAATGCATGTTATCAATTAACAGTTGAGATCAACTCACTTAAGTGAAAATTAGCGCACGTGTTTAATCTTTGATATGGTGGACCTCGCGTCCACCGCATCTACGCATGTCTTTCATCGCGATCTCCATCCGACAATCCTTATCATGTCATGCGTCCTGAAAACAAGAAAACAAAGGGAACATAGTCCCACACAGAGAAAAACAAGAAGAAATGTCGGGTATATAAGGTGAGCTGGTTATATGAGTTAGCTTAAATCCGAAATATCGGATGCTTATATGTACTAAAACCTTATATACTACGAGTAAACATAAATATGACGTCACCCATACCACGCAGGCACACGCACGAGTCCGCGTGGCGCTGCCACGTGGCCCTAAGCGCCACTTCGCATCCACGTGGGCTCGCGCGAATTATACCCCCTTTTTGCATTTTTTAATTGTTTTAAATAATTGAAAATGGAAAATAAATCTACATAAATTCACAAAAATTCTATTAAATTCCTTAAAATTGTAAAAATCATAACTTTCAAAATACAACTCCAAATGAGTTCAAATTTATTTTGTTGGATCAGAAATTGAATAATCTATCATTTTAAAAAGTCAAATTATTAAAATTATAAGAGAATGAATATTAATTAATTTAATACATTTATGTATCTTATAAAATAACTTTATAAAAATACATAAATGTTAATAAATATCTTTTCTCTTATATTTTCATCATGAAACATGATTATGATCTCAATTATAATTTAGGATTAAAAGATTATAATGTTTTAATTATGTACAATAATCCATAATTGGTGTATTTTTAGATCATAACACAAAATAATACAAAATGACATAAATATACTTAAAATATGATAACATACATATATTTGGAATGATTAATACCTTTAATTGCATTAATAATCATGTAAATTAATGTAAAAATAGCATGTTATCAAGAAATATTTTGATGTCTTTCTCAAATATTCCTTGAATAGGAATATTTAGAACATATGTTTAAAAAGGAGTGATTGTTGTATGATGATCTCATCATAATTCACTTAGTCATTGCATATGTCGCCTATATAAATGAAATATATAGGCGACATAATATTCATCGGGACTTAAAATCACCCTTATCACTCATACATATGGCATGCGATAGAGAAGTCCTCTACATAGAGCTTACTTGTTGTATGCCAAGACCCATAGAGCTCCCTCGTAGTGAACTTGTCAAGGTTACTGCATAAAATGGCTTAGAACACTAATCATATACACGATTTAGGGTGAGTGATAGTGAGATAAATCATCTTGCCCAATACGTGTTGATACAGAGTAGCATCATCTTGAAGTGGAGAGGATATATCCCATAGCATGGCCAAGTTTCGATGAGTGAAGTCATCAACTCGCGCCCAAAAATTCAAGTCTATTGAAGCAGATCGAGGACATACTTTGGCTGGGTCATGGTGAGTTTCCCATCCTAATAGACAAACTCGACCCCAAGGAAGTAATGTGGAATCCCTAAGTCACAAATGGGGTGGTGCAGATGCAACTCGTCTTTGATGGCTTGAATGCATGCCTCAACACTCCTAGTCACAAGGATGTCATCCACATAGACATCACAAATGATGTTGCCACATGCGGTATTATGCATGAAGATTGTGGAATCCTCAGCACATGACAAGAGGCCAAATGTGGTAAGGAGGCAGCTGAACTTGGCAAACCATGCACCAAGACTCTACTTGAGCCCATAAATAGCACGTTACAGGATGCATACCTTTGAGGACTCCCTCAAAGCAAAAAAAAACCATAGAGAAAGCATTAAAAATATATAGCTGACGTGGAGACCATGCTTGATTACCCACTAGGGAGAAGAGCACTAATAACATGCTAACAAAACATGAAAATACTTGATTATTAATGCAAATTAAGGCATAAAACATTACATTCTAATGCATGTTATCATATTTTGTAGCGTTTATCTATCATTCTATGAAAAAATTATTATAATCTCAAAATGCATTAATTTAGGGTTAATTATGATGAATTAAGGATAATATTTTCATAACCCATCTTTACTTAAGATTATAATAAGTCTTTAATGCTAAATAATAAGACAAATCACGTTATATACACTAATATATTTTTCTCAGTTTTAAAACCTAAAAGAAATGAGTGTATTTTTTAAATAGAAATTAATTCTCTTGTTATTTATTAAATTTTATTTTTTCGAATGATAGATAATTTAATTTATGATCCAATGAAACAAATTTAGATTAATTTGGAGTTATGTTTTGAAATATATAAATTTTCTAATTTTTAGGTATTTTTTGGAATTTTTTGAATTTTTCTGAATTTAGCATCGATTTATTTAATTTTAAATTGATTTTATAATCATGCAGGTGATGTGGCAACACGTGGAGCATCCGATTGCGCGATTAATCGCAACTGTCAATCGTCATTTAAAGCGAGGGATACGTGGCGCAATCCTATTCGCTGGTGAATCATTTTAAAATGATTTGATCTCGGTTGTCGATCTGAGGAGTTATAACGGCTGAGATTAAAATCGACGAAATGCATCTGGAGCATCGGATCAAGATCAAACGGCAATCGTTCGATGCATTGCTTATAACGCGCGTGACGTGGCTTCATCTCAACGGTCTATCTGAGATCCAATGGCCACGACTTAACCATAACAATTTGCATCTCTATGTTTCATCAAAGCTGTTGATTGAAGATTAAACACTCGATCGGATGGTTACGCCCAATTCGTCCGATAAATAGAGGTGTTCTTTGACATTGTAAAGCATTCCAATGCAATTCGAGTAATCGAATTGTGTAGACACCATATCCCTTGAATCTCTTGCTTCCAATCTCTTCTAGACTCATTTTTGCGTCCACGCAGTGCTTGAAAGTGAGATTTCATTGAGAGAATAGGAAGAAATCGGCTCTTGAACATCAACACTTGTTTTTCAAATTCAAGAATGAAAAGCCTTTGATTCGGCGACTAATTGGATCAATTCGAGCGCAATCTTTAGTTAGAGATCATGTTTCATCATAATCTTCCTTTTATATCCTAAGATTTCAATTTTGAATCCTAATTCTAGTCAATTTCAATTTTAATTTTGGTTTTTCATGATTTTCAATTTTGGAAATTTCTATCTTATTCATTGGATGATTTCTCCACAAATCTTGATCCAAATTCAGTGATTCTTGACTCCGTGGATTTGTTTTCAAGTTCTCTTTCCAAAAAATATCAATTTCCTTAATTTCTCACCATGATTCATTGTCTGATTTGATCAAATTTCAAAATATCATCCAAATTACCTTAATTCTACGTGGAATCAACCCTTATTCACCACTATACTCCTTAATTATGATTATTTGATAAAATTAGTGAGTTTGGTATTAGTTTTGACACGAATTGGTATGTGATCAATGATCACATCAACTTTTTCCGTCAAGCACAAAACTAGAGTTGAGCTGAATGACCTGAGAGAATCTCTTTATCTAGTCAATGCCATTAGCTTGGGTAAAACCACGAGATACAGGGCAACCCTTATGGCATGAAACGGTGCCATCTAGGTTATATTTAATGGTGAACACACTTTTGCATATGACCATATTGGCATCACTCTAACCAGCATACAGTGTCCAAGTCCTCGAGAGACCGTAAGATCTACTTTGGAGTCCGTAGCTGCCTCCCACTTGGGTTCCTATGTAGCCTCAACATATGACCATGGAATTAAGTCACAGGTTCCATGGAAAGGGCAAAGGCACAAAAGGAAGGGGAAAGGTGATCATAGGAAACAAAGTTGGACACGGGATATCTAGGGCAATCACAAGTACCTATGTGGAGTGCAATAGGAAGATGAATATCATCTAGGGATACACATTGAGAGTTGGTTTGGGAAGTGAGAGGCTCCTTGCTCATTGGTGAAGATGAATTCAATGAGGTGAGGTCTACTACAAAGGAGGCAATAAGAGATGAGGGTCAAGAAAAGCTAAAGTGGAAGAAGTCAAAAAGGGAAGAAGAGAAGGAGAGTGATCCATAATATCCACCAAGGGAGGAAAACCAAGAGGAGATGTGGTGGCTGATAACTTTCAAATTATACATGAAAATATATGATTATTCGAGCAAATTAAGGCATAAAACATTCCAATTTTTAATCTTTATCTAATGCATGTTATCATATTTTTTAGTGTTTATCTATCATTATATGAAAAGTTATTATAATCTCAAAATGTATTTATTCATTGTTAATTATGATAAATTTTAAAGATTAGATTATCCCCATCTTTACTTAAGATTATAATAAGTCTTTAATGCTAAATAATAAGAGAAATCACTTTATATACACTCATGTATATTTCTAAGTTTTTAATTCTAAAACAAATGAGCGCATTTTTTAAATAGAACTCTATTCTCTTGTTATTTATTAAATTCATTTTTTATTATGATAGATAATTTTATTCCTGGTCCAATAAAATAAATTTGGATTAATTTGGAGTTATATTTTAAAAGATATGAATTTTCTAATTTGTACGGATTTTTTTAGAATTTTTCTGAATTTAATTCGAGTTATATATATAATCGCATGCTAACGTGGCAAGTGACATGGCGTGGATAAAAAAGTGCATCGCCACATGGCGGCAAATGGACACGTCACATGGCGTCGTGTAGGTATGCGTGCCTCTGTGTGTGCGTGTGTGCGTGTGTGCATGTGTGCGTGTGTGTGTGTGTGCGTGCGTGTTGACGAGACGAGACCACGAGGTCATTGACTTCACACGGTCTTGTGTCAAAAATATTTCCGAACTTACCAATTTGATGATTTAATAGTGAATTGAGGGGTATAATGGTAAATAAGGATCGAATCCACAAGGAAATAAGGTATTTTCAAGAGATCTTCTGGAATTTGATCAAATTGGATAATGAATTAAGGTAAGAAATTAGGGAAAATGGTGGATTTAAAAAGATAACTCAAAAACGTTTCCACAGAATCAAAAATCGCCTGATTTGGATTAATAATCACGGAGAAATCAAAGAGCAAAGTGAGATGAAATTTCCAAAAATAGGAAGATTGAAAACCGAAATTAAAATGAAATTAAAATAAATTACTATCCCAAATTAAAAATTCATGATACATGACGATAAATTAGAGGGAAAAAAGGTATTCTAACCCGAGGTAACGATCGAATCGATCCAATTAATCGCCGGATTGAAGGCTATTCATTTCGAGATTTCGAACGCGAGCATCGGTTTTCAAAAGACAAATTCTCCATGATCGATCGACGAAATCTCACTTTTAATCACTCCGTGGACGCAGAAACGAGTCTAGAAGAGATTAGAAGCAAGAGATTCAAGGATGGAGGGGTGTAGATAGATCATTTTGATGAATACATCCGAGAATGTCTTACAAAATTGAAGAACGCCTTGTTTTATAGGCGAATTGGGTGTAACCGTCGGATGGATGCGTTTAATCTCCATCAACGGTCCAGATGAAACGCATAACAGCAAACCGTTACGATTAAATTTTGGCCTTAAGATCGCGAATGGACGCTTCCGATGAAGCCTCGTGATATGCGTTATAAAACGCATCAACTTGCACTTGTTGGATCACAATCTAATGATCGTGATGTGTTTCCACGCGTTACATCTCGTCCATTATAAATTTTTATTCAACCCATGTGCTCTGATGGTGATCCAGTGGACCTCGTGTCCACTGCGACAACGCACGATGATGCGCGCTCTTTTAATCCGACGCCTCAGCTTCTGCCACGTGCCTTGCACTCTTAAAAACCGTGTGGAACTTAGTCCCACATGGGTAAAATAAATGAAAGGAGTCGAGTTGATATTATGTGATGGAATGAAGGGTTAATAATTCTCTTCCGATAATCAGAAGACTATAACCCAAATATATATAAATATAAATAGCGTCACATCGCCGTGTAGGCACCGCGTGGGCTCGCGTGGCGTTGCCACGTGGCCCTAAGTGCCATGTCACATCCATGTGGGACCTGCGCGAAAATCAACCCTTTTTCCTTTTATTAAATCATTTTAATCATTTAAAAATCGAAATTAATTCAAGAAAAATCTGAAAAAGTCCCTAAAAATTGCAAAAATCATAACTTTCAAAATACAACTCCAAATTAATCCTGATTTTTTTCATTGGCTCTGAAATTCAATTATCTATCATTATAAAAATTCAAAATATTTAAATAACAAGAGATTTAATTTTTATTTTAAAAATACATTCATTTCTTTAAGATTTTAACTTTAGAAAATTAAATGAATGTTTATAAAAATGATTCATCTCATTATTTAACTTTAAAAACCACTTATAATCTCAAGTAAAGATAGGTTATAAAATCACTTATCTTTAATTCATTATAATTAACCCTAAATTAAAGCATTTTGAGATTATAACATAAATTTGCATGAAATGATAGAAATGCACTCAAATTATGATAACATGCTTACAAATGTAATGTTTTATACCTTAATTTGCATTAATAATCATGTTTTATCATGTTAAGATTCCATGTTATCACGTGTGCGCGGGTGCGTGTGCGCACGAGTGCGCGCTTATGGTGAGAGAGATAAAGCTTCCTTTTCAGGATAATGCTATCTCTCGATTCATATGCACCTTATATACACGTCAATTTTTGCCATATTTTTTCATGTGAGACTTTGTTTCTCTATTTTAAGTGCTCAGGTGACATGGCGCTACATGGATCGTTCGATACTCGCATTAAATGAAGACCATTGATATTCATATAAGTCGCAGGATACGCAGCGCAATCTCTTTCGTAGGCAAATCATTTTTAAAATGATTTAATCTCAACCGTCAATCTGAGGAATTATAACGATTAAGATTAAAATTGACAAAAATGAATTTGAAGCGTCGGATCAAGATCAAATGGCGAGCCTTTCATGCGTTACTTCTTCACAAGCGATGTGTGACGATAACGATTTAGTGCGGTTGTTGAAACACACGATCGTTGATAAAAAAAAATTATAATTCTGAGCTCACAATGATTTAAAAATCAGAAATTAAGAACAGCAATTATATCGGGTCGAACCACAAAGAACATAGTTGACTTTTATCGAAGAGTTGACTTGGTCAAACTTAAGTCTAATTAAGGCTTCTAAGAAATGAATGTGATATGTTATTAATTTAGATAATATGAATATATGAGAGAAGATATTTTAAGAATTTTAAAATATGTTATTGGAATAAAAGTCAAAAGTCAATGCTTTGACCTGACTGACTTTATGAAAAATCAGAGAGGAAAAAGGTGAGAAAATATTATGAAAATTATATTTTTCGAAACTAGATGTAAAATGGAGAATTTTGATATAAAATTCATGATTTTTAGAAACAATTAGATTTATTATGATTTTTCCAAAATCAGTCAACACAAAATTCCTGAAATAAAAGGTTCGGACAAAATCCTTAAATTAACTGAGCAAATGATATCCAAATCTATAAAATTACCTATGAATAGAAAGGTTACAATAAGAGATTCCAAAGACACCAAAATTATCAAATTTGACCTAATATATTTAGAGTAATAGCCCCCCACAAGTCAATGCCCAAATTCGAATTGATTTTGAACAGCAGTTGGTCAAACGATAAATTAGAGCGTCAAAGCTTGATAAAAATTGACAAATAAGATATCCACGAAAAGCTGATTGAACAAGATCCAATGAAACTAAATTCAAATGAATTGGACTTAAGATCAAACAGAAATCCTTGTTGGGAAATCTGTAAAATTCCGCGACTAAATTTGGGCGAAATGACAAAAATTCTGATTCCTAATCTCTAATTACGTATCTAAATCTAATCTAAACTATCAAAATTGCAAGGATTAAAAAATAATCATACTACTAACCTGATTGACGCAAAGATTGAGCCTCAAATTGCCTTGATTGCTGAGAATTTCTTTGATTCATTCTCCATCGTGATTTCGTCATTCAAGAGGCAATTTTCAAACGTTTTCTCACAATATTCGTGATTAACTTACCTCAATCCATGCGTGATTGAGTTTAGAACGCAAGAGAATCATGAAGAACTTAAGATTTTCTTCCATAAATGCTTAATTTCTTCACATTTAATCAAAAGTTACATTTCCGTAAGAGTGAAAATTGATTTATAGAAGAATTCTCGCTTGATATCCAATCCTTCCATTTCTTGCAAAGGGCCTGACCAGCTACGATGAAGCCACGTAACACACGATAAGCAAACCACAATCCCCACTACTCAAGCCCACTTCCTCCTTGATTTTCATCGTTTTAATCTCGAAAAATTCCTGAAAAAGCATGAAAAATTCTTAAAAAATAGTTAATCTTCAAAAATACATAACTTCATTTCTAAAACTCCTTTTTGTATGAAATTTTCTTCATTGGACCAAGAATTTTATTATCTTTAAATATATGCCATGAAATAAAACATTAGACTGAAAATAGAATTATAAGTAAAATAGTTCTTAGTTGACTTCTAAAGTCAACTAAGGTAATTCCTTTTTCTTACTCTTCTTTCCTTCCTCTTCTTAAAACTTCATGCATTCACTTAAGCCTTGAAATATTTAAAACCAAAACTTTATATCAATCATAATTGGTTTGACCCTTGAAAGGTTCAACCACACTTAAAACACATAAGAATGCTTAATTGATAAAAAAATATGGAATTAAGTGATTTGGCCTTAAATTGAAGAAAATTTCATTTTAAAATGATAACATGCATCACATAGACCAAAATTATGCAATAATAATAGTTAATCATGATGAAAATAAGAGTTAAATATGCATGTTATCAATGTGGTGAGATCTCAACAGTCCATCTGCAGTCCAATGGTCATGACTTAACCGTAACGATTCGCACTCCTACGTTTCATCAAACCTTTGATTGAATATCAAATGCTTCATCTCACAGTTACACCCAATTTTCCCTATAAATTGACAAGTTCTTCAACATTATAAATCATTCTAAGATTCTTTGAATGAATGAACTATCTAAGCACCAAATCTCTGAATCTCTTGCTTCCAATCACTTATAGATCAATTTTTGCGTCAATAGAGTGTTTGAAAGTGAGATTTCGTTAAGAGAATAGGAAGAAATTGACTCTTGAACTTCAATGATTATTTTCGAATTTGAGAATGAAAAGCCTTTGATCTGGAAAGGAATTGGATCAATTTGAGGGCTATCTTGGGTTAGAATTCAACTTTTTGTCCTAATCTTTCTTCTTATAACATTAGATTTCAATTTTTAATCATAGATTTAGTCAATTTCAATTTCATTTTTGGTTTTTCGCAAGTCTCGTATTTGGAAATTTCTATCTACTTCACTTGTTGATTTCTTCGCGAATCTTGATCCAAATTCTGCGATTTTTGATTCTATCAATTTGCCATCAAGTCTTCTTTCCAAATCTATCAATTTCTCTAATTTCTTACCACATTTCATTGTTCGATTTGATCAAATTTTAAACGATATCTCATGAATCCCTGGATTCTCCATGGATTCGACCCTTATTCACCACTATGCTAATCAATTTTTGTGATTATTTCATAAAATTGGTGAGTTTGGTATTTATTTGACACGAATTTGGGTGTCTTCAACGACCACACAATTTTGCATTGTCAGTGACCAAAGACGGAGTGAAAGTGAGAGAGAAGAAAGGAGGCTCCTCATGGTAGTAACATCAGCTGACATCATGTAGTGATGTGTATCATGAAAATGAACTTGATAGCCATTTTGTGTCTATGGGTGGCTAAAAAGGACCCTTTTGAGCCCACGAGGGGCCAATTTGGAGAGAAATGAAGGGGAATTGGGTGAGAGGTGATGAAGGGGAATTGGCCTACCAAGTGAAGAAGAGTGAAGCTTATTCTAGAGATATGTGGTCATCATGAGAGCATCATGTTGGGACCTAATGCTTGATAGGCTTTCAAATTTTCTATCAAAAAATTGAATATAGTGGAATACATTTAATTAAACATTCAAAACACTGAGGCGGCATGAGTCAATGAGCTTATGATCTAGTATAGATTAGGAACCATACAAGGTTTATTAATGGAGTTCTAAAAGCTATTCAAGTATCCAACCTCTACATGATCGCTACATGATCTCTGGATAGTTGGATCTCTTCTTTAACATTCTTCATCAAAAGAGAAAGAGAAGAAATGAGAGACTTCCCACAAGGCTTGCATGGGCACCTTGACTTGTGATCATTCTCCCTTTATTTATAAACATTGGGCATGTGAATTTTTTGCAAAACCCTCATAATTATATGTGTATCTACCTATTTCCACACTCATAATTATATATGTTGACCTAACAATAATGTACTGGTCAACCTTATTAATTATCTATATCAACATATAGATTAGTTAAGGATGATTTTAACCCAATCAACATGTCAAGTTGTCAACCCATTAGTTTCCAAGCTACACCATCTGTTCCCGGAGATATGGAGTGTTTAAGAACTCTTACATGGAACCTTACATCATCGACTACCATGTATATATAATCCTTCATCCATCAAGACTCAAGAGTGACTTAGGGTATGGTCTATTCTCAAACCCTAATTGATCACTCAAGTTACTACTAATGTGTGAATAAAATTATCAAGAACTCATTTGATGTTTCCACTATCTTGGCCAAGAATTTCATCACATCTCATTCCTTAAGTCAATCTCCTCAAATACCAAAGGCAAATGATCCCATCTTAATCACACAATCACCTTCGATGACTTAAAGCTATATATCTAATATATTTAAGTTTAGAGATTCCATGGCTAGGGATTCTTAAGTCATAATTAAAAAATAGTCATCCATCTGCAAAATGTCTTTGATATCTCAAGTTAAAGGACTAATTACACAACCATGACATGAATCAACCTGATTGATAATTAGGTGAAATACCATTTAGGGATTCGTTCAGATCAATTCAGTGAAATCTTTCTCCAAAGAACACCCACTATCTATCTTTGATGTCTTCATACCGAGGATTACAGGATCAACCATACTATCATATAAGTTAGATCAAACAGTGTTATTTTCTCTGAATGATTCGATGTCCTTCGCAAAAATCCCATGAATAGGAATATGTAGAACTTATATTTGAAGACTAGTGATCACTATGTTATGATCTTATCATTATTCACTTAGCCATTGTGTATGCTCAAGGACTTCACTACAACCATTATATAAGACTAATAATGAATAAATTTTATATTAATAAATATAAACTAGACATAGAAGTGTGATTGGCTTATAAGCTAAATAACATCCATCACATCAAACTACATTTAAGAGGGATGTTCATCAAGGAAAAGGGTGCGATTATTTTCAAGAATTTGAAAATGTTTATAATCTGCTACACCATTCTATTGGGATGTATGTGGGACAAGTGTTATAATCGCTAATGCAACAATCGGCAAAAAAAATGTAAAGTGAGTCTTCAACAAGCTCGAGAGCATTAACACAACTCACATACAAAATATTTGAGAGAAAGCAATAGTAAAGTCTTTTTTAGTTTTTCAAAATAAGGATGACCTAAACAACAATGTCACAAAAGAGAGGAGGTGGTCGTAGAGGCTAAAGCAGGGTTCATTGAAAATTAGCAAGTAGATTCCCCTCCCATTCTCATAGCCCAAACCAATCCATTGTTTGATATGAAAATTACAAAAGACACAATGAAACCGGAAAAGGTAATGGATCAAAGTAGGGCACATGTAATATTACTAATGGATAAGAGGTTTGTATGAAATTTGGGAACATAGGGGACTTGCGTAAGTGGAAGACTAGGTGTGGCAATGGTAGTGCCATTACCTTTGACTAGACAAAGTTGGCCATCAGAAATGTAACCAAGAGATGAAGTGTTAGGCTAGTAGGAGGATAAATGGGTTGGAGATATAGTCATGTAAGTGGAGGCCCATGAGTAAATGATCCATGATGATGAAGAAGAGGCAAAAAGAGCATGTGTACCCGTTATGGATGTAGTTAGAAGTAATGTGAGGCTAGCTGATAACATGAATTTATAACTTAAATTCTTATCTGATTTCACTCATATTCATGCTTATTTTATGTAATTATGATGCATGTTATCTTAATTTTATGAATTTTCTCCATTGGAATGTCATTCTCAAGTTCATATTTATGCATAAATTAAGGATAATTATATGCTTGATTCATGATTAATCTTTTTGCAAGATTGAAATAATATGAATTACATATTTTCCTCGATGTAGTTTGACTTTAGGAGATGATTTCAAGAGTTAATTCCAAAGAAATAATGATATGATAATTTAAAGAAGGAATTTCTAATGAAAGACTTGATATTATTCTCTATCCTTCTCATTTTCTTGTTTTTAACTATATTTTAGATGGCATGATGCTAAAAAGGAAGAAAATTGTGATACAATGGAGAAAATTTGGATTAAAAAGGAGTTGTATATTTAAAGTTATCAATTTATGAAGTTTATGTCCTTTTTCTGATTTTTATCTGATTTTAAATTGATTTTTAGATTAATTTCTCTTATTAAAATCGTGAAAAAGGGGGGGGTTTTTTTCCACATACCCTGCAGATGACGTGGCACCGGATGCGACGTGGCGTGTGGAGCTGAGGTGGCGCGCGGGACCAGCGCGCATGCGACGTGGCACTGAGGCCACGTGTCAGGGCCGCGCATGGCCCACGCGAGGCACAGGTGGCGCGAACACGTGGCAGGAGGCCACGCGGGTCAACGCGGATGCCCGTGTGGGGCGTCACGTGGCGAGAGGGGGTCGGCAGTTGGAGGGCCCACGGGTTAGTGGGCCCTAGTAATATGATTGGGGCGGTAACGCAATATCGTTAAACTGCCCCAGCTTTTAACCTCAATGTTTCTTGTTTCTTCTTCCGTGTGGGACTATGTTCCCACACGGTTTTAATGGGCAGGCAACGTGGATCCACGGCAAGCGTCAGATTCGGTCAAGACGATGGAGATCGTGTGGACCCGAGTCCACGCGATCGTCAATCACAGCACATGCGTGAAAGCCACTTTAAGTGGTCATGATCAAAGAGCTCAGCGATCGCCATGTGGCTTCACAAGGAAAGCTGATCTTCACTAACGTAAATGCCGCACGATCGCGATCACACGGCCACGATGAAACCCGATCTTCCTCTCACCGTGGTGATGCGTGGAGCTTTCCGAAGCATCAGATCTCCATCAGATGGGCGACGCAAGCGAATGAAGTGGAGCCATCACGATCAAGCAACGGAGATCGGACGGCAGCGATTAAACCTGACTCACGATCGCGATTCGATCATGGCCCGATCGCCCCGCGATCGAGGCTGATTCATCGTGCAATTGAGGCCACGATCACCGCCAAGTGATGGGCCACGATCACCGTGGCCATCAATCCCACTTCCCAACTAGATCAAACGGCCGCAAAAATCGGGCAAATTTTCCCTTTGAAAAGACAATGTATCCCTCCTTATTTCTTAACTTTTGATTGATTCGTGAAGCAATTAAGTGAATTTGGAATAAAATCTTTAGTTATTTGTGATTCCCCCGCATTTAGACTCAATAGCGAAGCAATTAGAGCGAGATTGATCGCAAATTCCTCCTTGATTTCATAAAATTTTTCCCTTAGATTCCGAACATCCACGAGGAAGAAATCGACCAAATTCGCTTCAATCCACGTGAATTGAAGCCCCATTCTTGTGGCAATCGGGTTAGTAGTGAGCTTCGATCGATTATCAAGAGATAATTTGAGTTTTTATTAGGTTTAGATCTTTAATTTTGCAAATTAGTTCTTAGTGTTCTTCATTTTCTCCAAATTTTAGTCTGAAAAATCACTGATTTTGAAAATAGGATATCTCTCTGATTATAACTCCAAATCACTTGATTTTGGTTTCATTGGATTCATTGGATTCCTATTTTCATCAGCTATCCGTGGATAGCAAATTTGTTGAATTCCGAGTTCGTTTGACCCTTCAATTTAACGTTTGACTGAGCATTGTTCATTTTTCATCAGAATTCAAACGTTGACTTTCGGGGTCAATTACTTTTAAAATACAAATCGGAATTTGATAATTTTGGTCTCTTTAGATTTCTCTGATTCTTAGATTTCCATTTATATATAAATTGTAAGATTTAGATTTCCTTTGACCAGTCAATTTGAAGATTTCCTCTGAGGTGTTCATTTTGGAGATTTTCTGATATTTGATTTTTAATAATTCATAGTAAATCCATTTCTTATCCAAAAATCACTATTTTTATATCAATAAATTACATTTTCTCTCTAGTTTCTAAATATATAATTTTCGTAATCTTCTGACAGCTTTTGATTCTCTGATTTTATAGAACTCCGACTGTTGGTCAAAGTCAATGCTTTGACTTTGACTTTTGAATTTTCTCTATCAAATTCGAGATTTCAATTTTTAAAATTCCTTATTTAGTGTATTTATATCATTTCCATTCATTAAATCTTATTTTCACTTCTTTAAAACCTCTTTTAAGCCTAAGTTTGACCAAGTCAACTCTGCAATTAAAGTCAACCCTGCTCTCTGTGGATCGACCCGATACTTACACATTACTTGATTTTCTATCTTTATCGTTGTGAGTTCGGTTTTAGAAAAAAATTTTGACCTACGTTTGTGTGTTTTAACGACCGCACTAAAAGGCTTTGTCACTAGCCAAAGAGGAAGCGTCAGTACCACTAGAGCAGCAAAGTGCATCATACTCGACAAACATTAGAGTCACCTACAATGGCAAAGGAAAAACACTGGATGGCGAAGAGAAGGCAAATGGAACAATGATGATTTCTGGCTTCGCAGAAGTGAGTGTGCCAAATTGCTTGCAACATTTGGTTGATGGATGATTTTTCTTACCGTAGTACAATCACGGTGGAAAGAGTTTCATACTATTAATGGTTTATTCGGATTAGTATTGCCAATTACGAATTTTTGTTTGAAATTGCATGATTTAACAAGTAGTCATAAAAATTGAGAGATAGTTGATCCTTTGAGATGTGAAGCTTAAAAGGATTCAATGATTCTAAATTTTAGTATTATTAACTACCATAGATGGAAATGAAGTTAGAAAACAAATCAAAAGAGCTCTCCAAGTCCAATGTAAAGCTGATTTTTATGAACTGGGTTACTATAAAAATACATTTATTAAAATTATCAAATTCAACACTCCTTTCTTGTTGTCAAAATCTTTGATTTTATGAAGGATATTTTGAGGACTCCAACTTGGAAGACATGATTGTTTCTATCTTATGTCTCTCCCCCTCTCCCTCTCTTTATCTAAGGGATTCTCAAGCAGCAAAAACAACAACTTGGTTATAACTATGAGGAAATTATAGGCAAGGGTGAAGGGGGATCAACAACAACCAATGATATCAAAGAGGGAATATTGCAATGAGCGAAAGTTAAATACTAATAAAGCGGCTCAACCTATTTTTAGGTGAGAGATAGAACACTAAAAATATGAGCCACTCATGTGTGTTTTATGTCATGAAACTCCATTTTGACAAGGTTTTATGAACCAAAGCATGACCTAGATGAAGGATTTTACATTGTGAATCTTGCACCCAAGAGAGTAGCATGTGGCATGGTTCTTAACTGGAATGCACGCTTCTCCTAACAATTATACTGAAATTTATCGAGATGGTGGAACGTAGGGCATGACACTGCTTGAAATCCGATTGTGCTTTTAAATGGTTGGTGCTATCAAGGGTTGTTGCATTAGAAGCATTAATATTCAAGCTGTTTTTTTTTGTGATCAAGAAGGCTGCAAATAAGGTATTTGACCTGTTGAAGGAGAAGTCTCTTTAGTTTTTCTCTATTCGCTCACGGAGAACTAGGTTTGAGGATGATTGCGCACTACATGTAAGCGTCATTGCCATTGGCAAGCTAGTTTAACACCAGGGGAGAGAAAGCTTGGCCAACATAGTAGTAATGACATTAAAAAAAAATTTCATCCACTTGTAAACTATACATGATAAACTTCCTCCCTTTCATTGCATGTTCAAGCAGCGTTGACAAAGCCATCTCCAAAAATAGAAAATAGTGAAAGTGCATTTTGAGAAATTGAAGGAACTACATCCTCGATGTGGTAGGCATTAATGCATGAAGACATGAAGAAATTTTTATATTCCACAAACATGTCTTGAATATGATGAGGAAGTGGAAATTCAATCTATAGAGAGTCGAGAGGATTCCTGATAAAGCAAAAAATTGATATATGTGGGATCGCAAAATTGTTTATGTTTTAAAACTAGAAATAATAAAAGATAGGGTGACAAGTTTCTAGTTCAATCATGAGGGATTTTAGGGCATGAAGGCATCAATGCAAGGGGCAAGGGACAAGAAAGATATCTACCAAGTCATCCACCATTCCCCCTTCATGCATTACTCGAGTTCAAGGAATGTCTGACTACGTGCATTACTAGAGACTCATTGACATTACCATCATTCCCTTGAGGAACTCCATCACTCTAGTAGTTGACTTTTTTCCATGAAGACCACACCTCGACCACTGATAACAGGCATATATAAATTAAATAATTATCTAATTTAACTAATATTCATGCTTATTTTTTGTAATTATGATGCATGTTATCATAATTTTATGAATTTTCTCCATTAGTATGTCATTTTACTAAAGTCCATATTTTTGCATTATTTAGGGTTAATTATGTGTTTTATTGATGTTTGATCTTTTGAAATTCTAAATAATTAGAAATTAACCACTTTCCTTGAATTATTTTGACTTTAGTTGATAATTAAAAGAATTAATTTCAAGAAGAGAGTGATGGGATGATATAAAGAAGAATTTTTAAGGGATTATTTTAAATTCACCCTATTTTTCTTGTTGGAATTAATATTCTTAGGTGACATGATATTAAAGATGAAGAAATTTTTTATCCAATGGAGAAAATTTGAGTCAAAAAAGAGTTGTATAAAGAAAGACATGAATTTCTTAATTTTATAGAATTTTATGGATTTTATTTTGATTGTTCAGGAATTTTCCAGATTTTTTGGATTTAATTCCTCTAAAAACGGGGGATATTGTGGGGAGAAAATCGTGGCATCGTGGCCCACTTAAATTGCGCAATCTCAGCCATTAAATCATCCTTCAGCGAATCGGACAGTCCTCGATTTTGCGTTAAAATTTCTTATAAAAACCAATATTCTTCCTTTGTAAACCTAATTTTTTATCGAATCGTGAAGAAATTAAGCAATTTTTCTAAAAGATCTTAAGTTCTTTGTGATTCTCGTGCTTCCTAGACTCAATTCCGCATCTATTTAAGTAAGTTAATCACGAATTATTGCAAGAAATCGATCAAAATCTCCCCTTCAACGCCGAACGTATGTCGAAGAAGGTTCCAAAGAAATTCTCCATAATCAAGACACTTTGAGGCTCAATCTTCACGTCAATCGGGTTAGTAGTGTGATTCAATCATTTCTCTTGCAATTTATGTAGTTTAGATTAGATTTAGATAGGTATTTTCATTCTAGAAATCGAATTGTTCTTCATTTCGCCCAAATTTGGGTGCTGATTTTTGCTGATTTTGAAACACGAATTTCTCTCTGATCTTAAGTCCAAATCGTTTGATATTGGTTTCATTAGATTCTTTGTTTCATCATCTTTCGGTGGATAAGTAAATCATAAAATTTCATCACCATTCATCCCTTCAATTTAACGTTTGACCATCGACTATTCTTCAATCCAAATTTGGGTGTTTAATTGCGGGGGCAATTACTCTTAAAATACAAGGTAAATTTTAAAAATTTTGGTATTTTTGATTCATATCTGAATCTCTTGATTTGGATATCATTTGGTCAGTGAATTTGATGATTTAAACCGAAGTGTTCATTTCGAGATTTTTCTGATCTTTGATTTCCAATAAATCATCATAAATCCAATTCTCCTTGAAAAATCACGAATTATATATAAAAAATTTCCATTGTCTCTCTAGTTTCTGAATATATAATTTTCATAATATTTCACCTTCATTTTGGTTAGTCAATTTGATGATTTAAACCGAAGTGTTCATTTCAGGATTTTTTTTTCTCTTTTATTTTCAATAAATCAAAATAAATCCAATTCTTCTTTAAAAATCACGAATTATATATCAAAAGTTTCCATTTTCTCTCTAGTTTCTGAATATATAATTTTTGTAATATTTTACTCTCTTTTTATTTTCTGATTTTATAAATAGTCAATGGTTGGTCAAAGTCAATGCTTTGACCTTGACTTTTGACACTTCTTTGTCAAATCATTTTCTAAATTCTTAAAATATCTTCTCTCATATATTTATATTATTTCCATTAATTATATATCACTTTCATTTCTTAAAATTTCTATTTAAACCTAAGTTTGACCAAGTCAACCCTTCGATCAAAGTCAACCATGTTCTCTGTGGATCGACCCGATCTTTACACTATACTTATTTCATTTTTTTTTTACTGTGAGTTTTTAATTATAATTTTTTTTTATCGACGTTTTTGTGTTTTCAACGACCGCATAAATCGTCTCGTCAACCATCACTACATAGTGACCCATCACTTGATGATCTCCACCTTTCTACTCATGGATATTATGTGGCCTATAATCTAATCACACTTCTATGTATCTCATTTATGTTCATTAAAATAAAATGTACTCATTATTATTCTTAATTGATGTTCGCAAAAGAATTCAGTGAGCATATGTGATAACTAAGTAAATTATAATGAAACCATAATACAGTGATCACTAATCTTTAAACATATGTTCCAAACATTCGTATTTGTAAGATATTCGAGAAAGAGATCAAATTATTCATAAAGAATATAATTGTATAATCTAACTCATATGATGGATATGGTTGATCATGTAGCCATCGATTTCAAAGACACCAAGAAAGAGTTCACTAAATTCATGCATCTCACGCAGATGAAGGATTATACATACATGGTAACCGGTGACAGTAAGGTTATGTATGGGAGTTTTTATATACTCCATATCTCTTAGAGTTCTTGGTGTAGCTTGGGTTAAATTGATCCTTAATTAATTAATATATATCTTGATGTAGATAATTAATGAAGATTAACCAATAAGGTGTTATTTGGTTTACAGAGTTATTGATTAGTAAGATATATAGACCAAAAAGGTCACACACATAAAGTCTATAGATGTTGGTAGATATAGATAAATTTATGAGGGTTTTTAATGAAAAATCCAAATAACAAATGTCAAATGTCTATAAATAGGAGGATAACGACCACAAGTCAAGGGGTCCACGCAAGCTTTGGGAGAATTCTCTACTTTCTTCTCTTTCTATCTTAATGAAGAGCTTTGAAGAAGAGATCTAACCATCTAGAGATTGTATGGATACCACTAGAGGCTAGACACTTAAATAGCTTCAAGAAATCCTTCAAGTGAACCATATAAGTATGTTTTATTATACATACTAAATAATAGGATCATTTGTTCTTAGCAGCTCAATGTTTTGAATATCTGAGTCAATGTATTTCGCTACAGTCGATGTTTTGATTAAAAAATTGGAAGGCTTATTGAATTTAGATCCCAACAATTACTTGGGAGACAATATAGTTTCAATCTCTTCTTTAAGAATTGGATGTTATCTCTCAAACACCTATGCCTATGTATTATGAAAAATTAGCTCACATATTTATTATGAGCAACCCCACATTTCATGAGCGAACAAAGTACATCGGGAAATACTATCGCTATATCTGGGATAAGGTCCTCTAGGGTGTTATCTCCACACTACATATAACTTCATCTGTCCAGTTTGCTAACATATTCACTAAACCTCTCAGCATTATCTCCTATGACTCTTTGGGCATCAAGTTAAGCATATGCGATCTATACACTCCTACTTGAGGGGGAGTGTGAGAGTAAAGGTCAATAAACCTTTTAGAGTCATTTTTCTCACTTGGAACATATTCTCTCTCTCTTCTCTCTTCTATACGAACATATGTTTAATTTATTGATTAGGGTTTTCTCTCTCCATGCCTATTGCTCATGGGATTATCACCTGATAGAGGTTGAGGCTGAATGACAACAACATAGAGATGACATTACAGTGCTGAATGGGATAAGACAATGTTGAATCAGAAAATTATAGCAAATCAGCCCATTAATAGTGGATGATGATTGCTTCGTGTGGCATTATAAATTCTCTTAGCATTGATGATCCAATCATTATTCATATTAACTTAAACCTTTTTCAATATATCAATAAATATGTTTCCAGCTAAAAACTAAGATACTCGTTTATTTCACATAAATATACACATTATTCTTATAAATAAATTCACACTTAAAACAACAGAAATAGATCTTATATAGAAAATTAACATCGGCAACAATTTTTATGTCTATAAAATTAGCTCGTAAACATGTTCATCTTACGTAAATATTATATTTAGTTCTTTGTAGAAATAAATAGGGCTAATATCATATATGAGTCTGAACTTTATCAAATGTACCAGATATGAGTCCAATCTTTTTTTTTGTCAGATATCAGTCCAAACTTTTTAAAAAGTCCACATATGAGTCTCATAAAAAAGTCCCGCTGCGGAGAGTCCACGTGGCAGCGATGTGGCAGCCACGTCGTTCCAGCCTCTCTCTCTCTCTCTCTCTCTCTCTCTCTCTCTCTCTCTCTCTCTCTCTCTCTCTCCTCCTCCCTCCCTCCCTCCCTCCCTCCCTCCTCTCCCTCCCCTCCCTCGCTCGCCCGTCTCACCCTCCCTCCCTCCCTCCCCCGCCTCACTCTCCCGCCCTCCCTCCCTCCCCCCACCCGTCTCGCACGCCCTCCCTCCCCCGCCTCACTCTCCCTCCCTCCCCTCCCTCCCTCCCTCCCTCCCCCGCCTCCTCTCCCTCCCCTCGCCCGCCCGTCTCACCCTCCCTCCCCTCCCTCCCCTCCCTCCCTCCCCCGCCTCACTCTCCCGCCCTCCCTCCCTCCCCCACCTGTCTCGCCCGCCCTCCCTCCCCCGCCTCACTCTCCCGCCCTCCCTCCCTCCCCCACCTGTCTCGCACGCCCTCCCTCCCCCGCCTCACTCTCCCGCCCTCCCTCCCTCCCCCCGCCTCACTCGATCGCCCATTGTGGACATACTGAGGTTAGAGGGAGAGAAGGGGAGAAGAAGAGCGTGATAAATTGATGACGCTGACCAAACCAGCAAACAGGGACGCAGATAATAGCTGCAAAATGGATAGTATTCCAAATGCAAGTGACGATGGTTGCCGGGATCGAATTGCTAAATCTACAGAGACGTAATTAGAGAGACGAGTTGTTAGGTTCGTGAATATGTGGATGTACTGAGAGGCGCGGAAAGGGGATGGAAGATATTATAGGGATGTCTCATGTGGGAAGAGATTTTTAGAGAGAGAAAGAAAAAGAAGGGCGTGGTATGAGTGTTAGAGAACATGGGTTAAAACGAGAAACAATGAGCGAGTGCGTTAGCTTTTGAGAGAGATAGAGATGCGTGGGGCTTGTCATTTCTCTTTCTCTCAGTTTCTATTCCTCTCTTGATCTCTTCCCAATTACTGTCTCCCTTTTTTTCTCGCAGAATTTTTCATCATCCCCTGTTCTCCTCTCTTTCCCTCTTATTTCTCTCTCGTTCTTAACTTCTCCTCCGTCATTTCTTTCTCCAACTGAATTCTCATCATTTCTGGCTTCCTCTCTTTCTCTCTTATTTCTCTTTCTCCCTCTAAGCCCTCTAACCTTCTCCTCTATCATTTCTTTCTCGCTCAGAATCCTCATCACCATTGTCTTCCTCTCTTTCTCTTTTATTTCTCTTTCCCTCTCTAAGCACCCTAATCCTCCTCTCTCTATCATTTCTTGAGTCGGGCAGAATTTTTCATCCTCTCTTTTTTTCTCTCCCTCTGCGTAAATCTTCTCTTTCTCGCTCTATCCTTCCCACTCACGCCATTTCTCTCTATCTCTCTTGATATCTTCTCGTTTCTCCGTCTCTCGAACTACCTTATTTTTTTCGCCCATTATATCTCTCTCTCGCCCAAGATATCTTCTCATTTCTTCGTCTCCCTCTCTCGCTTATTTCTCATCATCATTTTTCATCATCTCTTTCCCTCTCTTGATGATTTCTTAGTTCCTCATTATCTCTCTCTCGTTGATTTCTCGTCTTGTCTCCCTGCATCTCTTGCTTTGTCATCCTATTTCTCTAATTTGTAGTTATCTCTCGTTAATCTCTCTCTCTCTCTTTCTTCCCAATCTCGTTCCCTCGTTTCTCTTTCTCTCCCTACATTCTCTTTTTTTCTTCTCTCACGTGCTGCGCGAATGGTGGCGCCGCCGGCGCAGATACGGCGATCATCGTACCACGACGTGGTGAGAGTCTCGGAGGTGCAAAAAGCCATCGACGTCGGTGGCCTCCAAACTTACGTCATTAACGGCGCCGCGTCATCTTCCTCAACGAGCGCCCTCAGCCAAAGGCCACGTCATCCTCCGCCGCCCTAGGCGGGAGAGTGAGGCGGGGGAGGGAGGGAGGGAGGGAGGGAGGGAGGGAGGGCGGGAGAGTGAGGCGGGGGAGGGAGGGCGTGCGAGACAGGTGGGGGGAGGGAGGGAGGGCGGGAGAGTGAGGCGGGGGAGGGAGGGAGGGAGGAAGGGAGGGGAGGGAGGGAGGGGAGGGAGGGAGGGAGGGAGGGAGGGGAGGGAGGGTGAGACGGGGAGGGTGAGACGGGCGGGCGAGACAGGGGCGGGGGAGGGAGGGAGAGTGAGGCGGGGGAGGGGAGGGAGGGAGGGAGGGAGGGGAGGGAGGGAGGGGAGGGAGGGTGAGACGGGCGGGCGAGGGGAGGGGAGGGAGAGTGAGGCGGGGGAGGGAGGGAGGGAGGGAGGGAGGGCGGGAGAGAGAGAGAGAGAGAGAGGCTGCCACGTGGACTCTCCGCAGCGGGACTTTTTTATGAGACTCATATGTGGACTTTTTAAAAAGTTTGGACTGATATCTGACAAAAAAAAAGGTTGGACTCATATCTGGTACATTTGATAAAGTTCAGACTCATATATGATATTAGCCCAAATAAATATCATATTTATTAGTGCACAAATAGTTCAAAAAAATGAAGTTGTATGCTCGTTTATGTTAATTTTTTCTTTATAAAATTAACCTACAAAAATGACTCGTAAATTCTATTTTGGAGATAAATGTAGAAGTAAATATGCACAAATTTATAGTTTCTAAGGAATTAAATTATCCTTATTTATCCAAATTCACTTTACAATACACTAAATTTTTGCTTTATTAATATAGTTTTACTGAAAAGCGCACGTGTTAGGGTGCTGCCCCATCCCATTGGCACCGGGCTGTGTTAAGGGCCGGGGGCCCTCTTCCTGGCCCATCCTACGACCATACTTAAATCTCTCTTTCTTCGTCTTCCCTCTCCAAGTCCACAATTTTCAGCTACTGGATTCATTTTAAAGCCCATCATGCTTTATGCCGGCCTGACCTGCAAGCCCATGTCCGCCCTTTTCTCGTGCGGTACGCTAACTGCCGTTGGACGGATCTTGCATGCAGCGACGATATGACTTTCCGGCATCAGTGTATGCTGCTATCCGACGAACGATGCTGAATATTCAAATTTCTATTGGTCAAACGACCGGGAAACGGAGGCGGCGGGGACTTTTCAATAAACGTATACTGGTTGGAGTTCCATATAAAGCTTCCCACGTTCCCCGGACCATTTTGTGCTTCTCTTCCTTCTCTCATTCCTCGAAGGTGCGTAGGTTTACTCTGAAATCGTCTTTTCTGAGATCGGTAGATCGTTTCTTTTCTCACGTTTAAATCGAGACCCAGAAAATATGATTTCATCTGTTGGTGTTGGATCGGATGTCTTTCTTTCTTTTTCTAAAATTTCGAATTGTCAAGTTCGACGTAAGATCTATGAAGATTCAGGCTTTGTTGTTTATTGGTGCCTGATTTGGTCTTTATAGGTCTATCTTTTGATGCGCTTGCGTACCATCATATCGATGTGTGGATTTTATATGTTTGAAATTCAGTTGATATTCCTGCTCTGTGAATTGAAGTTTGTATATCTCGTTAGTTCTTTTCGGGCCTTTTCTCAGAGAGATCTCTGCTATAAACTAATGGGATTCAATCTCTTCCCCATTAAATTCTATCTGATTGAATCGTCAGATTTACCATCATACGCCACTCTGCTAGTGTCTTTTGAGTACGTGTTGTAGAAAAATGTTTCCTTTAGTTTTGACTCCGGGAGTTTCGGAGAGAGCTCAATTAAATTCTAATTGGCTTTTATCCCCCCT
Source organism: Lemna minuta (assembly GCA_024174645.1). Taxonomy (NCBI): domain Eukaryota; kingdom Viridiplantae; phylum Streptophyta; class Magnoliopsida; order Alismatales; family Araceae; genus Lemna; species Lemna minuta. The sequence continues at coordinate 4,159,914 of CM044112.1, forward strand.
GCCCTGGGGATTAAATTCTCTCTGATTCAATTGTTTTATTTGCATTCTGCATAATAACCATTATACTCCCCTCTGCTTTTATCTTGTGAGAATATATATATGACGGTAAACTGTTTCCTTGTGCATCCATCAACCGATGTCTTTCTTTTATCCCAGTCTGCTTCCATTAACCATAGAAATTTAACTGCCAAAAGTTGATCTCTTTCATTTTTACGACTATCACATAGGGTACATTTCTGCTAGAAGCATGGTGGATCAGCCAAACCACCCATCTGTCATCCAGAAGGTCGCTGGTCAGATTCGTCTGAGGTCCAGCTTCACTGAAGATAGCTTCTATGGGCAATCCCTTCAGGGAAGATATTTCTCGAGCGGGCTTCAAAGCCATGTCATGCTAGCTCCCAGAACTGCCACACATGATCTATCAAGGGTTCCAACTGCATCCCCTATCATGGTCAATTCGCCATCAGAGAAGGGTCTTGCTGGCTTTGCAACTGACTTTCTGATGGGTGGAGTCTCTGCTGCTGTTTCAAAGACAGCTGCTGCGCCCATTGAGCGGGTGAAGCTTCTCATCCAGAATCAGGATGAGATGATCAAGAGTGGACGGCTCTCGCAGCCTTACAAGGGCATTGGTGAATGCTTTGGCAGGACTATCAAAGACGAAGGCTTTCTTTCATTGTGGAGAAGCAACACTGTCAATGTCATCCGTTACTTCCCCACACAGGCCCGCTCCCTCTCATTGTCTATTTCATTCCTACCTCTCTATTTATTTTCTAAATTTTTTGTATATATATATATATACATATATTTGTCTTATATATCTATTTTATCTCTTTCTCTCTCTATCTCTGTTATCTATTTCACGTCTCTCTCATTTATCAATGTCATATCCTACATTTTTCTATGTTTCCCCAACTATCGTTATTGCTCTAGTTAGAATTCCCATTCCCGTCAATATTTTCCCTCCAGCCATGTAACACTTCATAAAAACTTCTACATGTTTAATCCTTTTTCCCAACCCGCCATCATTTTCTCTACAGATGTCCACCCTCTTCAAAATTTTTGCAGTCAGGTGTTAAACATGCATCAATACCTGCATTTCTCTTCCTGGTCCATTCTGATCCCTCACTAGAATCCTCATTTCCTTCAAACCATACATCTTTTTCATCTGTCTTCCTAATATGCTACATTGTCTCCAACTAGAATCACCCTAATTCCGTTTGTTCTTTTCCTTCCAGGCCTTAAACTTTGCCTTCAAAGACTACTTCAAGAGGATGTTCAACTTCAAGAAGGACAGAGATGGCTACTGGAAGTGGTTTGCAGGCAATCTGGCCTCAGGAGGCGCAGCCGGGGCCTCATCGCTTTTGTTTGTGTACTCTCTAGACTACGCCAGAACCCGACTGGCAAATGATGCAAAAGCGGCAAAAAAGGGTGGAGAGAGACAGTTCAATGGCCTCGTAGATGTCTACAGGAAGACCTACCGATCTGATGGCATTTCTGGGTTCTATCGTGGTTTTAACATCTCTTGTGTGGGCATTATTGTCTACCGGGGTCTCTACTTCGGCATGTATGACTCCCTGAAGCCTGTGCTCCTCACTGGATCCCTTCAGGTTCTCTCTCTCTCTCTCTCTCTCTCTCTCTCTCTCCCCGTATATATATTCCTTTATTTCTATTATCTTGACATCTCTCTCCTTTTTTTGTCCATCCATCCATATCTCCTCCGCCATCTCTTCCCCTATCTTTCTGCTTTATTTGATCTCTCTCTATGCATTGATGTATTTAATACTTATCAGATAGCATGTTTGATTGTCTTGTAGGATAGCTTCTTTGCAAGCTTTGCATTGGGATGGTTGATCACAAATGGGGCAGGATTAGCATCATACCCAATAGACACTGTTCGGCGAAGGATGATGATGACTTCGGGTGAGGCAGTTAAGTACAAGAGCTCTTTAGACGCCTTCTCTCAGATTCTCAAAAACGAGGGTGCCAAGTCCCTCTTCAAGGGTGCTGGTGCCAATATCCTCCGTGCTATTGCTGGGGCCGGAGTCCTTGCCGGATATGACAAGCTCCAGCTTATCCTTCTTGGAAAGAAGTATGGTTCTGGTGGCGCTTAGAACGCTGATTATGACGACAATTCAGGTGTGGTTTTTCCTTTCTTTCTAAAATACAGTTCTCATTTACCTAAAATATATCAACATAATAACCCCTTGCCTGTTGAGTGAGAGGAGGATTTTGGGAAATTATTGTTCCCCGTTTTTGTAAACCTAGACATCTTAGATCATGCTTTTGCATGGAACTATTATCCTCCTCTTTTAAATAAAATATTTTTTCTACAATCTCGTTCTTCATTTTATTTGGGTGCATCATTTTTTCCTGAAATTGTTAGCATGTCATGAGTAGTAGGGTAGAAGTTCCAGCTGAAATCTAGAGAAGGCTGCCATCAAACAGGAGCACTCTTTGAAGATTTGTCACCATTGCACACTCCAAATTTATTTCTTGAAAAAGACCAATGATCACCAGTGACTAGATCCGAACATGAAAGAACTTGTTGCACAGGTATTCGAAAGCTTGGTATGGAGTTGGATAAGATCCTAAACCATCATCGTGCGACGATCGTAGAAAAAACAATTCTGTGACGACTGTTGACTTCTGGGTCACTAAATCACGTGGACTTAAACCATGGGAAACCATGGGGAAAGATGATGCTCGTCGTTCTGTACAGTTTGGTAATTATGCTGGAATGGGGCCGGCCAGGATGAGGCTGTCTTCAATTTTGTTACAGATTTTGGGGAAGAGTGGTGCCGCAATTGAGAACGCCAGTCGCCACCATCTGAGTTTATAACATGAAAGTTTCATTTTTTTATGATGGTCTCTCCCTTGTTCTTTCTGTTGGCGATGACCGATGATCCAATATCCAGCATTGACTCTTGCAGAGTTTCCCTTGACTTCATGGACCGACTGACTAGGTGGGCCCGATTGATGGACCGGAATATGGTGCAGGTCATACGCGAGCTGATCAGATGAAGAGAGAACTGGTCAACGAACGGCTGGGATGGTCAGTAATGGTTAACATTTGCATAAGACAGCACTAACAAAGATGCTTTGATTTTGCATGGAAGATCATGCCATGGATGGTAACACAATTTTTTAACTGTTGCAAGGAGATGGGCATGAAAATGATGGGTGACAGGATGCTCGTTTTGATGAGTTAGCCTCTCAAATCCACTGTTAGCCTTTCATGCTTAAAAATTTTACTTAGAAGTTTGCAAAGAAGCCCTGTGGCTTTCATTTGACCATCAGTTCATGAGTAGATTGATAATCCCCTTCAGTTCATCTTAATTTTTCCTTCGCCCTGATAATCTCATTGACTTGATTAGCTTCTCAATTCACTGTGGAAATGCTAAAAATCTCAATAAAAACCCACTCTTGTCTCGATTGGGACGACTATACCCGACCAGGTCAACTTGGTTGACTGGCCCTGATGACCATCTTCTCACAATCAGCCCACTTGAATAAAACTCCCAATTTTAAGTCTTATTTGATTTAAATAATCTCTTAAACTTTGTATGCATCATCGATAAATTCTTGAAGCTATTTATCAACAAATAGATTAATTCTTAAAGTCAACTCTCTATTTGACTTAGTTTGGTTTAATTATATTTAACTTAATGATGATTTATCTTTTTTATATATGTATTTTACATGTTGTGGGAGAGAGATGGAAAAAAAATGTTAAATGTTGACAAAATCAAGATTATAAAGCATTTTTGGTAGATTTAAAGTAAGGACTTCAACAATATTTTCAATATTTGCTACAATTTTTTCATATTAAAAGGCCACAAAGACAAAAAAAAAGTAACTTGATTTTACAATTTCAAAGTAATTTGACCCAATGAGAATTTTTCAATGAAGTAGTGATGAATCAAAAGAATTGGCTTCTAATTGATCAAACCTAGAGCTTCTCTCATGATTCATTGTGGCCACCAGACCAGAGGGTTTATATGGATACAAATTAAGGAATTTGGTTTCTTGGTCTCAGCAAGGAACAATGTGGCACTTCCTTAGCTGTTGGATTCTCATCGAAAAGTGGCCGATAACCATGCATCTCTTGTGTGATTTTTCATCATGTGTGAAAAGTTTTTGTTGGATCTAATGTTTTGATTATATTTCTGAAATTTTCTCTTTGATTGAGGGCATGAAATCTTATCAAAAACTTTGATTTTGTGGATAATTAGCCATCTTGAATGCTACTTTGAGGCAAGTAGAGATTGGACTAGGAGCCTTGGTTTTATCCAGACAGACTAACACAAATAAATGTCTCTAACTAAGTATGGTAATACCTATTAGTTATAAGGTTATTCTAGGGTTACATATGTGTTATTCTAGTTAAATCTATGAAATTTCTTGATCTCTCATCTAAATTTCTGCGAATGTTTCCTATCTATCACTTAAATCTTCTTCAATTTCACGCTTATTTGGGTTTCTTTTCTCTCTTTATAGCTCAATCGTCTAGTTTCTCATCATTCTTGCCTAAAATTATTCATTGAATTTGGTTTAATCATAATAAATTTCAAATGAAAACCCTAATTCTCCATGGGTTCGGCCCTTTCTCAACATTGTAATGGATTTTAATGATGTCTTCAATGAGTTAGGTTACATCACTTTGTACCCTTTCTTTCCTTGTGATGAAAAATTGATGTCAATTTGTGACCTTTCTTTCATCCTTAATATCTACAAAGATGAGACCTTATGTGATTAAGAAGGAATCCCAAGGTGGGCTAAAAAGGAAAGACAAGTGAGCTGTAGTGCTCAAGAACTATTCATGAAATTGGTGTAACTATTCATGAACAATTATATATATATATATAATTGTGCTCATGTCAATTTATGTCTAGAAAGATTAAAACAACATATATTACAACTCAAGAAATGTAAGAGAGGAAAAATAAATGGGGAAAATGAATAAAAAATAAATATGAATATATAATTTCACTAATGATTTGGACAAGGAAATGGTGTAGTCTGCAACATGAAATGAAGGAGCTCAATTGTGAAACTTTTATGAAAAAGAAGATTGCATCTTATAGAAAATGATAATGGTTAAAAAGTGAATAAATTTTTGGAAATATGCTTTTTTTTTACATTAAAAGTAGGTTTTCATTCAAACATTCATCCAAGATTCCATCTTTTGACATAAACAGTTGTCTATTCTAAAAAAATTTGTCATACCTTTTCTTTAATTTTTCACCACAAATTTTCTCAAGATCATTTTTTTATTTAAGCATCAAAATCTAGTATGTATAGGCTGAAAACATCAGTATCTCAAATAATCATAGTCATACCGAGGGAAATCGGAGAATCAAAATCATCAATTTGGTTACAAGAAAGTAAGAAAATTTGATTAAGAGTGTGAAATTATATTTTTTGAATTTAAAATTGGGTTTAACTTGAAAAGGAAAATTAGACGAGCCTACTTGACTGCTGAAAACAGTGAGGAACAATGAAGAGAGAAGATGTGCAACTTAAATGAAGCTACTCTTACAAGGAGACTCTTGAAATTGTGGATTATCATTTTTTTATGATTTATAATTTCTAAATCATGGTAAAATAAATTAATCATTAAAATAACAGAAGTTTGTAAATCATGCTTTTTATATCTCAGAAACCCTAACTTATATCTCAGAAAATCATCCAAAAATGATTATATAAGGCAAGAAAAACTCCGTAACTGTTCGTGTCCATGAAGTAATTACTAAATTTATTCAGTGTGAAAATTATAATTGTAGGACAAAGAAAATACAGAAATTCCTTTTTAAAACAAGAAATTTTGCGTAGAAACAATATAAAATCATGAAAAAAAATCATATAGGTTGAAAAATTACGGATAATAAGTATTATTGAATTACAGTGGCCTAACCTTCTGTTTCACCTACTAAATCATGTCAGACACGTCAAATATGAAACCCTAGAGACATTGAAAATTACATCCAGAGCAGAGTTTGATGATTTAGTTCGTCCCAAAATCTTCGGAGGAGAAAAATAAACATTTTATTCGTATATAATAATTTAACTGTAAAAAATTACAACCATGGAAGAAAATTAGAGATTTTTTATGCAGCTCTCTGTTCCATTTCATTGAAATCACTCTGACACTTGGGAAATTAGAGAAACAGAAGAACGTGGAAAGACAGAAATGAAAAAAATTTTGTAAATGGCATGAAAGAGTCTATGTTTTAAGGAATCCGGGGGGGTGGATAGAGAAAGATTTTCGAAGTTTTCCAGGAGTTTTCAATTTTTCTAAAGGAAACGTTGGTACTATACTTGAATTTATTAATAGTGATAAATTGAGATATATCTGCAGGATTTTTACAAGCAAAACGTGGAATCTTCAATGTTCTAAACTCATTGAATTAGGATTTTTGCGGAAATTTTCAATCTTTACTCAAATTTAAAGATAGAAAATAAAATAGATACACAGAAAAACGTCGAATCTTCAATAGTTACCGGCCAGTTCATCCCCAGGAAAAATGGAGAGCTGGGCAAAAAGGATAAAGCGGCAATGGTAGATTTACATAGAGTAGTGGGCGACAAAGCTTCTTCAGGTGAGAGACAAAGAAGCCATAATCGCCATCAATGCTGCGAGGGAAGTGAGAGAAAAGAATGAAGATGATAGGCAGGGTCCAGAGAGTGAGCTGGAGGGCTGTGATTGGTCTGGTGTGCCGGCGATCCCCGGTGAAGATATGGTTGACTTTGGGGAAGTAGGAGGAAGCGGCGGCTCAATGACATCAGCATCAGTCAGCACCGGGGAGGGTGCAACAGCCGGCGGGAGAACTTCAGGAGCTAACAAGGTGAGGAGATCCCCAGGAAGGACAGGAAGCATGTATTTTGGAATGTCATTGCCCAGATTCAGACACGGGTTCTCTGCATCGATCATAAGAATGTGATGTTGACGGTAATATGATGAGATGATCATCATGATCATTAAATATAATCTATGGTGAGCATAATATCATGATGATGAAGGCAATATGATGATGACAATATCATAAATGAAAAATGATAATGACGATGATAACCTTGATGAATAAAAATAATGTTAAAAACAGGATTATGAAAGAATTGTGGCATTAGTTATAACAAGGTGTCTATTTCTCCTTAAAAAAAGGTGTCAGGAATTGAGTGCTTGAGAGTGACGGATTAAGCACTCAACAACCAACCACACATCTTATAAATTCAGGCAATGTTCGAGGAGTGTGTGGCTTGATCTCAATCAGGTGCCAACATGAGCTAGAGAGAGCAAGACAGGAGAGAGCAGGTGGCAGAGAAAGAGAAGGCATGAGAGAGAGAGAGAAAGCGAGAGATGAGAGAGCGGGTAGCAGAGAAAGAGAAGGCACATGAAAGAGAGAGCGGGTCGAAGAGAAAGAGAAGGCATGAGAGAGAGAGAGAGAGAGAGAGAGAGAGCAGGTAGCAGAGAAAGAGAAGGCACATGAGAGAGAGAGAGAGAAAGAGAGCCGGTCGGAAAGAAAAAGAAGGCATGAGAGAGAAAGAGAGCAGGTAGCAGAGAAAGGGAAGGCATGAGCGAGGGAGATCCCGGAGGTATGGCAAAGAGAGGGGGGATAGAGAGAGAGAGAGAGAGCAGGAGGCTGGAGGTATGGCCAAAACAGGGGGCAGAGAGAGAGAGCAAAGGAGCAGGAGCCCGGACATATGGCAGAAAAACATGGGCAGACACAACGAGTGAGAGAGAGAGAGACCAGGAGCTTGGAGGCATGATGGAAAAAGAAGGGCGACAGCGAGAGAGAGAGCATGAGCCTTGAATTATGGCAAAAAAAAAGGGGACAGATAGAGCAGAAGCATGGGGAGGGGCAAAAAGAGAGATAGAGAGAGGGCGAGAGGGGGAGAGAAAGGGCAGAAAAGAGGGGGGAGAGAAAGTGTTTAATTAAAACCCATTAAGCATGTATAATTCTAAATAGTTCGATCATAATCAACTTCGGGATTGATCGAGCAATCCAGTTGATCATGTTCACAATCACTCTAAGGATCAAATCTATCTTATTGGAATAGATGACCAAAGCCTAGGGAGAATATGGCGATGCTGATATTTGGTAATGATCGCAAGATAAAATTAATATAAGAACGAAAATTGGATGGGATTTCTCTGCATGTGTGGTCACACATGAAATGATGATATGATGATGACAGTGACAATCATACTTCAGCATGAAACCACAGTACTTGGGAAATCCGTTTCAAGTTATGATGATAAAAATGATGGCATTAGGGATATTGGATGGTAATGATGCTGATAATGAAAATGGTGATCATCATCATCATCTTGACCAGGCTTCTTTTTGAAAGAGAGGCCCGTTGTGAAATCTGGTTGCAATGATGACGATGATGATAATATAATAATGATGATAAGGACGATGATGATGGTAATATAATGCTGATGATGTCAATGTGATGCAATCTCGTTGTTTTATTGACTTTGAATGAGTGCGAATAACAAGACATTTTTTTACAGGGAACCAGAACTTTTATTGAATCCAAGATATCAAAGAAGAGAGAGAGGAACAGAAAGGGAACAGAGGTACAACTTGACACTACACTACACTACACACACACACATATCAAGAGAGAGAGCAAAGAGAGACCAACAATGCTAGGATAATCTACTGAAGCATCCAACTATTAATGACTCTTCATCGAAGTATTTATGTTTCAATCACTCATCAATGACATATTTAGGCCCACCCAAGGCTTAGTGGGCTGGACAAGAGGCCCAACAAGCATAGGAGTTGATATTGTATCATAATGATGGAGATATGATGAAGATAATGAAGATGATGATGAAAATGTTGAAGAACATACTTCGAAATGAAACAGCGGTTCCTGGGAAATCTGTGATGATTCCGTTGACTCCAGCTTCCTGGAAGTAGGTGTTGATCTCCACTGTAGGATCTGAGAAGAAATCCCATGGCTGGGATGTGAACTCATTCATGAAAGTATACGCATAAACTGAAAGATTTGCTGCCTGAAACTTTTTTTCACAATATCTGTTCTTCCAATGACAAAACCCACATTTGCAGGATAGACAGATTCCTTGCTAATGGCTACAGATTGAGCGAAATCAGAGATGTCCTGGATGGATGAATTTAGGGCACCACTTATGGATTCATCAATCATGTATGTGAGTTTGTACTTGGTTTGTTGCTTGAATATTTTAAGAACCGAGCTGTCCGTGGACATGATCATGATTTCAAGGGCGGTCTGGTTGTTGAAACCTGACTTATCTAGAGCTTCCTGGACTGAATCAGTAAGGCTGAAGCCAAGTTTCTCATTGCTGAAGGCAGCGTTCTGCAGGGAAAGGTAGAGAGAGCAAGTTAGAGTTAGAGAGAACAGAAAGTTAATGTTATTTTAGATAGAATGAAAGACTAAGGAGAGGCTTATTTCTCGTTGATAAAGAGGGTATTCTGCAGTGAAAGTTAGACAGAGAGACAGACAGACAGACAGACCAAATTGGCATTAGAGAAAGAGTACATGGATCAATAATATTGTCAAGAAGACATTATATGGAACTGAATATAGTTCGGCCATCGTTTCTCACTTCTGAAGGCATTATTCTGCACGGAAAGTTGAAGAGAGAGAAAATTGGAAAATAATTTAGTATGGTGGTAAATGTAGGTTTAAGGCTGATTTTTACTAGAATGAAATATTAGGCCAAATCCTAGATTCTCATTTCTAAAGGAGGTATCTGGAGGGAAATTTGGAGGGAGAATCGAGTATGGCATATTTGTCAAGTGAAATAGTAGGCCAAATCCTAGATCCTCATTTCTCAAGTGGTAGAAAGTCTTCAGAAAGTTCAGAAAATATCCCCAAAAGAATAATGGGTTAGGATGAACCTTAGCTTCTCATTGCCAAAGGTGGCATTCCACAATCCACGTAAGAAAGAGAAATAGAGAGAGAGAGAGTACGGGGATCAATGTTATTTGAAAGAAGATCTCTTTTGTCGAAAGGTTAGGCGGGAGCATATTTATTCATAGCTGATGATGATATTCTGCATTGCAAGCTAGAGAAAAAAGTAAAGGGATCAATATTATTTTAAAGAAGATACTTTTAGCAAAACATAAGGTTGAAGCCTAGTCTCTCATCGGAAAAAGCAGCATTCTGAATTACAAGTAATTGAGAGAGGGAGAGAGAGGGAGTAAAGGGTCATGATTATTTTGAAAGATCTTAAATAGAATGAAAGGTTTGGCTGAAGCCTGGTTTCTTGTTGCTAAAGGCAGCACTCTGCAGGGCAAGTTACAGAGAGAGTGGCAATTAATGTCATTTTACAGCTGGTTTTCTAATAGTTGAAGTACTAGGCTGAAGCCCAGTATCTCATTGCTGAAGACAGCAATTTGACGTGCATGTTATACAAGACAAAGAGATTTAGAGAGAGACAGAGTGCAAACCAATTAATTTTATAGAAGATATCCAAAAGAAATAAGGCTTAAGTCTAGTTCTCATTTCGTAAGTAAGTAGGCACTGCTTATCAAGAATCCCAGGATCGAATCTTGATGAGGTCATGAAGTTCAGGTATGAGAGTACAGAGACAGAAGTATAAGAGAAATATGAGAGAGAGACAGAAAATTCGATTTGATTGTCTGTGGGGTTACGTCTTGGAGAATATCCTGAACCAGCCCACTGAATGCCTACTAATTCTTGACAGCCTACAATGATAACTACGCCCCTTTATCTATAGTTGTGATGCACGTGTTAGGGGAAGTTATATCCCCCGGAACATTTTTCTTTTCTGTATTTGATAGAAGCAGAAAGGCTTAGCATAAAGATATTTAATCGCTTATTTATTTTGGAGAGAGAATCTGGAGTAATTTATTTTACAGAAGAAATTATGCAACAGAATGGTCGGCAAGACTAAAATCTAGTTTCTCTTAGCTAAAATGGCATTCTACTGCGCAACTTTGAGAGAGAAAGTACAGGATCAATGATATTTCACAGAAGTTACTTACTTCAATGATAATCACAACTCCGACCAGAGAGCTATTCTTTGCCAACGCTAAGAAATCTGATAATGTCATGAAATTCCCAGCATTTTGGTACAATGGGTTCCTGTATAAACTGTACTTCCGTTGAGAACTAGATATTTCCGCTGCAGAAGTTGTACGATAATCAATTGGATTTGATTCATATTATTCTTGTCAAAATAAACGAAATTGAAAAAGAAAACTTCCAAAATACTTTCTTTCAAACTAGATTTCAAACAACTTACGCCGGAGATTTTTCTGAATATCTTCCCAGGTAAGATTGAAGGTGAAAACACCTGGGTGGCTCTGAATTTCTGGAACGATGGAACCACTGGCTCCAAAAATCGACTTCACGATATTGGTGCTTGTGAAGAGATCTACAGAATCCATGCATACAAGGACACCATCTTTAGTAACTTGAACATTACAGTCGATGTAATCTGCCCCGTCATTTATAGCCTTCGTATATGCCAGGTCAGTGCACCCAGGGTACACCCCACTTGCTCCATTATGGGTGATGACAGTTAGGCTTGCTGATACAGAAAAGGGATGAAAGAGTTATAGTAGTCCAAAAAATTGCTGAAGAAATAGGAGTGAGATTATAAAAAAAACTTCACTCACCAGGAGTGGAGTTACTGCTCATGTGGGAGAAACAACCTACAGAAACAAGATGATAAGATATAACTTATGGGTTGAAAAATCAAAAGATTAAATCTGGAACTTTTCAATCGATTAATTTTTTTTAGGTAATAGGACAATAATGAGGATGATTCTAATATGATGACCATGAGGAAGATGATGACAATGAAGATCATAAATGTGTACGAAACAACAGACTTAGGGAAATCAGGTTACAATAATGAAATCGACAATTATAATAATGATAACTATCATGGTGATGGAATGATCATATCAATGGCAGTTGAAGTATCGTGCAAATAAAGCCAATTCAAAGTTAATTAATTTTTACTCCTACGATTAAAAAGATCATTAATTTTCAGCAATTAAAGCTCCTAAAAGTAGCAAATATTCAAAGTTACAAGATGGTGGAAACTTACCAATAGCTGAGGATGCGGTGACAGGAGAGTCTGTCAAGATTCCATCAACAGAGAAAACCCCATTGCTCACGAAAGAAACACACTCTGCAATAGGATCATAACTGTAATTATAGGCAATGACAAAATCATTGGCAAAATCTGCGGCGAAAACTTTAAGTCCAGCCTTATGAGCCTCTGACACAATAGAAGTTTGGGGAAGCAGATAGAGATTTGTATCGACTGGCCATATATAGCTCTTTGGCAGGAGAATTCCAGAAGCAAATGACTTTATGAATGTCATGTTCTTCGCTAGTGACCCATATGATTGGTTCATCGATGGTTCAAGAGCATCGGGATCCATAAACCGGAAAATAAGATGAGTCCTGCTCTTCATGACTCTCGTTTGTATGCTGTTCAGGAAGGAGACCTCTGGCGACGAGACATAGTCAATTATGAGGCGCCTCGTCAGAGAAATGAAGTAACTTCTCATGCTCAGATTATGCTGACTGTAGAACATATTGTACTGCATGGAGAATTTTAACAGAAAATATTTTTTATTGAGGGGTTCAGACGAGATTATTTACTTGAGCTTAGTAGAAGCAGTCAGTAAAATAAATGGATGGCCTTAAAGTGAGAATAAAACAAGATGAAAAAAGGCACCTGAAAATTCAGCCAGATTGGGGGCTTAAATCTTGTATAAAAGTCATCCACAGCAAGGATAGGAAACTGTTCATCAAATTTGTTTGAACGAGAATAGATACCCTGGATCACTGAAAGAGATAAAAAAAAACTGTCACCCAAATAAATAAAACGTCTACGGAATATATGTCTCTGGTTTAAACATTTATTTCTTAATATCCATTATAATCTCACCAGATCCATTGAATACTAAATGACTCTGGTTAATGGCTAAAGAATTTTTACTTTCCCCTGGAGTCCGCTTCTAGCAGCAGTGCCAGAAGTCCAGGGATTCAGAGAGAGCACTGTGCGACAAGTTATCAGAGCTTAACCCAGGTAAGGTCAACCTTAACTGAGTTGCCCTCTGATCTTCCCTCCTAAACTTCCTGGTTCATCTACAGAAGAGGCAGGAAGAAGAGAGATAGAAGTCCTGAAAAATTTAAGATGACAGGAGCAAGCATAGTCAAGAATGTCTATGAATACTGAATCCTCGAACGTGTCAACTACTGGCCAACCTTTGATTGGTGAGCAAGAGAATCAGATTCTCAATTTTCCTGATAAAATGCCATAGTTAGAATTTATGTAAGATCGATGAGAACACTGATTAAATGGATGTACACAATCCGCTGCAACACGATGGGATTATCTGTGTATTCTATATGAGGTCATCTGGACGAGGGAACAGCAATCACTGATAGGTTTGCCTTGATTGAATCGGATCCCCATGATCGATGCAGGCAATCCAATCAGCAATCACAGAACTTCTGACAGATTCAATCATTGATCAAGGTTCTATGATCAATTGCTGCCTTGATTGAGATCGGATCAGCACACCGATCCCTGATTAAATCGTCTTTTGATAACCATTTCTCTGATCACCTAAGCAATCAGTAACCGTCGATCCAATCATGATCCATATTGATCGATCGATTGACTCTTTTGATCGACCAATATTTTATCATGATCAGTGCGATATGATTGCGTTGCAGTTCTTTAATCTGGCCATTGTAAGATATTTTTTTACCAAATAAATAGAGCATGGATATAACCCATGCACCAACTTGAGCTGAGAAGCTAATCTTTTTTATCTTTCCAGTCTTTTACAATTAGTAGGTTAGTTCCTGGTATTTTCCAGTTACATCCTTATCTTATCCATTCAGTTCTTTATGGATCTTTTTAAGGATGAATAGCGGTCTAATCCATTTTTAAACTAAACCTCCCAGGTTGAATGGTTCTGCTCCCAGAAGACTTTCTCTGGGAGGAACCTGAGACACAAATATTTCAGAAGATGAATTGAGATTTATTGAAATTTTTCAAAGACTCGGACTAATTGAGCTTTAATATCTGCTTCTCCCACCCCTCTCCTCTCTCTTGCGCACAAATACATAAGACAGCAATTATTTTTTTCTGGAAGAAAAAGAAGAGGATCACCCACGATCAGTGATCCACCCGGTATGTGTGATATTTTTACTCAAAATCTGAACTGCAGCTCTCTAAAAAGAACAACTTACATGAGACATTGACCAGGTCGGCATATTCATAATCCAGAGCAAACCATCCTGAAACTGGAACATCATTCACGATATAGTCGTTCTTCCCATCAGGAAAAATATCTGTTATATCCGTGCTATTATCCATCTTGATATCAGGTAGACATAACCCAACACCATCTTTGGTCAACTGCACGTTGCACCACAGTACTGTGTCGGGTCGGCTGAAAAGAATGAGTGAGAGAATACGCCAGGTCACTAGAATCAGGAAATAACACTGACATGCCTCCTTTTGCAATGACCAGTGGCTCTTCTCCTGCCATTAATTTGATGTCCTTATCAGTTCTAGATCAAGATAATCAGAACAAACTAAAAACTAGTATCCCGTTCAAAGTATAGATTTTAGAATTCAAACATGTGGAATGGTGGGTATTGAAACTGGCATGCATGCTAGAAGCGTTTTTCAATCATCATTAACTTGAAAATAATTTTCACTGATTTAAATCACAGCAATCCATATCATCCGAGAGTTTCTTGATTGATGCAGAAAAAACAAAAGAAAGAAGTATGCGAAGAAGGGAAAACCAGAGAAATCCTTGTTGAAAGGGGATGTTAGGCACATTTTCTGATGTAATTTTCGATCATTTAATCAGTTGCGAATAACTGATTTTTATTTTTATTTTTGAGAAGAAATAGAGAGCCACCCGGAACTGGTGGCCCCCTGTTGTCATTGAAGAAATGACTAAGATTTCGATTACATAAGGGGGGCTATCCCCGAATGGGTCGTGCCACCGAGGTGCCAGGATCTTGCGATCCCCCTCGCAGCATGCTCCCCTGAAAATAACTTCGTTCCGGTGGAGCCATATCGCCCATAATGTGGCGAAGATGGTCTGCCACTCTGTCTCCCGCCGGAAAGGCCCCTGGCAGATCGACTGCCAAAATGCGTCCCCCGCCGTGACGTCGATCTCCCCAAGAGCCGCCGCGTTCCAGACGGGCTGAACCAATGGGCACTCAAAAAATAAATGAGAACAGTCTTCAGTCGCGCCGGAGCACATAGCGCACCCATCATCCGCTTCCAGAACAAAGCGCTGCCGCAAGGAGCACGTCATCAGGCGGTCCCGTATGAGAAGCCAACCGAACACCTTGATCTTTAGCGGGATATGCCGTCTCCACACCAAGCGGCACCGGCGCACCAGTACTGGATCCTCTGGAGGCTCCGTGGCTAGGAGCGATCTATATGCCTCTCGGACCGTGAACTGGGAGCCCCTCCATTCCCAAGCGTCCCTCTCCGCTTGGGAATGGAGGATTAGATGTATTCTTTCTCCGAAACCCGGCGTAGAAGGATTGCAGCAGTCCACATCATCCGAGAGTTTCCTCATAAGTTTAGGATGCAAAAATACTAATTGCGACAGCGAAAACTCAAGAAAAACCCAGCCTACGAGGAAAAACCCGAGCAATCATAGCCCAATAGAGGTATTAGACGCACACATCAAACGGAATTTCTTGAAAATTTCACCAACTATTTCTCAATCAACAAAAAGAACTCTGATTAAAAAAACAGCCGGGCAGCAGGTACTTCATTCAGCCCCTAAATATTTCCCTATCCCCCATCAATGAGACGTTAAGGAGCGTAGCATCAAAAAAAACAAAAGGCCAAATGCTTAATCACCATATGCAATGCAAAAACTGAAAACCAAAAAAAAGGAATATCAACCGGCGAGAGTTTGCCAAGGAGATCTCTGAGCTGCAGATAAAGCAGTCTCCCAGATCAGCAGCAGAGCCAGAACAGCTCCAGGGCGCCATAAACAAATCCTCCGTATCTGCATTGCAAAAGAATACCACTAAACGTCCCCAAATGAGCTGCAACAGGCTCTCGGAGACTGAATGACCAGGATATTGGTCGAGCACCCTTCGATTGAGGCCGAGATCCAACCTAAATTTTTCAAACGTCTGGTAATAGCAAATTTAGACAAGAGAGAAGAGTGAGAGTGACAGAAACAGGGAGTACTCTGCGGCCAACTACTTTTCTCTGCTCTCCACGTCTCAGATGACAAAGTGATAGAGAGAGATAGAGAGAGAGAGAGAGAAAGCGAGAGGAGAAATTTACACTTCACACTTTACGAAACTACGAAAATGCCAATTTTCTTCTCTGAGTGTAGAACCCGAGATCCTCTAGAAGGGGAGATAGAGCAAATGTATGCCTTTCCGAAGAATTGCGAAAATGCCATTCTCTCTCTCTCACAGTTTATTTCCTCTAGAGCGAGAAGAAATTTACCGCAAAATGACATCTCTCACCCTCTGGTCTCGATCCTCCAGAGAGGGACTGATTGTCCGATAGAGTCATTTCACATGCCTGGCAAATTGACAGAGTGGCAGTGCTTCACAGCGAGAACTTTGGGTCCCACAAACAACAATCAATGACGAAATGCACGAAACGCCTGTGCACGTTGTCATCATCCACGTGCCGCAGTCTCTGCCTATTTTACAGAGTTGCGTACGGAGCGCTTTGCACTGGATACGAGGAGTAATGATTACTCTCACCTTCGGGTCAGGACACCGCTCTCCACTCATCAGCTTGAAACCGCATTCAATCGCTTTTACTCCGCGGCGGGGCGACTGAGCGGGGCGGTGAGGTTATTCGACGAGGACGGCCACGTGGATCCGTCGTTCTAGATATACTTTTTCAGGATAAAATATTTATTTTTATTAATTTCAAACTGGCTTGTACGCGAATCCGGAGATAGAAGTAATTAAGTATACTTCGAATCTGGATTTCTTAATGGAAATGGGCTCGTAATTAATGATAACGGCCCTACCAGCCCATATATAATAAAAAAGAAAAGTCACCTCCGTTTACAAGATGACATTGAAATTGAATTATATTACACTTATACCCAGAATAATATAAGGTTACTTTCCTAGTGGCCGATATGTAATTACTTCAACAGTCCGTTTATACAATTTTCACGATGTGGGGGTATGAGAATAATAGTAAGCGCTAGGGTTTTAAGAATCGTCTTGTCTTGGGATCGCACGTGATTTGACTACCGACAAAAATTTGGCAGCGTATGTCGGTCGAAAAATGGGCGCGGGTGCACCGCACGTATGGTCCCGATTTAAAAATACTGGGGACCATGATGATCACAGGCATCTTTTATTAACAAGTATTTTATGAAGGTTTGAGATATTGAAAATATATATATATATATAGTTTTTATATATAGTAATCATGGATTTTTCCAAACAATGTTCCTCTAAAAATGAACATTTCGTGGATAAACTGAAATAATGGGCTAGACACACCCCAAAAAATAATTTCATTTTGTTTTGCATTATGAGATAAACAAATTATAGAATTTGTTGGAATTATATATAAACAACAACAATTTTTAAATATTGGAATTTCCCTTGGAAACAGCTTATCAACTCTACAGGGATCCAAGTCCCCTTCCCCTTCTTCTCCTTCCCTTCATGTTATTCTTCTTCATAGTTCTTATACATTGATGACTGACATTCATCGTCTACATGTAATAATAGCTTGTATTCTATATGGAGAAGATCATGTCTCGGAGGAATGTAAACATCTTAGTAGATTATCTACTCAATAGTTTCCACTTTCATCTCATTTGATGTCAAGGGATCATCGTTTTCCTCCTGTTAGATATAGCCCATAAGAGGGCTGATGAACTTTATTTTCCTATAATCTATCTCTTCATTTTGAATCTATGTTTCCTAATTGAGTGTAGGACTAAATTAAGGGTCAAATACTTGATGAGCATAAGTAATAAGCTTAGATACTTCTAATGGAAGACTAGAGGATGGAATAAGATATGAGTGGATTTTATTTGTATAAAGGAGTGGGACTTTATGAAATTTTTTTCATGAAAAATAATTTTAAGACTAGAAATGAGATTAAGAGATGAAGACGAGGAAGATGAAATGGTGAGGTGACAAAGGTGAGTGGTGGCAGTGAGACTCGATTAGTGAACGATGACGTATAGATCTTGTGATGAAATGATGACAATGCTATTTCATCGAAAGGAAAATATATTTTACAAAATAAATTTATGGATTTGATTGAAAGAGATAGTTGATCTCAATCTTTGAATGAACCCTGCTTTCACACTAGTCATGGGCCTAGTTATGCTTGACTCCCTTTGATCATATTTTTTGCTTGATCTCACCTCCACGACAGACTTGAACATCACAAAATATTAAAATTCTATCATTTCCCGTCTGGTAGCATGATATCGAGAGAGAGAGAGAGAGAGAGAGAGAAACATGAGGAGAGAGAAATTTTGGGTTCATTTAGCAGGGTTTCTTAGGGTATGAGCATATCAAGGGTTAAGAAATCTTTAACCTTTTTTTTGCTCAATTGGGTGTAGATTGATAGAGGGTGAAAAGACCAAAACTACTAGCAAAAGTTCAACTCAAAAGCTCCTTATAGATAGAGAGATAAGATGATTTTAAGTTGGCGAATTTCTAGCCGCTAGATTTTGATCCAGACCCTCTAAAGAGTGCCATGTGTTGCGCTCTCAATGGGTGCAACATGCTGTTTTCTCATTTTTAAAAGGGAATACAATCCTTGATGTCTGATCTTGATGATCACGTTTGAACACTCCAAGAAAGCGCCACATGTCGCTGCAGCATTTTTTTCAATAAGGAAAGCAACCAAAATGAGGAGAACCATCGGACTACCATCAAATGCTTTATAGAGCACAATGTTTCACTATCAATTCTAATGAAGAAACTATCATATGAAGTTATGGCCATTGACTTGTGATAAAGGGTTCCAAAAAAGTGTTACCCATTTAATCATAAAAAGGTGATGATAATGCTCTCTTAAAATCATATCTAGTGAACTTCTAATCAATATATCAGATGGCTGACAAGACGAGACCGCGAGGTCGTCGATTTCACGCGGCATCGCGTCAAAAATTATTCCAAACTTACCAATTTTAGGAAATTAACTCGAATTGAGGGGTATAATGGTAAATATGGGTCGAATCCACAGGGAATTAAGGAATTTCTTGACGTAATTGTCAAATTTGATCAAATCGGACAAGAAATTGATGGTAGAAATTGGGAAAAATGGTATTTTAAGAAAGAAAACTTCAAATCGATTCCACGGAATCAAGAATCCTCTAATTTGGATTTGATTTCGCGGAGAAATCGAAATTCGAAGTGGAGAGAAAATTTCATACGTTAAAATCACAATTTAAGCTAAAATTTGATGAAATTAATCTCTAAATCCTAATCTAAACAAAAATTAAACATAATAGGAAGATAATCTAGGAAAAACTGCTTCCACTAATCTCAATTAGCGATCGAAACGAGGCGATTAAACCGATTAATCGTCGAAAACGTGAAGAATGCGAACGTGAGCTTCAAGCGGCAATTTCTCCCTCGATTCTCCACCAAATCTTGACTTCAACCCCTCCGTGGACGCGGAAAAGAAAGAGGAGGAGGATGGAATCAAGTGAAACGAGAAGAATGGTGTCTAGACAGCTCAATTGGATTGAAATTCAACTCGGATGCTTACAAACGATGAAGAACATCTTATTTTATAGGGCATTTGGGCGTAACCGTCCGATCGTTTCGATCGACGGTTACGATGGAATGGTCCATCGTGGACCATTTCAGAAATATCGTAGCCGTCCGATCATGATGGACGGTATGGATTTGATCCGTAGATAAGCGTTATAAAAACGCTTCAAATTTTGCCACTTAGATCTTGATCTGACGGTCGAGATGTGTCCTGCGCGATTAAATCTCGGCCGTTATAATCCATTTAATTCAGCACGTGTGTTTGATCTTCTTTAGTGGACCACGGGTGCACGCGATCGACGCGCGTCGATTCATCGCCCATTTGATCCGGCGCTCCTCGTCGCGCCACGTCACCTGTCATTTAAAGCATAGTGTGGATTAGTCCCACACTGGAAAAAAAGAGGAAATCGTCGGGTTTATAAGACCCGACGATTTATATGGATCAATAACCCTTCCTATATAGGGAAGGCAGAAGACCCTTTATATATTATGTAATAATAATAATAAATATATATATACCGCGTGGGCCCGCGTGGCGCTACCACGTGGCCTGGAGTGCCACGTCGCATCCACGTGGCCCCGCGCGAATATAAACCGCTTTTTGCTTCTTTTTTTAAATTCATTTTAATTAATTTAAATAGAAAATAAATTGATAAAAAATTTCGGAAAAATCCCTAAAAATAGAATATTCATAACTTTTAATATATAACTCCAAATTAATCCAAATTTCTTTCATTTGATCCGAAATTTAATTATCTATTATTCTAAAAATTCAAATTTAATAAATAATAAGAGTTTAATTTATTATTTCAAAAATACATTCATTTATTAAAATTTTAAACTTTATAAAATAAAATGAATGTTTATAAAAAATGATTTCTCTTATTATTTTAACTTTAAAAATAGTTATAATCTCAAGAAAAATATGGGTTATCAAATTATTAAACTCTAATTTATCAAAATTAACCCTAAATTAAAGTATTTAGAGATTATAATAACTTTTTAATAGAATAATAGAAAAATACATATAAATATGATAACATGCATGGAAATGAAATCATTTATGCCTTAATATGTAATAAAAATCATGTTTTATTATGTCAATATAGCATGTTATCAATGGCTCAGACCGGCTGACAGTTGGAGCTCCTACATAGTGCCATGCGTCAGGCACTATGGCTACGAGGTTAAGTCCCACATTAGAAAATGAAAATATTTTTTATAAAATGTTAGACCACTATATGCTTTGATGAGCACATATTATTACCATTCCACCTTTATCATGTCTTATCTACATGGTGCCATGCAAAGATGCCACATAGGCCACCTGGACCCAACATGCACGCAACACAATCCTTGTAATGTGTCACTATGACACATAGGTGCCTCGTGTGTAGTTGCCTTCCATGGGTGGGCTACACCTCATGGTACAACATCTTGTAGTCTGATTCATCGCGACACTAGTTCGAATTTTTTGAACCCCCTTTAAATTAAATAAATAACTAAAAATCCAAAAATTTATAGAAAAATATATAAACTTAGAAATCTAATATCTTTCACCAAAGTTTCTTCTTTGGATAAATATTCGATCCTTTATCTTTCCGCCCATTAATTTCTAATTGATTGGTCTTCCAAGAGAATTAAGTTTGGTCCAACCTCTTTAAGAACAAGGAGGTTTATGCAACTTGACTTCCCTAGTTAAATAAGTATGATTTCCACATTGATTCATTTGAGAATAAATTTTCCACATGTTTATTTTATTGTTGGTAAGGTTATATAACCATGGTTGCGATCGCAATCACGCTTAGTTAAAGTTTAAAATCAGTTTATTCACAATTCAGTTAGACCTTAATTTTGAACTTCAGTATAATGTATTTGACTTTATATATATATATATATATATATATATATATTATTGATCGAATGATATATTTACGCATTTGAAGAAAATTTAATATGCCCAAAAATAATTTTCGAAGCAATTATGCAAATAGAAAATTCTAGTTTGCTTACATTTTCATTTATAAACACACTACTTGAGCCATTCAATGAAAACAAAAAGTTTGGATTTTTAAGTAGCATCAGAATAAACATCAATTTTATGCTCATCAAAATTTGAGGTCATCAAAATTGACATTGTTTATCGAGATACTCTTTCCTTTTTTACACCACAATCCCCTTTCATATTCAAAGAGTACATTGTAAGCAAGAGCTCAATGCATGACCCTCAATGATAAGAAATTATAACAACATATGAGTAGATATTTTTAATTTAATATTTTTAATAAATATGGCTTTTCTAGTTATATTACACCTAAACACAAATATATAAAACTTCCTATTTTAATAAAACTATGTTTAAGTGTATATATATTACCATTTCAAAATTTTCAACTTTCAATGCTAGTTTTGTAGTATAAAAAAGAGTTTTGAATATTATCTTAATCTTGAAATTTTATTTTTTATAAAAAAATTTTTTTAAATTTTTTTTCATATTTTATATTATATTCAATAATTGAATAATTTATATAAATACTTGAGCTTTTATTCAACACACATGCTATTTTTCTAGCAAAGCTATCATATTTGTGCTAAAATATTTATTTGTAATCAATATTTATTTATTTCATATGAGGTTATTTATCTTTATTTATTTTTATTTACCTAATATATTATGAGAACATGCAAGTTACATATGAAATTATATGATTAATAATGCAAATTAAGGCATAAAATATTTTATTCTTATACATGTTATCATACTTTGAGTGCATATCTATCATTTTATGCAATTTTAAGTTAATTATGCATTATTTAAGGAATATATTTTTGAGTAGATTATTCTCATCTATATTTGAGATTATAATTGGGTTTAATATTAAATAATAAGATAAAATACTCTTTATACTCTCATTTATTTTTCTAAGTAGTATTTTTCTAAGAGAAATAAGTATATTTTTTAAAATGAAAATTTATTATCGTGCTATTTATTGAATTTAACTCTTTAAAATGATAGATTATTTTATTTCTGATCCAATAAAAAATTTGGATTAATTAGAATTGTATTTTGAAAGTTATGAATTTTCTAATTTTTAGCGATTTTTCTAGAATTTTTCTTAATTTTTATGAATTTATTTTAGATTTATTTAGATTTTTAAAAATAAAAAATTGAAAGTTTTTATCGCACGCAGATGTGGCATCTGACGCGGCAGCGAAATGACATGTCGTCATGTGGCGACCTTTATACATGACATGTGGTGCACGTGGACGCACACGTGTGCATGTGTGCGCGCGTGTGCATGTGTGCACAAGTGTATTTAGTGGGTTAAGGATTTTCACTAATCCACTATATACACTCTAACTATATACCCGTCGTATTATATTTATTTTTTTCATGTGGGACTTTCTGTTTCTTTTTACGCAGTGGCGTGGCGCGCTCAGAATGATCCAATCGACGTGAATTAATGTGATTTATTCTCAGCCCCTCATTTTCACTTAAGTGAGGGGGAACGTGGTTGCCTCTCAGTAGACATCGATTCGTTATATTAAATGGATCAATCATGGCCATTCATCTGAGGAGTTATAACTGACAAGATTTGAAGAGCCATATGCGAATCTAAAAGAATAATTCATGATCGTACGAATGAGATCTCACGACGCTCTCTCTTCACACAATCATGTGGCGCGATCTTGCCGCTCCAATGAAGATCCAACGGTTGTGACTTAACCATAACGATTTGCCTCTTCGGATTCCATTTCGACCCTTGATCTTATCAATGAGGAGATCTGACAGTCACGCCCAATTTTAAAACATTATAAATTCTTTATCTTTCAACGAGAAATGTATTCTTGGATGTTTTGAGCTATAAAACTGTTAAGACATCTCAATCCTTAAATCTCTTGATTTCTTCCTCTTCTAGATCAATTTTTGCATTGAGGGAGTGTTTGAAATCAAGATTTCGTCAAAAGAATAGGGAGAAATCGCCTCTTGAATGCTGAATTTCGTCTTCAAAATCACGGAATGAAAATCCCTTGAGCTGGCGATCAATTGGATCCATTTGAGCACAAATTTGGGTTAGATTACGTGTTTTCCTCCTAATCTTTTCATCTTGCATCATTATCTTTCAATTTAAAATCATAGATTAGGTTAATTTTATATTTAATTTTGGTTTTTCTCTCTCCTTACAATCTATTTTCTATCTAATTTTTGCATCTTGATTTCTCCATGAATCTTTGATCCAAATCGAGTGATTTTTTTGAATATCGTGGATTCATCTTGAAAGTCTCTCTTTCTAAAATTATTAAAAACCCATTATTTCTCACCATAATTTCTTGTCTGATTTTGATCGAATTTGAAGAACACCTCAAAAATACCTAAATCCTTCATGGATTCGACCTTTATTCATCACTATACTATTAAATTGTTGATTTTAATCTTATATTAGTGAGTTTTGATTTATTGATTTGACACAAATCCATGTGTTTTCAACGACTCGCACGGATTCGTCTCATCAATAAGCTATCAGTTAAGTATTTGGGTTATTTATTTTTATATATTTTTATTTACCTATTCTAAGGGTGATTTATTTTTACTCAGTTTTTTTATACCTAGTTTAAGGATCATGTATTCTCATATATTTTTATTTCCTAAAATAGGATTAATATACTATTAATAATTTTTATTTCCCTTAATACATGGATTTTTTTATTTAATGTAAATTTTATTTTTATGTAGGGGTCATAAATTGTTATTTTCCAAGCTCCATCACAATGGTTGAAGTGGGCTATCAGTTACTTATTTCTCTCTACATCAAGGTGCACAAATCAAATCCATGTAGAGCGAATCTTAAAACCTTTAGTCTCCATTGGGAATGTCCCACGTTGGGAAAAAGTTTATTGAAATTTACCTTTTCCCAATATATAAGGGTTATGTGCATCTATATAATGATGTGGTCACTTCAATTTAACCCTCAAAGAGATTCAATATTTGAAATATAATGTTGGCCTTAGATTAGAAAGTTCATTGGAATCAAGTTATTTTGTGTAATGCCCAATAGTCTAAGTCCAAAGTTGTCAACCTAGAATTAGTTCTTGTCCATGACCAAACCATATTTAGACAATCTTCAATGGGACTTTTTTTTCAATGGGACATTTTTGTCTATCCCCAATTATTGGCTTTTGAGCTAATTTTTGCATTAATCTAAATATTTTCATTGGAGCAGTCCACTTTGAGTCCTTTCATAATGGAAAAAAATCTCATGGGAGAGGGCTCAGTTACAATCACATAGTCATTTTTGTAGCAAGGCTTATTTAGATGCTAATTATGTTGGGAATTGTGGTGATAGTGTGGAGACACAGTATCAATCAATGTCTCGTATAGCTTATGAGATCATGCAGCTACGACCTCTGCTCCAAAAGCTTGATTTTTTGGTTGAAACTCCCATGAAGATGTGTTTTGACAATCAAGCTATGTGAATTTGAAACTCCACACACACATTTTTTTGACAAAGTATCTCTACTCCAAAAAAAAGGTAGCTTGATTGTCAAAACATATCTTCATGGGAATTTCAACCAAAAAATAGAGCTCTTGGAGTAGAGATCTTTGCCACGTGATCTCGTAAGCCAGGTGAGACATTGATTGATACTTTGTCTCCACACTATAACTGGAAACAACGTTATGCTTCTTTGGACCATCACATAACTAAATTACCTCCAACATAGGTGCAATACATAAATGTAAACTTTCTATCACAAAAACTGTAGAGGTGAATAGTTATTTTATTGAAGAAAAGGTCTTATAAGGCCTAATCTCACCTCCATACACATCTACTTATTATAGATAACTTCACCAAAGGTCTTGTAGGAAAGTCTTATGATTTACTTTTTGTCAATATGGGCACGATAAACATTTATGCTCATGCTCAAGGGGAGTGTAAAGAGATGTGCATGCGTGTTTATCTCTTATATTTTGGTTATTGGAATTTATTATGATACCACTTATTAAGCCTACTTAGGTGGGCCCATCTATTTGCTATAAATATATACGACTCTCCCGAAAGGAGTCTGACCCTTATTTCTCCTCATTCTCTTTTCTCACATCCTTCATCTCGTGTACTCCTCTAGGCTACAAATGGATGAGCTATCGATTCATCATCTTGTGGGCGAGTGTTTAGAGTGTAGGGTTATTTTTTGTAACTATACTTTTTGTGGTTACCTATATAAGGCATGACTCTATTGAATCAATCCCCATTCTCATCTTATGTTGTTTCATGGATGTCTCAATAGCTAATACCAATGTTCCCTTCTTAGTTACATCACGCCCTATCAAGACTATCAAGTAGTTTATCCAAATTGATCAAGCACATAATATGTGTATGGGAAATGCTCTTATCACATAGTAAAGGAAGTGGTTAGTATTTCTATCTATGTTCGAAAGATTTCACAAGCTCAAATCTACTCCAATACCATGCAACGACTAATTTGAGACCCATTTGCCACTATGGCTAGTTATACCACCAACTTGCTTTCTATATATGATAGTTGTGGAACACAAAAGTTTATTATTATATATATATATATATAACAATAAGATAAGATTGAATGTGTAAAGTATATTCCAACTTACAAGACTCTTGTATTTGCTGTAGAAATTCACGGAAGATCTCCATGATACTGACAAGGAGATGATGCCTTTAACATCATTGAGTTCGAAAAATTGGACTCAAAGGATGAAGACGTTATGGAGAGATGATGATTCATATTTTCCATGTTTTCTAGAGCTAAACTATGAATTTTTCACCTTCATCTTAGTTTTTCAAATGTCTAAATTGGAGACAATGTTCTCAATTTTATGTTTCCATTATTATCTATGTTGTTAAATTTTTACTTTCATTCCCATTCAAATCTTCATCATCAAAATCATTATCATTCACCTTCATTGTCATCACTTCGATCATTATCATCATCTTTCAAATTATTTATCAACAGCATTGTACATCATCTTTATCATGAAAAAATACATTATCATTTCAACATGTATTATATTTCATAATTGGGAATCATCAATTCTATCATCATATGGTCATCATCATCATGTTTTATTAAGGGATTAATAAACAATTTTAAGTAGTAAGTAGAATATCTGCACGGCCTTAGCACATGAATAGTGGAAAGCAACAACTTGAATCCACACGCCTTACTATACAAGGGGTTGTGTAAATCTACAGAACTAACCTCTTCAACCCTTAAATCTACAAGGGGTTGTACTTGAATCTACAAGTACTGGAGCACTCTCAAAAGGGAGAACAGTAAAAAAAAGGGATAACTTCAATTGTGTTGTCCAGGGTTACAATAAGGGCCTTATATCGGCCTCAAAAGGTGAAGGGTTGTCCAAGTGACCTAGACTCTTGAAAAGAAAACTCAAAATATTGGAAATAAAATTGTAACATTATGTTGGTGTCAAGGAATAGACCTGACAAAACAAAAAGGAAGCTTCTAATTTCCAAAAGGCCTAAACAGAAACATTTTGAAAATTCTAGGAACTATGAGATTTGACTACAAAATATTTGCGTGTCTCTAGGCAATCCTCTGCGAAGATTATCAACACCTAGAGATTCCCTCCTCTCCCAATAAGCTCTAACTAGGCCTCATAAGTGGGCTTTGTGGGTTCATTTGGCTAAATCATTCATAATTGGGTTTTGTAGGGCTCTTGGCCTACATCAATATCAAGCCATGCTCAAATATTTGTAGTATTATGATAACTAATAGTCTATGTTTGTTGAATAATTAATTTGATGATCATTATCAATTTATCAATTATTTTGAAGGTGTCGTGGCATAAACTCAAATTGCATTATCAAATTTTAATTGATAGATTGCAACTGCTAGTGATCAACCATCCTCAACGATGCATCCCTTATATGGTCACTAGAAGATTGAGCCTAAAACACAAACACCCAACCAGAGGTTCAATGGCTCAAGGGGATAATCAGAGGCAACATTCCTCAACAAGACACAATTGAGCTAATGGTGTTTCATGAGGTCCATGAACACCATTAGCTTGCTTGCCAAGATAAACCATTGGAGAAGTTGACAACAAATGTGAAGAATAATAAATACAATCAAGCTTTTCTCTCAAGGGCTTTCTATAAAAAAAGTAGATTTTTGATTTGGTTTGGATTGGATTCAATCTAAAATTTTGAATTCTATAATTGACCAAATCTCCCAATTCTGAGAAATTCGATCTTTTAAATTGCTTTGATGAATTTTTCAAATTTAGAAAAAATCACAAGTGACCTATCAACATGCATTGATAGCTGGTCTAGCGAGCAACCAAACATATTTATCTCACAGCAAAAAACGTTTCCAAACTTGTATGTCAGATTTCACATGAACTTTCCTTACACATTTGCAAGCTTCTAATTGCAGTGTTTGGCAGTCCCTCAACAGAAATGGTGAGTTCTTCATTCAAAAAGGCAAATTGAAGATAATAGATTGAATGAAGATCGAATAGATGGTTGGAAGGAGAATGAAGATCTTTTTGTACTGCCATATGACCATTAATGGCTGATCCAATGATCCCTTCAGAGTCCATTTGGAGTGTGGGGGGTCTTCGGTTGACTTGGAAAACAAAGATATCTCCATTTCTCAAGCATCCTCGACTGTATTGACCTTGTGAATGGGTAGATTTCCATAGATTTCCTCGGAGTTTTCAAGGCAAGCTTGCGATCTTCACATTCTTTAAGAATTCCAGTAGTATCAGTTTTTTAGGAGCAGGAGGGGCAACTCAAGAAAACCGAGATATGGAAATAGAGGACAGAAATTCAAGCTTTACTGACACAATCGCCTCAACTCTCCAAGTTTGCAGTAACTTCCTCTGCCCTTGTTGAAAGCGAAGGAAGTGGAAAAGGAGAATGACCGAGATATTTGGAAAAAAGAGGTAATGCAGAGCTTGGAATGCAGAGAAAAGTGAGAGAGAACATTCAGAGGAATCAAAGAAAACCCGGTCTCTTCATGCAAAACTGAACAATTGCTCTAAATACCGCATAATATATTCTGAGTACCCTAGAAAACCAGTTCGTGGGGTTTCATCCCAGCCCTCAAACTGAACCTTGCTCCGACATAAGCCCTAAGCTCAGGCACTGCTTCTATGGCCTTCAGGAGAGGCGCATCCACTGCCTTCTGATCATCTTTCTTCTCTACTGGCAATGCCTTGGCGTCCTATTTTTCAAAGGGCAAGAAAGAAAGAGATCAATTGAGATACAGAAACACTAAATTCCAACCGTGTACGAGATGGATCAAGGAAGGTAACCTTCTTCTCGGTCTCAAAGAACTCGCCCTCGGTCTTCTTCTTGCTCCTCTTCACCTCCTTGGAGAAGTACTTGTCGTCAAACTTGTCAACGTTGACTCCAGAAATATCAACCTTTCGTGGAGGTGCCTATGACATAAGCCTGGTTCACTCTCCTCAGAGGAACCCCGTTGACCTTGAATGGTCCTGCAGAAGAATGAAGAAACGGATGAGAAAATGGTTCACTTCAGTGAGAAAATGAGGGTTTCTTGAAGAAAATGAGACTTTCTTCGTGACTTTTCCCTCAGACAAATGCCTCAATTCACATCACGATCAGTGAATGGAATTTCTCAGACTCGTCATCAATCTTCACATCACCGGGAAGAATTAACAAAATGATCTACATGATGAAATTTATCACATCACAACAAAGTCTCCCTAATACTCTGAAAGACTGTAGATTGCAAAAGAGAAATGCTTGAAGGGAATTAAGAGAGATAGTGTGAATATTTGTAAATCAAATTTCAAACTCTAAGTTGAATTTCTACTTGCTTGTATATTTCGTACAATAAAATGCGATTTTCTGTATGACTTTCCCCTCAGACAAATGCCTCAATTCACATCACGATCAGTGAATGGAATTTCTCAGACTCGTCATCAATCTTCACATCACCGGGAAGAATTAACAAAATGATCTACATGATGAAATTTATCACATCACAACAAAATATCCCCAGTACTATGAAAGACTGTAGACTGTATCAGAGAAATGCTTGAAGGGAATTAGGAGAGATAGTGAGAATATTTCTAAATCAAATTCGAACTCTAAGTTGAATTTCTACTTGCTTGTATATTTCGTACAATAAAATGCGACTTTCTGAATGACTTTCCCCTCAGACAAATGCCTCAATTCACATCACGATCAGTGAATGGAATTTCTCAGACTCGTCATCAATCTTCACATCACCGGGAAGAAATAACAAAATGATCTACATGATGAAATTTATCACATCACAACAAAGTCTCCCTAATACTACGAAAGACTGTAGATTGTAAAAGAGAAATGCTTGAAGGGAATTAAGAGAGATAGTGTGAATATTTGTAAATCAAAATTTCGAACTCTAAGTTGAATTTCTACTTGCTTGTATATTTTGAAGGAAACAGATCAAAGGTGAATAACCAAGCTCGTAATCGAACAGATCATCAGGAGGAGATCAGGAGTAAAAATAATAAATACGAAATACTAGGCCGAATTTGGAGGAGACCGTGAAAGTTTTCCAAATCAAAACGCAAACCAAATTTGAGTTTCCAATTGTTCGAATTAGTTAAGGCGGTTGTAAATCGAACATTATTAACCGTGTTCCAATCAAAAACATCACAACGGCATAAACTTAGGGGGAGACGACCAATTATGATATATAAAGCGATGAAATATGACTCACCCGTAACTAGAAGAAGTCCGGACGGGAGTTGCTTCAGGAAGACGACGCGTTTCCCCATGAACCTTCCGGCGAGAAGGATCAAAATAGTTCCAGGAGTAATGCTAGCCCTGATAATACAAAATTTCCAATTCAGCATTTCTAACCACAATGAATTAAAAATTGACTCGGTATCATAAAAAAAAATGATAAAATTCAGCTAAATATCTAAAGATCACCAAAACGGGAACTATATTGAAGAGTAAAAAAAATGTGCAGAAATTCTCATCGTAGTTTCAAGTATAGAGCAAGCCCTGCTAAAGGAAATAACCAATACAATAACGAAAACAACAATATGACAGAAAATATATAATTTTGGGAACCAACCCACTTGAAAATTATACCAATGAGAATCAGTTAAACCCTAATATGTCGTCTAACAGGGTAATTAAAAATTATGGAGAAGTAACTTGAGTTTTGTAGGCTTGGGCTTGCGGTTGTTGAGGAGGGGCTTCTTCACGTCGTCGGCGGGATAAAACTTGGGCGGCTTCACCGCGGGCACGGCCTCGGCGGGCTTCTTCTCATGACTGGGGAAAACGCCACCGTTCTTGGCCTTGATGGCCCAGATCCCTCTCTTGTGGTACATACGCGACTTCGACACCTTGCCAATCCCTCTCACCAGCTCCGGATTACGAGTCCCCCTCGGTTTGCTCCTCGGCGCCATCCCCGACCGACCGTTTCTCCCACTAGCAGAGCAAGCGGCAGTGAACGAGATGGAATTTCTCGATGACCTAGTTTTCCGCCGGTATATATACGTCCCTTGTGAGCGTCCGATTGGATCGATCGACGCATCTTTAAGCCGTTGGATCGAGACCTCTCTTAACGGGCCTTACCGACTATTGGCTCACTTAAGCGGCAGTGAATTGTAACGGGCATAACACCCTA
Source organism: Lemna minuta (assembly GCA_024174645.1). NCBI lineage: Eukaryota > Viridiplantae > Streptophyta > Magnoliopsida > Alismatales > Araceae > Lemna > Lemna minuta. The sequence continues at coordinate 4,191,336 of CM044112.1, forward strand.
AGTCAAACTATGAAATGAGACTTCTTAGGGTATAGCTAAATGTCAATGAAAAGCAATAAAAAAAAACCATTTTCAATCATTTTTCAAAGAAATTTCAGATTGTTTTGAATTTGATCATCCCAAATCATTAATTAATTGAAAACATATGATTGGGAGTCAAAATAAAGTCCAAAGTCACATATGATTAGTCAATCAAGTCAGTAAGCAAGGTCAAATCTATGGAGAAACCAGGATTGACGTTGAATATCCTTGAAATGAGATCAGGCTAGACATTCAAATGAAGTGACGATGCCTAGAAATGATAAGTACGAAGAGTTGAATCCAATTTGATGCAAATCATACAAGAATCAATGCAGAAAGGAATGAAATGTCAAAGATTGAGTAAATACCTTGTCAAATTTAAGAACTTTAAAGTTCAAAATTATACTCTATAAATTTTTTTTCATATGATAGAGATTGTACCCGACTAACTAGAATCAATCAAAAGAGTTGACCCGCAAAATGCGTCTATGTGCATGCATGTCTTGGGCACTCTCTCTCAACATTCAGGCACCTTCAAAGCGGCGAGGGCGGCTGCCCAATTCACCAAGGGTGTAGCAGCAGCCAGTCGTGCCTCTCCTTGTGGCGTAGTGGCAGTCCGGGCTGTGCATGCCTCCTACATGGTCAACAACTACCAGAATGCAAACCCCCTTTAGGTGCAGTGACAACTTGGCTGCATGCTTTCTTTGGGTTGCAACAGTGGTCACTATCTAGGATTTCCCTTGACATAGACCCTTGACCACTCGATTGGACTGACATCTAGCCAAACTAGACCAACTAGGTTTTTTGTTTGTAAAAGAAAGTGTAAAATAGACAATATTTCAAATATATGGAAAATCAACAAAATAAATAATAAATAAATTAAAATGAGAATTAAAATTAAAAATGGAAAATGGAAAATAAAATCAACAAATAAGTAAAAAAATTCAAGGGCTATTTTTTATTTACTTTATAAAGAGAGGGGGAGACCACTCATCCCTTACGTTATCTTTGGCCTCATCCACCTCTCCAATAACCTTTGAACCAGCCTTCTATGACATGTTGATTTCCCATGCACAACCTTCATCATCCCAATTGAGCTCTCGTCATCTCCCCTTCACTCATGTCACTGTCACATGCATGGCCATATCCTTCATCACCATCATCATCATCGTCACCACTATCATAATTTTCACCTCCGTCGTCATTGTCTTCGCCACCACCGAAGAGAGGGGGAGAACTTACCAAGTCTCTCCATGTATGTTATCTTTTTAATCCTAACCCTCTCCTCACCCATGTACATAAAAAGGCAAAACATCCGCAATAACTATGAATTCCCCGTGTAGGAGACAACCATAACATAAGATCTCTCGACTTGTGACAACAGCTATGACGGTGTTGAATAACCAACATCACTCTATGTTCTTCTTCTATGTAGTCGTGCTATGTCATCAAATCTCTAAGTGTAATAGATGTCATTGCTCCCCTCCCTCCATTATCATTGAGATCTTTGGCTCTAAGACATTGACATGATGGTTCTACACCAACTCATGTGTTGCTATGTCATCAACTTCTATATGACAAACGCATATGATAACTTTTTACACGTGACATGCACCATCACTAATGCCCTCTTCTTCATCAACCTCCCTCTGCACCAAGGCCAACATTTGTCTTGTAGTAGTCATTTCATCTATTACTAAATTAAGACATTGGCTCTTTGATAAACCACTCAATGTCATCTCCTTATCAACTCATATGCAGCTTGTCTCTTGATACATCTTCTTAAGAAGAATCATGTCTTCAGTTGCCTATTTAAGTCGTTGTCTCCTGCATGGATAAACTCACAACATCACTATATGAAATAAAGTATCTTGTTTTATTTTAGTTTTCTATATTACAAGCTGAGAATTTTTGTACGCCCTACTCCAACAAGAAGGGGAGTGAGAGCCCATTAGGGCCAAACACATATCTATCTCTATCTTCTCTCCAATAAATATAAGGCCTCCTCACATAACCCTTGCAATTTTTTATTCACATATTAATTGTTACATTGATCAACTGGATCTCATCATGTCCACTTGATGACCTTTTGTCTAAAAACTGATTATTGTTTCTAAGATGTATTGCCTTGGTGTATAGAAAATGCTCATAACACTCGTAGTGGATAAGTGGATATTTCTAGCCACAAATTTTAGTGTAATTGACCATTGAAATTAATAGTGCTAGATTCATTCATGATTTATTGAAATATTATCTAATTAATACTAAATACTTGATCGAATATTTGCATCCCAACACAAGTATTCCAGACATATATGTTCTCAAAAGAAGATGAAATTTTTATTCTACAAGACTCTATAATATAGAAGGCTCGAGGATCAAGAGAGGGTCCCTTCTCACGTACAAGAGGAAGAGAGGGCCAAACAAGAGAGAGAAACATCGTGGGCTAAATTAAGCCCATTAGGTTTTCTCACACTCCCCATAAACACAAGCATGCCAAGCTTGCTGCAAAGAGCCTCGTACAAAAATTTTCATGACACTTTGGTGAAGATATATATATATATATATATATATTCAAGGTGCTTCAAGGATATGGTGTGTTGAGGAGAGATGAGGTATTCGAGTACCTAGTTAAAACATACAGACAATCTACCTTGATGTGTTTGGTGCGTTTGTGAAAAAGTTGAATTTCTCGTGAAAAATATAGTCTCTCGATTGTCACTAGGGAGTAGCATAATTGCTCATTAGTCTTTCTCACAGTGTTGAAGTGCTGCCACATCACCCTTTTGAGTCCATTGTGTCCATTAATCATGGCCAATATAATTTCCTAGATTAATAGGTGAGATTCACTCTGCCACCTGAAACAAAAATAATCCCACACTCGAAAACTATGGTATTTTAAGTTGATCTATGGTCATTATGAATTATTGAGGAAATTAAGACACTAATTACTCTCTGTAATCTCCTAGCGCCGTGCAAGCACTGCAAAAGTGTCGCATAAGCACCGCTTGGGTGCATGCGTATCACATTAGTTTGTCACATCAATTGTCATACTAGGTCCTCGTATTTTTGTCCCCTATTTTTAAAATAAATTCCCTAAAAATCCCAAAAAATGAAAATAAATCATAAACCTTACAAAACTTATATCTTAAAAAAATATCTATCTTCTACCAAGTTTTTCATTAGATCAAGAATTTGCTATTCAATATCTTTATCCATACAATTTTATAATTATGAAAAGAATCAAAGCATTTTTTCGAGAATTGATCACTAGATTAGTTTTAAAGTACAAGTACATTAACTTAGAAATTGTTTCTATATTCAAATCTCCTCATTCTTCTATTTATGTATTAAAAGTTTGTAATTCAAAGTGCCACTAAAAATAGGGCTAGTAAACTCGAAATCAAGGCTAGATGTATGGGCACCGAAAGAAGGAGAAAGATGATCATATGAAACAAGATTATACATAGGTAAAAGAGCATTTGCCTTTGAAAATGGCAATAAGAAGTTAAAAATCAACCAAGGGCAAAGGCGATAGATTTGTTGATGATTGCTTTTTTGAAGGCAGATTTGGAGGTGATGAACTTGAGATTGAAGAGGTAGGTTTGAAAACATATGGAATATGGATTTGCACTTGAACGGAGAAGCCTAGCAAATAAGTGATAGGGGAATAGTGATGGTAGAGACAAGGGTAAAGAAGTACCAAAATTTGAAGTGTAATATTGAGTGGATTAAAAAAAGGTAACATAATAAGAAAGCAAATATTTTTGAGATTCAAGATGTCTCTGTAATGTCTTTTTATTTTTCGGGGGTAGCTGGCAAAAACACCCTTAATAACACAATGAGAAAGCTTATTAAAGGTTCAAGTATAGATCTTGGACAAATGAGTTATATCAAAAGACATAACAAGGTAAAGAAGAAATATTAGTTTTCAAAAGAAGATGATGCAGCCTTAGCACATGAACTATATAGAAAAGCAACTTAGATCCATGGACTCGCTCTACAAGAAGAGTTAGATTATAAATCAACATAACTAACCTCATGAATTCACAAGGGGTTGTGCTTGAATCCACAAACACATAAGCACTCTTGAACATGAATAACACTTAGGAGGAGGAAAACAAAACTCTCAATAGGAGATAACTTCAAATTGTGTTATTGAAGGTTACAAGGGGGTCTTATATATGTCTCGAAAAGTGAAGGGTCATCTAAATGACAAGACCCTTGAAAAGACAACTCAAAGTCTTTGAAATATAATTCTAACTTCAAGCTCGTGTCAAAGGAGACGTGATGACAGAAAAAGGATGCTTCTGGGTAAAGATATGTTGCAGATTATGATAGCTTTAGATCTGACACAAAATATTTATGTGTCTCTAGGCAATCCTCGACACGTTTTACCAGCACTAAAAAGATTCTCCCCTGACCTGCTAAGCTTCGAGTGAGCCTCCAAAGTGGACTTTGTCTAGTTTATTGAAAACGAGCTCTTGAGTTCCATCTTGGGCTACATTAATCATATTGGGCCATCACTTGTGGATGTGTGGGCTACATCATAAGACGATGAAGAGAACTTCTCTACCACAAGGAGTAAATAGGAGACAATTAACCAAGTAAAAGTAAAAATTTCATCATGCCACAAATGAGAAGATACTTATGTGAAAAGAGTATGATAAATATCAAGAATGTGAAAATACTTATGTGAAAAACATAATTTTTCTGCTAAGTATAAGGACTTGTAAAATTCCTTTCTTAGTGAACTCTAAGACATTATCTGTGTGAAGAGTATTTTGAGTGATCAAATAGTGGATCGTAATTCAAAAAATTAAGAGTTGCGGGGGTGAAAAGAATTTTGGCGCAACATCATAAACCCTAGATTCTCGAGAATAATCATCAATAAAGACAATTTATCAATGAAAACCAGCAAGGGACGTGACTCGTGTAGGAGCCCGGATGTTAAAATGGAGATCTAGAGGTAACTGTAAGTTGCACAACGATGCTCACTGACAATGTGCCACTTGTATATCCATTTTCATCAATATTGACCAATGCTAATGCATTATTTACATTACTTTATTGCATCTTATCATGTTTTATTTTGTAGTTTTTGCATTCATCCTATTTTTACATCCACAAAGTATGTAGTAAGCCTCACATGAAGCATTGTAGTTGCATATCACCATAGCTCCTTCTAGGCATTATGATCAACAATGCTCTAAGGAGAATTAGTGGGACAAACGGAATGAACTTGTCGAGGGTTAGACCTTGCAAGGGCCACTCCTTTGGGGAATCGATCGTCAATGATATGGCTGCTCCTTTGGTCATCATGCACTGCTAGTTGCCATCAATGACACCCTTCTATGCATAATTTAGTCTAGAGTGCATTGATTTAAAAGTGCTCTTTTGCGTCAGATGTTTAAAGCATTTGATGCCATCATGCTACCATTTGAACTATTGCATGATGGGAGAACACGTGACATGACTTGGTTTCACTCCCCCTGCCAACCCTTCCTCACCAAGAGCTATAATTGGATCTACAATCTCCTCCTCAATATCTATGCACAACCAACTAGAGCTCTATGGAGTCGAAAATTTATTAAAAAATTAAACTGCAATAATGGAAATAATCATGAATTATACCCATAATTTTTAGAATCCTCATAATCAGTTTTGATTTCTAATCTTAAGAACTTTATGAACCATCATTTAATCAAGGAAATTTTTTTGATTTAATTCATTTTTTATTTTAACGAAGGAATAGATGACTGTAGAAATCAGAAATAAGAAAGTTCTGATTTCTAATTTAATCAAGCAGTGTTAGAATGCCGTAAATTGATTATGAGATTATTTCAGTGCAAGAAAATTAAATTTCTGTTTTAATTAGATAGCGGATAACGGTGATGGTAAGGAAAACAATACCGGGGATCATCATCCGCTTGGCGATATCCCTTATCAAGCGACGCTCGTGGATATTGCTGGTATCAGATGCTAGAATCACTAATGGTAATCGATGCCAGCATCACCTGCAATCAATACCGCTATCAAAAAGGTCAAACTCTACCGCATATAGAAATTGATATATCGAAAGATTTACTGATGGAGATATCCAAAGATGTATTTGCAAGATCCATGAGATGTTCATAGGTGAATTAAAAATGATAGAAAGAGGGACGAGAGAGAGATAATGAAATTTCTATCATTACCATGACGAAGATAAGTTTTTAACTTCCATGGGATCCAGGTCAAGGTTGTAAATTTTCTTTGCATTCTACCTCGTCAAGCTTTCTTTTTCCCCAATCACTGAAAAAAAAGGACTACGAAGACTGACCGCAGAAGATACTGATCTCTTTCCCCCGCAGAGATGGTCAGACCTTGTATCCTTCTTACTGCTTCTTTAGGGTGAACTGGGGGATTAGATCCAGCCCATCTCCCAGTTCGCTATCTTTCTAATTTTCTCCTCCAATCTCCGTATTCTTCATTACAATCTGTACGTTCTGTCCGTGAAAAATTTCTTCTTCAGCAAAGAAAACGTAGAACTGGCTTAAAGCCCTGATATCCTCAGCGAAGCTTATAGACGAACCGAATGGCGGCGATATATGGAAAGTATCCACACAAGGGCAAAGGGTCGGCAAGAACATTGCGAAGGGAAGTAAATCAGGAAACGTAGTCAGTTGGCCGAGATCGGACATCAGTTTTTCGGCGATTTCCCGGCCATTCTTTATCAGAGAAAACATCCTCTTCCACCATCCTTCCATCAACTTAACAAGATCAGATCGCCATCCTCCACTAATGGCGGCGCCGCCACCACTTTTCCTCAGTCAAACAAGTCACAACTGGCGAAGCCCGAAGGCTAAATATCACGCGCGGAAGCGAAAAGCCCGACTCTGTAAGCCCGTCTGCGAGGAGATTCCAGGCCCGGCCAGAACAAACTCGACCCGAACCATTTACTATCAGCTAAAACATCGAAGGTCACTACGCAAGATCCAACGGCTGGCATGCGCTAATCTTATGGCAACGTCGTTAAAAAGTGTCTTACTGAGCCCGCTAATCATCGGGCTTATAGCTAACATCAAGGCCCGGGCCCGGTAGTTCGGGTAGTTTGGCGGTTAGCTTCATCGTGCAAGAATATTATCAATTTCGAGAAAGAAACGACGAGTAGAGAATTTCAGCTTACAGATGGAGCGCTGGCGGTGCAGATCGGGCTGGAATTTGTTCGTTAATTTTTGTTCTGCGGCTTTGTGTTCTTTGAAATAATTCGAGCCTTCTCCGCCTCACATAAATTTGGTTGGTTTGCGGGCTCTATCCGCCAGTCCTAATTCTTCCTGTTCCAGAAAATTCAAGGGAATGCTACCGAGATGAGTTGCTTCGATCTTTTTCAGCTTTCGAATTCACTTTCTGCCCATGCACTGATTTTAATGTGTTGCCGAAGAAGTTGCTAAATTGAGATAGTTCCGGCGAAATAGAGGGAATTTTTCTGTGCTGTTGAGGAGTTTGAATCCTCTGAAGCCGCAGTCAGAAATCAAGATACATAATGTCAATTTTTTTCGGCGTGGTTGTCTCGGATCCATGGCTCCAAAACCAGTTCACGCAGTTTGAGCTCCGCAGCCTTCAATTAAAAGTAAATATTCGAATCTCACGCCTTCATGCCTCACTATAAGAGCTTCATCTTTCAATTGCTTTAAAATATTTAAATGTACTCTTGATCTGAATTTCGCAGTTCCTCTCTGCGAAGAGTGAATTGGAACGCGTTACAGTTCATGATCTGGCCTCTATCCTGGCGAAGCTCAAAGCCTTCAGGGAGGTGTTCAAAGAAGATGAAATATTGAAGATACTGACAGAATCTGATTCCGATACAAGCCGAGATATAGAATTTGAGGCTTTTCTGAGGGTACACTGTTCATGATGGATAGAAAAAAAAAAGTAGCTTATCATTTTCTATGTAAACTTAGGTCGAATTGTGAATTATCAGGTTTATTTGAATCTACAAACAAGGGCCGCCACCAAAATGGGATCTAACAGCGACCCTCGGGAGTTCTTGAAAGCAAGCACTACCACTCTACTCCACACAATCAGTGAATCGGAGAAGGCTGCATATGTGGCACACATCAATACCTACCTGGGAGAAGATCACTTTCTGAAGCAGTATCTGCCACTGGATCCAACCACAGATGATCTTTTCGACCTAGCAAAAGATGGAGTCCTCCTCTGGTACTTTGACTGTTTTTGATCATTGTTTATGATCATCATCCTTTCCAGATGAGGAAATTATATGTCACCACTCGAAAATTTATAAGAATATTACTGCCTCAAGCCTTTGTCGCTTCCACACCTCTGTTCCAAGTAGTCTGGGTAATTTGGTCATATAACCCTCATTGCTTAAATAAAGACTATAAACAATGGTGGGCTGTAAGGAGAAATCGTCTAGTAAATAGTTCATTTGTCGTTCCAAATCTCTGTTTCCCTCTGCCAGAATCTGTTAATGTTCCGAAATACAGAATATGTTTACATTTCTTAACCGTCCCAGCGACATTTATCATTATACATTCCATCAAATTACCTGATCGTTTATAAAAAAAAAGAATTCATTCATGTTCTGAAAATGAAACTGCAAGATTTTCCTTCATTTCGTTTAAGTTAATTTATTCTTTTACATTTTTAGCAAGCTCATCAACATTGCAGTCCCCGGGACAGTAGACGAGAGAGCAATCAACACAAAGAGCATCCTAAATCTTTGGGAAAGAACCGAGAACCATAGCCTCTGTCTTAATTCGGCAAAAGCCATTGGCTGTACTGTTGTGAACATCGGTACCCAAGACTTGGTTGAAGGAAGGGTTAGTATCTCTCCACTTAGGCCTCTTCATCGAAGTAATTTTTGTTTTATAACTAATGGCTTAAAAAAACTGACTATTCAACTGGCATATTGCAGCCCCACTTGGTGCTTGGATTGATATCTCAGATTATCAAGGTACGAACTTTTGAGAATCTGATTGTTGACAGAAAAACTGGATAAAATTAATTTAACCAAGTGCAATTTGTTGAACTGGTTCCAATACTAGATTCAACTGTTATCAGATCTGAATCTCAAAAAGACGCCTCAATTGATAGAGCTGGTGGACGATGACAAGGTAAAAAGTTTAACTTCAGAATTTTGCTAATGTATTTGTTTCAAGTATATAAATATATGATTACGTTTAAACTTTATAGGATATTGAGGAGCTAATGAATTTATCTCCAGAAAAAGTTCTGCTTAAGTGGGTGAATTTCCATCTCAAGAGAGCTGGTTACAAAAAACCTTTGAACAACTTTTCCACGGATGTGAAGGTAAACAATATATTCTAGTGAATTTAGATTTGATAAGGAAAAAAATATTGATGCAATGCCATCTGGAAAACAATATATTATCTGATTTGAAAAAATTAATTAAAACTTCTCTCCTTTTTTTGACAATCCCCTTCTCAATTTATATTATGCTCATTGAGAATTTGCAATCAATAAATTGTAGGATTTTCCTGGAAGTTAGCCCTGAATAACCCAAGTTATCATTTTCTTTATCTATTTTTCTAACCTGTATTTTATTTATGACTGAACGGAGATTTTCATCTTATTTATTATGGTGTATTTCATGTGAGATCTTTCATCTAAGATTTTTACGGCAAGTCGGGCAAAGAGTCTTCCGTTTGTGTTTATAACTTGGATCGATTTTGAGGGCTAGCCATAACATTCGAACATAACCATTGCCCATGAGTGAACTTACAAAAGAACATTGAGGATAGACAGAGAAAAATGGACACCTTGGACTGAGAGTGCTTTTTGCCTACACTGCATTCTATTTTCCTTAGATGGATTATGAGCGGTTCTACTCTGCATCTGTAGCTACTCATCATCATCATCACTACCACCTTCACCATCTCTATCATTGCCATGATCATCACCTGGATTGTCACCCTCATGATCATCATCGCCATCTCAACCACCATCGTTATCGCCATATTATTTTAAAGTTTCCCCTTTTCTCTGATCTTTTTTAAATGCAGTTTGTATTGTAAATATCCTTACAAAATCAGGACTCTATGGACCAAACGCAATGAACATCTTGAATGATTGGACATTTAATTTATGTTTGTCATGGAAAATAGAATTCAGATTTCAAGCATTTGGCCAAGAGCCACATGGGGGTGATGAGTATTAGAACTACTCCCTAATGATGGGCATTCTTGGAAGCAAATTGATAATAATATCCCACTATTGGACAAGGAGACTGAGTATCCTGTTTTAGACTCGAGAATACTCAGCCTAGGAAGCTGTGAATCTCACCTCCTATGTGGAGTTAGCATAATAAGAGTAAAGATCATATGACCACAGGTGGTAACCTGTGGAGCAGGGGGATGATTTATAATGTCTTGGAGAGTGAGCAGAGGACGAAAAATGAGGTGGACGCTGCATGCACTCCACAAAGAAGTCTTGGAGCATCTACTTACTTCTGATTCATGTCCTATTGTTCAGGGGGGAAGTTCAGCAGACCTTGACAGCTTGCCCTGATATTTTATTCTTGAGTTTCTTGGCAGTGTGTTGAAGAGGAAATTTAGATCTTATCACAAATTTAATCAGATTTTTTCGAATTAATTGTATCGAATTCTTGTAATAATTGATATGGTGGAAAGCATTTCAAAGCTCTTTTTTTTCAACGTCAGGGAAGAAACTTTATTTTCATACTTGATAATTATTACCTGATTGAATCCCAGGATGGAGAAGCTTATGCATATCTTCTCAATGTTCTTGCCCCCGAGCATTGTAACCCTGCAACATTGGATGTTAAAGATCCAATGGAAAAGGCAAACATGGTCCTGGAGCATGCGGAGAGAATGAACTGCAAAAGATACCTAACTCCGAAAGATATAATTGATGGATCGCCAAATCTTAATCTTGCATTTGTTGCCCACATATTTCATCACAGGTGCATAGCTTTTTTTCTTTTTTCTGTTTTCGTTTCATCCGAATCATTTTATTTTTTGCCCTTTATTTTCCTTTTTTAACTCACATGTTTTTTTGTTGCATTTTATGAGTTGTATTTATTTTTCCTCAATCAGATCGTTTCCCTAACTTATGCTTCATCTTGGTGGGTTCGACTGATATCATTCTATCACTCATTGAAGGAACTTTTAACTATCTCGGCGAGGTGAGATATAGGGAGGGGAAGAGTGAGAATCATGCTGACGGTCAGAAAAATAGAGTGAGAGATAGAAACCATCGATATTTGATTTTGCTCCATTGACTAGGTGTGAGAGAGAGAGAGAGCTTTCTTAATTTAGTTTTCCATAAGACCTACTCTCCAAGGAAAAATTAATTCAGGATCAGATCAAATATTACATTAGAATCTCAGAGCAGGACCCATCAGATAAATGACTGATTACCATAAGAAACATGCTGATGTTTGGTTGAAACAGAAGTAAATAGAAAAAAAATTTCCTCTGCCTTTGAGAGCTAGAGTAATTAGATAATTTAAGAGGGAATTTAAAAAGCGGATTGAAGGTGGAGTATTGCTGGCCAGTTCTTACTATAATTAAACTTTTCAGCATAAATAAAAAATTCCGAAACAAATACCACTTTAAAGTAGTTTCTCTAAGGCTAACACTGAATGAGAGCAAAATAAGAGGTTGTATATTTGAACAAACTTGCCTCATTTTGTCGACATCCATTCAGCCCAAAATAAACTTTTCCATGTAGAGGGTTTTTTTTGTGTACTGATTTCCCCATTTATTCCTTATCTCAATATTTTTATAGAACTGTTTTATGGCCTGACTTGCAATATTTTCCCCGAATTGGGACTTTCCAGAAATGGGCTGTCAGTAGATGCCAAGAAAGTTTCCTTTGCGGAAATGATGCCATACGACATTCAAGTCTCTAGGGAAGAAAGAGCTTTCCGGTTATGGATAAACAGTCTGGGCATAGAAACATTCGTTAACAACATCTTTGAAGATGTTAGAAACGGGTACTTCTTCTTCATGCCACCGTCTTATCTTTTTCCTGACTTAGAGAATGTTTCTCTCTCTGTCCAGATGGGTTCTTCTAGAAGTCCTGGATAAAATGTCTCCCGGGATAGTCATTTGGAAGCAAGCATCGAAGCCACCAATCAAATTCCCCTTCAGAAAACTTGAAAATTGCAATCAGGTTGTCAGGATAGGAAAATGGTTGAAATTTTCTCTGGTCAACATTGCCGGTCACGACATCATGCAAGGGAACAAAAAATTGATTCTAGGTGCGCTCTTTACGTCAAAATTTTTGTTATTTTTTCTTAATTTAACTTAATTTGGGTTATTTCAGCTTATCTATGGCAGTTAATGAGATTCAACATTCTTCAACTTCTGAATAAATTGAAATCCCGCTCTGAAAGAAAGGAGGTAGCAGACTCTGATATACTGGATTGGGCAAATGAGACGGTGCGAAGAACGGGAAGAACCTCTAAAATGGAAAGTTTCAGGGTAAACCATAACTCTACCTTAACAGGTTTTTTGGAAAAAAGATCTCCATTTATAAACCATATAATAATATAATGCTTTTACGTGGTTAATTTCTAGGACAAGACATTATCCAATGGGTTGTTCTTCCTTGAGCTCTTGAGTTCTGTGGAGCCGAGGATTGTCAATTGGAATCTTGTAACGAAGGGTGAAAGGGGTATTGAGTTTTCCGAGGCCTTTCTCTTACCATTCACTAATAAATTTAGGTTCTAAACGGTTTATTATGTATGTTTCATGTAACCATTGAAATGATGGTAACATGCCAACTGTCCATCACCTTTGCATATCCCTACATGCTATTTACCTCTCGTAAATTTTTAATGATATTTACCTTTTGATCCTTTATGCCTGCATCTCCCATGACTCTTCTTGTGAATGTCAAATTAAAACTCTCGGTGAAACATTTTTGAGAAAATCTGTTTGTCATCCATCTTGTTTTGATATCTTCACAGAATGAACCATAGAATTGAATTCAATTAGATGACAATCAAATATTCAAACATTAAATTTATATTAATATTTTCCGAAGAATGCCTAATTCTTTCTCCGCATTAACAAAGTTTAATTTTCGTAAATTATGCTTCAGAGGACGAGAAGAGGTTGAACGCTACTTATATAATTAGCGTAGCCAGAAAGCTTGGGTGCTCTATCTTCTTGCTTCCTGAGGATATAATGGAGGTAGCAAAAGCATTGTTAATAGAATTAATTCGATTTTGAATTTTTATTTCTTGATATATTTGAGTAGCATCGACACCTGAATAGTGTACAAATCGTGAATGTTGAGTAACAATGGCTTGATTACTGAGATGAATTGTGTTAAAGAATATTTTCCTGCTTCGTTTATTTTTTATATCAATAAGATTCTATAAAAAATAATTCAAACATTAAAGTCAATGAAGGTCTCTTCTATTCAATCTTACGTTCAATCCATATAAATGCATCCTGATCTGACTACATTTCCTTTTTAAAGTAACAGTCTCCCTTTTTCTATGTGCCTATGGCTTTTATAAGTATAATTATATATATATATATATATATATATATATATATATATCGAGCGAGCGAGAGAGAGAGAGAGGGAGAGAGGAATAGGTGCAAAGCAGCAATGGTTCATCCCTTGAGGGTTTTTCTTCTGGAATTTATCTTATTTTTTTGTTCCAAAGTGAATGATGAACTCGCAGAGCCTCTCATTATTGATTTTTATTTACTGAACTCCGCTCAAAATTGGCAGGTGAATCCAAAGATGATACTCACCCTCTCAGCCAGCATCATGTACTGGAGCCTCCAGCGGTCACCAAAGGACCCAGACCCATCTGATCTCCCTGGCCCGATTCCTCAGAGGACCATTTCAGATGAAGGTGAAGAAGATGTTTCTCTCCCGGATGGCATCTCCAGCCATGTAAGTTCGGGATATGCAAGTACTCCAGAGGAGCTGATATAACTGTCTCAGCTTCTCTTTCCAATGGCCGAAAGAAGTATTAAAGTAATGGGCCGGAATGGATATTCTCTATTCCCTCCGAGCATTACTTTATTGTTTGTTTTATTATTCAGTTTTTTGGTTAATTTTTAATTTTCTTATTCTTCGGGGTCATTTGATCAGAGGTCAGATGAAAGCGGATGATGAGTCCGGTGTAATCGGATCATAAATTTGTAGTTAAACGCCTTCGTCGATCAGCATCGGAAAATAGCAGCAGATCTCTACCGTTGCTGCTACATCCAACGGCTTCAAACAGCCGTCATCTGAGCCGCTCGAACCACCTCCGGTCCAATAGCCTTCTGTCTTTTCTCTCGACCAGTAGAGGTGCGGCTCGCAGCCGACCGCACGGGCTACGGAAAACCGGCACGGCCCGCCACGACACGAGCCATTCTTGGGCCCTCTCCCGGTGGATGCGTTGCTGTCGTGGCAGTGTCTTCGTACAAACGTCGACACAGTTTTTTCACGAAATTTTTTTCTTTCTTCAGGCCATCCTCTGCAAAGTCAAATGGTTTTTTTCCTCCTTTTTTATTTTATTTTATTTCCTGCGTTTTTATATTTCTTTCCGTGAATCTGACAAGATTATATGGGCTAATTTGCCGCGCCTGGACCTGCTGACGACACTACCACGGCCCATTCGGGCCATGGGCCGTGGGCCGTGCTAGAACAAAATCCGGCCCGACGCCCCCGTTTGCGAGACTTAGAAGAGACTGGAGACTAGAGGGACAGGGCTGGCTTCTCTCTCTCACTCATCGCCGGACCTATTTTCTTCTCCGGCGACGGTTAATATAGGGTTTCAGCTTCTCCTTTCACTGTAGTGAACTTGGCGCGAAGAGAACGGTGGCACCATCATGGCGACGAAGAAGAGGAAGCTGGAGGACGGAAGAGGAGAGAACGATCGTCAGCAGGAGAGCAATCCTCTGCTTCAGCTCACTTCCTACGACGACGAGGACGAGGAAGAAACGGAAATGGAGATACGGAGGGGAACTGTAGACAACGGACACGGAGGAGAGAGAAACGGTTGGAGGAAAGAAGACGGAGAAGACGATGAAGAGCTCGGCGAAGAAGAAGAAGAGAGCGAATCAGACCCGAGTGCTGCCCGTAGTCGTCGTCAGGTGGAACTGCGGAGGGATTGTCCTTACTTAGACACGGTGAATCGTCAGGTAATTTCTGTACTATCTACGGTGTAAATTTTCACTATGATTTTTTTATGCGGATATATTTAAGTTGAAGATGCGATTATTTCTAGGAATGATTCACTTGGGAAAAAGAGTAATTTAAGATGTTATGTTGGCATAGTTCTTGTTTCGTCTTTCTTACCGGTCATTTGAGTTTTAAGTATTATTCGATGGAATGATTTACTTGGAAAAAGTAGCATTTAAAGTATAATTTCGGGCGTAGTACTTGTATCGACATTCTCAGATTACTATTCCTCTCCAGAGTACCAATATGTGTTTTATTGGCGTAATTCTTGTATATCATTTATTTTGAAAAAAAAGAGCAATTCAGTTATAATTTCGGTACAGATCTTGTGTTGACTTTCTTATTTTCCATATAAGTTTTGAAATATTATCAAATGAAATGAGTTCGAAATTCTATTTTACTAGATAACTCTATCCGGAGAAATTACTACATGGAATGACTTATCAGGAAAAAAATAGCTCGTACGATATAATTTAGCTATAGTCCTTGTAATGACATTCTTATTGCCCTTTAAGTCTTAAAATACTACCATATTATATGAAATTACTATGAATGTGTATTTTACTGTGTAGTATGATTTTATCTCAAGAGATTACTCCACGGAACGATTTACCTGTAATAAATAGCAATGTACGATTTCTTAATTTTGGCATAGTTCTCATAAAAGGCGTTCTCATTTGCCATTTAAGTCTTGAAATAAAATCTTATTTCGCAAAAAACTACAAATACGATTTTTTTCATATATCGTGGAAAGTTAATGAAACTAGCCTGGGATATTTTACATTGTAGTTTAATGCGATGCAATGGGTGTGGTTTCCTGCAGGTTCTAGATTTTGACTTTGAGAAATTTTGTTCTATTTCGCTCTCAAATTTGAATGTGTACGCTTGCCTTGTCTGTGGAAAATATTACCAAGGAAGAGGCCAAAACTCTCATGCATACACTCACAGTCTTGAAGCAGGCCACCATGTATTCATCAATTTGCAAACAGAAAGAGTCTACTGCCTTCCTGACGGATATGAAATCATGGATCCCTCATTAGATGACATTCGTCATGTTCTTTACCCCAGGTTGGTATTTTTTTTGGACTTAATTCTGTGTGATCTTTTTATTCAATGATATTCTCAAATAATGATGCCAAGAATGCTTCTACTTTCGTATGATGAGATGACACATGACCTACACGAATAGAGAAAAGTGACCTAAACTTCATTACTTCAAATAAACTATAAGGGTATGAAACTCAAACATGATAGGTGACTGATATAATTTTTATAAGATATAACATAATTTTGATACTGCCCTTACAAGTTATTGAATGGATGCTTTCTGCTCTCAGCTTGGCATAGTTTTGGAAACCATATTTTGACCACGTCTCTTCTTAATGAAGTGACACATCACCTCTGCATGTTTGGCGCTATCATATTGGATGAGTCTAATGCGGTGAGGATGGTCAATTTAAGTCACGAGTGAGAAATTTTGAACACATTAACGATATTTATGAAATCTAAAATGTAAGAGTATTTCACAGATACCTGGATGTTTGTGATGGCGAGATAGTAATTGAGAATTAATGACAACTAGCTGTCAACAGTTGATCAATGTGGGTGTATGTGTGATTAGCAGAGAGATAGTTTCTGCAAAAAAGTACGTCCCACTTTTTATGAAGTACCTCTGACAACCATCCTTTAAAGGTATAGAATACCTTCCTGTATATTGGAAACTTGAAGTTTGCTTGCACAATACTGTAATACTGCCACTTCATCAAAGATATTTTATGAGTCAACTATATCCGTTTGCCAATTCATTGCCGACAAGTCCTGCTTGTCGGTGATTTCATCAACGTAGAATCTGATTGGCTTTCGATTATTGGGATTTCCTTTAACAAGTCAACCAGATATTGTTGGTTGCAGAATATCCCCATGGTTGAATATTGAGGTTTTTTTTGCCTCTAGTGTGATCTTGGCCATTATTGAGCTTCTGTGCTTGCAAGGAAGATTATATATGGTTGGGATAAATGGTCGTATGACAGGTAGTGTATGATTGAATTTATATAAGCTGATTTCTTCATGTTTGAGGTTTCCTGCTGCTGTGAGGAGATGACCTTATGGTGTAAATATTGATAAGGTTTCCCTTATTTTTTATCAAGGATAAGCCCCAACCAAAGCGCATATAGGCCATGTATGGGCGTTTTGATAAAAAACTCATATTACTGGAACTGTTTTCTTGCGTACTGAGCAGTCTTTTGTTGTTCAAGACTAAGTTGCATTCAACTCTGTCATGTTTGATCTCTGAGACAACTCTTCCGTTGGCGTTCCACAATTATAGATTTCAAAACCAGGACTGTATAGATAGCTTCCAAATGCCTGCGACCTGTCAGTAAGACATAAATGGGCAAGATGAAAAGGCTCCTGAGCCTATGATTTATTCATATGAGCTAGGTTGAGTGAGTTTAAGCACACTTAATTGTGTGTTGACCTGACCGTTATATTCGGTTGCTCAAATTCCTTTTTAATTTTCCTCACGTTTCGAAAAGTGACTAAAGCAAGCCAGATGATTGGTCTAGCTAAGGTGTGATACTCAAAGGCGTTTTTCATTGACTTTCCGCTCACTAGATGGCTTCTTTTGGTACAGTGTATGTTTTGTAATTTATACAGTTTGTCATATGCCTATTTCAAGAATTATGCTCTTCAATGGACTTTGGTAGCTCTAAACCAGCCCTAGGGTGACGGGGGCCTCCTCCCCTTTGTGTTTCCTCTGTTGCTCCACCTTTGCATTCCATATTTGATTTTCTACATCTTTTTTTCATTCATCTATAGGTTTCAGAAGGAACAGGTTTTACAGCTGGATATAAATAGGCAATGGTCACGGGCACTTGACGGGTCAAACTATCTTCCCGGAATGGTAACGACATCTTATATCTTCTAAATAATATCCTCATATTCATCTTACTGTAATCCTAATTATCCTTTTACTGCTTTAGGTAGGATTGAACAACATAAAGGAGACAGATTTTGTGAATGTTACCATCCAGTCGTTAATGAGGGTGACTCCCCTGAGGAACTTCTTCCTGATCCCCGAGAACTATCTCTCTTCTAAGTCTCCACTGCTCCATAGGTTCGGAGAACTTACGCGGAAGATCTGGCATGCCAGAAATTTTAAAGGGCAGGTCTGTCTTCCTTTATACGATTTTCTAATATTTTACGATATCATGAACCCAGTTCCAATAGTTTGAATCTTCTAGGTAAGCCCTCATGAGTTCTTGCAAGCTGTGATGAAATCCAGTAAAAAGCGGTTTCGAATTGGAGCCCAATCAGATCCCGTGGAATTCATGTCGTGGCTTCTGAATACCATTCATTCTGATCTTAAGAGCTCGAAAAGGAAGAATTGCAACATCATTCATGATTGCTTTCAGGTTCGTCTCTTCTTACCCCTTAGTTGCTTAAACTCATTCATATTTTGGTGTTTCCTCAATGTTGATTTCGATCTCTTCTTCCTGTTGTTTACTTAGGGGGAATTGGAGGTTGTGAAGGAGACCAGTCGGAATGCAGAAAAGTCAGATGGCAATGAGGTGCAGCGCCTAGCTGACATTTCCACAGATGGGAATGTAGTGAGAGAAACTTCAAGAATGCCATTCTTGATGCTTGGTCTTGACTTACCACCGCCTCCTCTCTTCAAGGATGCCATGGAGAAGAACATCATTCCTCAAGTGTGTGATACTTGCTCTCCATCTCTTTTTAGTTTTTTAACCTTGAAATGCTGCTTCTCTGTCATTTGAAAATTTTCCCATGCATTATACTTGTTTCCTCTGTGATCACATTAGATAATTCTTAAAAAAACAAAAATGTCATTAAAAAAGAGTGTTTATCACTTTTTTTTTAGAAGGAAAAGGAAGGTGACCCAGGATCGGTGATCAACCTGATAGTATTATATATGTGTCATCTGCACAAAAATGATCACAAGACACCTGTCCCCTCTTCACATCCTTGTACACTAGCAGGACATAAATCTTTTCACTTCCTGAATGACCCCATTGGTTGACACAGCCCTCCCCTTATTATGATACAAATTTCCCATTGCATGGTCAGGACTCTTTCCCACACTCTGTCTCCCTCCAGGGAGCGTCATTCCTCAATGAGGTTGAAAATGCGCCCGTTGGACGTAACCTCCTACCAGGGTATCTTCTGGCTGGCCCAAATCACCTTAGCCTATGGGCACTTGAAGAACAAGTGGCTGGCGTGGCGAGAAAAAGAAGTGTTGGTCCCAGCGCAGGTTGTTTCGTTGCCCGTGGAGAAGCATTGGGAACCCCAATATCTTTCTTCGGAGCAGTTCCTTTTCCCGTCCCCCCGCCCCGAAGATTTAGACGAAACCAAGCTTGGATGGAACTGAAGAGGCGACTCGCTCTGAAGTGCTGTCACACAAGATAAGCATGCCGTTGTGAAATTCTTCTCCCCCCCCCTGTGCACATACACAGCCTGGCAATGTCTTCAGGAATAATCTTGTCTGGAATACTCGTATGACAAGACAGTCTCTCGAAGAACAGCCAACCAAAAATTTGTACTTTTAGCAAAACTTTCTATCTCCCTATAGGTTTGCATGCCTGAATGATTGCCTGCTCCTCGTCAAACTGCCCCCATCTCATTTTTTCGTTCACCCTCAGACAGAGAAGGTGCTACCTTCCTATTTCCAACTGTCCTGTGTCCTGATTGATGGTTGCAACTGTATAAGGGTGTTCTGCATATTCAAGAAAGTGTGTTTATCATCATTGCTTTCTCTCTCTAGAACCCTCCTGTTTCCTCTTGAAAAACAAGTTCATTCGCAGTAACAGGCCTTTATTTTGTGCTTCTGGTGAGATCATAGTGGAACAATCTTTCGATAGTTATCATGCTGTCACCATTTTTGATTTTATTATAGAGATTTCCTATTTCATCCTGAATATTCTTCCCTGGCAGGTTCCTCTTTTCAATATACTGAAGAAATTTGATGGTGAGACTATTACAGAAGTTGTGAGGCCAAGAATAGCTAGAATGAGCTATCGAGTGATCAGACTCCCCAGATACTTGATCCTCCATATGCGACGTTTCACCAAGAATAATTTCTTCGTCGAAAAGAACCCTACTCTTGGTGAGTTTTCACTCTCATCCCCATTATTGAAATCCAACTAAGTATCTTTTGAAAAGACAATATCCATGATTCAGTTCATAAAAGAGACATTTCATTGTTTGTCTCTCTTTTGTTAAATCTGTTAGGTGCCAAAGTGTGCTTTCTCTCTCATACCAGATATCATGGCAGAAAATTATTTGAAATGGCAAATTCAGTAGGAAATTTTTAACTGAGTGTATAAATTGGCCATTGGTAGAAATTTCAATCTGTTTGTAAAGACAATTATTGTTGGATCTCTTATGCAACAAGATTTATGTATCTCTTGTCCCCATTTAAGAAATCGAATGGAAATATCTTTTGAAAATATATTCTGTTGTGTGATAGATGGGAAATTCATTTGAATTGCCCTGTCTCATGATTGCCGTTGGTCATGTCTTATATGCACATCATACGTTCTCTCCCATTCCCATAAAGAAATTGCAGCAGAAATATCTTTTAAAAACAAACTCCATTTTCCAGTGAAAAATGGATAATTCATGAATTTCTCTCTCTCTCTCTCTCTTCTCATGGAAATGACGATCTCTAATGGGCTAAGACATGCTCTTATTCTCTACCAGTGAACTTTCCTGTGAAGAACCTAGAACTGAAAGACTACATCCCACTGCCTGTGCCAAAGGATGGCGAAAAACTGCGTTCCAAATATGATCTGATTGCAAATATTGTTCATGATGGGAAGCCAGGCGAAGGATCTTACAGGGTTTTTGTCCAGAGGAAGTCCGAAGAACAATGGTGAATATCTCTCTCTTACATTATCAGTTTATTTACACAAAAGACATTTCCTTTACCATGAATTCCTTCACTGTAGGAAGACTCTACAATATCTGTATTTCTTTTTTATTGTTTTTCTTCCCTTTGTCAGAAGAACGGGTGGTGCACTCCCCTCTCTTTGTGTCTGTCTGTGTCCCTCTCTCTCTCTCTGTCCCCCTCATAAATCAATGCTGCAAACACAGACTTGAATATGTGCCCTAAAGTTTTCTAGAATTTTCCTTTGCTATCACTTCACTGTGTTAAGACTACTATTTGCTTTCTCTCTCTCTCTATGTCTAAACCTGAACGACCTATGAGTCTCTCTCTCTCTCTCTCTCTCTATGTCTAAGCCTGAATGACACATGAGTCTCTCTCTATCGCTCTTCTCCCACTATGAGTTACTTTTTAACTGAAACACTACTTATAAGTATGACTCCATTTACTGTGTCGAGACTTAATTATGTTTGAAACTTTATATTTTACCAGTATTCTTGTTACTTATAGGTATGAGATGCAAGACTTGCATGTCACGGAGACTCTGCCTCAGATGGTTGCTTTATCGGAGGCTTACATGCAAATCTATGAACAACATCATCAGCAGCTATGATTCTACTTTTAGCCATGATTATTGACTGAAAGAAAATGAGGAATTTTGACAAATTCAGGTACTGATCACTCGGGCATGATTGTTAAAGAAGTATCCTGTAAAAAGTGTTCCATGATCATTTTATCTCAGCATGTATTCGAGATATTTTTCCATGCTTCACTCACCTATAAGAGTTAAAATTATGAGATGTGTTTATTTTTTATTTTTATTTTTACTTGGGGTCTTGCCAAAGTCTCCCCTCAGTCATTGCCTAATTTTTGACAAGTTAAGAACGTCTTGTGATCATTGGTCACAAGAAAAGGTCGTCTGTTTATATGGAAAGGAGAAAGAGAAAGAGAGAAAGAGCTTGTGGTAGTCAGGAGAACATGAAGAACATTTAGGTAATGAAGAGATTGGTTAACCATGGGTTCAATGGCCTCATATCACAGCAGGCCTCGGAGGGAATGTTCTATCACTCCCCCTCAAGATGGAGCTCATAGATCAAATATGTCGAGCTTGTGATGTAAGGTATCATATGAGATGCAGTTGGGGATCTTAGTAAAGAGACCAAATGGGGCGTCGAGATGACACCTTCCAACACTTATCATGAACATAATGATGATTGATCTCGATAATGTCAGATGTGTCCCTGATTGTAAGATTCCTCTCGATGGAGGTTCTTGCATGGTTATCAGAGTACATCGGTATGGATGTCTGCTGAGTAATACCAAAATTTTCTGGCAAGGAATACATCGGCATGGTATGTTGATAAACTATCTCACACGTTATCTCGGTATTGGATCGAGAGTTTGTTTTTTTGTGCCGATGATTTAATTGTCATCGACGTATATGGAGTATCAAGTAGAAGATTTCTAATATCTTTATGTTGCCTGTAAATGAATCCTCTAGTCGGAGCTCATGCAATGTGAGATAGAACTCCGAGGGACCCTCCCAATGCACACGGCGAAGTTCCTGCATATACCAAGGACGTCAACAACATGCACAATGTCTAGAGTAGTAAGATGAATCGACTTGTCCAACAATCGATGATAGAGGTTAGCATTTTGTCAACATGTTCTATGGTTTTAAGTAGTTAACCATAGCTGTTGGAATCATCATTCTAGATCTTGGGTCGAGCCTCTATTGAACTGATGATTCCGATTTCATCCTACAAGTTTTGTTACTCAATTGATCGTCAAGATCAATTAAGATCGTATTTCTTTCGAGATAAAACTAGATTGCTCAATTGATAAGCAAACTCATTCCCAAGAAAGATCTCTTAACATGAGATGTCAATGAAGATAATCTTTTTGTGGTAGAAATGTATGCCTCATCGTTGCCAATCAAGACAATATCAATAACATAAACTACGAGGACATAGTACCCCATATGTGATTTTTTGCATCACAAAAGATTCATCTGCGCATTGGAGAAAGGCTATACGTAATAAGTAGATACATGGTGTTCATTTAAGTCCATAGATTGCTTGTCAGAGAAAGCACGCTTGAGAAAATTTCCATTAAATAACTAAACCCTAGAGGTTAGTACATTGTGCCTCTTCATCCAAGTCACCATATAAAAATGCACTATAGACATTTGATAGATGGAGAGACTAGTCATGGTGTACTAGTAGAAAGTGAAGAACTCTGACGGAGTTGAGTTAGAGGAAATGGTAGAAGGTCTCCGTATTGTCAATACCATATGTTTGAGAGAAATCTGAAGTAACTACGTAAGTTTTGGCAATAATTGAGCCAATCGAGTTGTACTTGAAGGTCAAAGCCCATTTGTTTGTCGCTAAGTTGACACCATGAGGACATGGCTCAAGCTCCCAAACGTCGCAAATCCATGGTGATCAATTAAATCCATGTTGATGACAACCTTCCACTCATGTACCTTGAGAGCTTCAAGATAAGTCTTGTGCAATGACTCATGCAAAAGCAATGATGCAAAATTTGGGAGGAAGTAAGTGTTGGAAATTTCGAGTATGCATCATGATTCATCAGAATCATATAACGGAATTAAACGCGTACCTGGATTTTCTGGATTAATCTTCATCCAAAGTAGATTACTGAAGCGGAGAATAGCCTTATTGAATATCCCTGATGTAACCTTCTGATCTCTGGAGGAAATGAGATTCTCTCTTGAGGGTTATAAGCATCCGGTTATCTAAGTGGACTATGGCCTCCTATTTATAGAGATAGAGGAAAGCTCAAGCCTCTAATCAGTCCTTGGTCAGCTCATTAATAACTAGTGACTAATTTACTGCCTTTACACATTATTAACCTCCACACACATAAATGAATGATGTAATCCCCACATTAAACATAGTTGAATCACTTAATGGGA
This sequence comes from Lemna minuta, assembly GCA_024174645.1. Lineage (NCBI taxonomy): Eukaryota > Viridiplantae > Streptophyta > Magnoliopsida > Alismatales > Araceae > Lemna > Lemna minuta. Next base: position 4,215,383 of record CM044112.1, read on the forward strand.
TTAAATGATAGCTAATCCACAATAATACATAACTATGTCTACTTAATAGAAACTAGACCTATTAGTAAGTCCTTAAAAACAAAGTTAGAAATCAAAGGTTGAGGTAATTGGAAGGTCAAGGTCATTTGAGGGACTTGCCTCCATGCCCATAAAGTAATGGGCCACCACTGCCCCTACGATCCCCCACGCCCAAGTGTTGACACCACTCTTGTGCACTTTCAGCTGCTGCCCCATGCGCCACAAGAGTCATGTTAGTGTCATTGCCTCCCTTGGGCTTTGTCATCGCTCTTGCGCATGCAAATGAATGAAAAAGTACAATGTAAAATAAGGTATAATGAACGAGTAAGATGCAATGAAGAAGACAATTCAATTCATCTTCACAAATTCACATAAGCGAGAAAGGAGTCGTTTGAGTCTCCGCACCTCGTTCGAGTTTCTCTGAAGTAATGGATCCCAAGAGAGTTGCAAGGATGTGTGACTCTAGGACTTGACCTCCATAAATTATAGATGGATGACTTTATCCTTCTCCTATCAAAGAATTGGTATTGACAAGCATATATGTTCCATGATCATATATCTCTAATCTCCTTAATTCACATAAGTGAATCATGCCATGGGATTAAGGACAGCTTAAGATGAACAATAAACACGCACATGCTTGTCCATAAAAGAAATCAAAACCTAACAAGAGAACTCTCTGTCTGTGCTTGCACACTAAAAAGAATGAAAACCCTTCATCCATGCTTGTACAAGAGAGATTGTATCTATGAAATGTCAAGTTAGCAATGCTCCAAAGCCATTATAAACAGTAAGAGAGATGAAGACTAATATAATCAAATAGGTAGAGAGAGAGAGAGAGAGAGAGAGGAATTGGTAACTACATCTCTCTCTCTCTCTCTCTCTCTCTTGTGGAGACAACTTGGGGCTCCATATCCATCATATAGTGTTCCACTTGGCTGTACATGCCACATGCAATGCACAGCAATGGCCCAGTCGCACGTTTCTCGTTTAGGGCCTTATCTTTTAGGGTATTACGACAACTGAGTATGTGCCCCTGTCCTGGGGCATTGCTAGCGTTGGCTGCGCTCCCCTTTTTTTGGGCACAGTGGTAGTGGCCGTCCTTGAGGTTCCACAGCCATGGAAACTTGAGCATCTTGGATTTCATAGTCTCGAACTCTATGCCAAGAGGGTCAATGGTGCAACTAATTGATTTCATTTTCTTCAAGAGAAAATGAAGGCAAAGTAATGAAAACTTGGGAGAAAGTAATGGTGGCAGATCTCTAGGGCACACTTTTGAGAAGAAGAAGAAAGCTCTGCTAAAAAAATGCCGTCTTATTCTAGGCTTTGGAGGAAAGAGAATGTACAACTTGAAAATTAAAAGAATTGAAAGAAATTAGGAAAAAAAAAGTAAGAAATAAATCCTAATGAGAAATAACGCTTGGGCCTTAGATGTGCCCCCCCCATCCCATCAAAGAAGAATAAAATGCAAGGAAAATGTACAAAAAGAAAATATTTAAATACTTCTATGTTCATTTACTTCTATGAATAACGCAAAGAAGAATGAAAAAAAAGAAAGAATAATTAGAAAAAGGAGAAAAGGAAAAGAGCCTTTGCCATGAAAAAGAGGGCAACACTCTCCTCCACAGTTAACTGCTTTGGCCATCTACGCTGTCACCATTGTCCCCAGGAAAACATCCATGGCTTCTTCGGCGAGGAATTGTCATCTCCTACTCTCCACAACCATATCTGGTTTTTGATGAGAGGGAGAGATATCTTAATTTTCTTTACTATCTTGAAGGCTGAGCTGTTAGGTTTCTATGCCCTATGCTGAGGTTGAGACCTTTCTCATTCTTTCGTTCCAGTTAGGGTTTGAAAATAGGTTTGCTCTCTCGGACGAACCTATTTGCACAACCCTAATCGGAATAATTGGAAAAAATTGGTCTTGTTCGTGTTAGCTTTTCTCGTTTGTGTTCAAACTCGTCCGTATTCCTTCGCTACCAGACGAATGAGTGAAACGTTTTTCCTATATCTAATCGGAAATTCCAGAATATCGTTTATTTTGCTAATTTAGGGCTTGTCGGCGATCGGCGAACATGAGCACCGAACGGTTCATTGTTCGTGTTAAATTTCCTTGTTTCTGTTTGTGTTCATTGGATCGTGAACACGCGAACGACCTGTTCTTCCTATTCCTGATTCCATCAAGATATTCGTAAGAGTTGAGACAAGCGGTCTAGATTCTTATGAATATCTGATGAGAAGGCCATATAGACTGCTTGAAAAGAATATATAGTGTGATAGAGATAATACTATTTAGGGCATGCATACAGTTATCGATGGAGAAGAGTAGAGAGAATAGGGAGAGGGAAGAGAGGAGTGAGGGAGATATGGAGAAGAGACAGAAGAGCATATAGATAGTCAGATACTCAGAACTCAGAAGAGGGAGAAGTGATACCGATCTATGGAGAGAGAGATTAAGAGGGGTGAGACACTAGGGGTAGGGGGCTTATGGACGATGCGTGTTTGTGTGTGTGTGAGAGAGAGAGAGAGAGAGACCATTTCCCATTTCCCCCGTTTTCATGGGAATGAGGTGTTCCGTTATCTTCCTCGGGGCGCCTTCCCTAAAACCCTACTCTCCATCCCCACCACGTTGCATTGTTTATTCCATGACCCTAAGAGCTACTCTAACTCAGGCTTATAAAATATCGACATGGAAAGCACAGCTCTCTCTCTCTCCCTTTTCCTGGCTGAGGGATGATGGAAAAGGAGGATGTATCAGTGCCATGGGTTTGCAGAGTCTTAGTTTTTCTCTCTATCTCTGCCCTGCGGCCATGGCCCGGGATCGTTTTCTTCGTCCCGACAGTTGAAGGATCGTTTTCCCATGGATGGGGAAATTGAAGCCCGTTGAGCTCGCCGACAGTTCGGGTTGTTGTGGCGTACAAGGGAAAGCCAGGCATTCTTCTTCTTTATTTTTCTGCTATATGTAATCTTTCTCTCTCTAAGTCGATCGCTCATTTTTACTCTCAACATCGTCTTGTCTCCGTTCTTTTTTTCGTCGGTTTTTTTTGTTAAGGTTTTGAACATAAACCTGCCCTGGAAAAGCCTAGAGGCAGATGGAAAGACAGTGAATAAGATGCAAAGGTTTCTTTCTCTCTCTTACTGTTTTTCTCTCTTCTATCTCTCTATGTTTGTCATCTCTTTAGCTTGAATGAGGAAAAGAAGATTTCAGGTTCAAGTCCCGATTTATAAATCGTTGAATGAGATGTAAATATATCTCTCTCTCACTTTCTCTCTCTACTTCTTAGCAAAGTTGACTCTGTAGGAACATGAATCATATCTGGTGTATTTCCTAAAAAGGAAACAAAACCCTGCTGCGGACTAGATGTTCATCCCAGATTCGGGTTACTCTCAGTTTTCTTTTCGTTTTCACCTTCAATCTCATTAATGAGAGGGAGATAGAGGAGAGAAAGAGCGAGAGAGAAAGGAAAACCATTCATTTTATCTCAGTAGTCTTATTTTGTGGCTGGAGAGAGATAGGGAGTTTAAATTGATCTGTCTCAAATTTCTTAAACTTCAATAGTCTTAGAGAGAGAGGGCGAGAATTCAGACTGAGGTCTCGTAAGCTCTGATTTCGTAGAGTGAGAGAGAGAAAAGTTCAGGCTTACCGAAGTCTCTCTCTCTCTCTATCGAGCTCTGAGATTTGTTTCGAAGAACAAACCTGCAACTGATCTCATTCGAAAGATAGTGAACAATGCAAGTATTTCGAGGGATAAATTTTTATTAATCTATCAACAATCAGGATGTGGAAAGAGAAAGGTTTCGGTCAGAAAGAGATGGTTTTTTTCTGTCAATTCTCATTCAAAGATAGCAGATGGGAGAGCAAGAGAGAGAGGCGAGCGAGAGAGAGAGAGAGAGAGAAGAGAACAACCGATTTTATCCCGATTACTCCATGAACTCGGTCAGATAGAGCTGGAGAGAGATGGTTTTTTCTATGTCAATTCTCATTCAAAGATAGATGGGAGAGCAAGAGAGACAGGCGAGAGAGAGAGAGAGAGAAGAGAACAACCGATTTTATCCCGATTACTCCATGAAATCATCAGCAGCATTAATGAGGCGGAAATCTGCGGTATTATAGCACGATTAATGTAGCCAAATGTCAGTGAATAATTCAGAAACACCAACCTTATATATTCTCAGTCAAGAATAAATCGGACGGTTCGATGTTACGATCGACGAGGACCAAAGGTCCGATTTTCTCCTCCGCTGGTGGAAATCAATAAACAAATACTGCTGATCCGCCGATTCTGGGTCTGCATGTGAATTAGGATACAAAGCGCTGGGGTTTGACCTCTGGTTCCACTTCTTGAGACCTTCTTGAAGCTGGAAAATAAGGAACTTCTCTCTCTCTCTCTCTCTCTCTCTTTCTCTCTCTAATTTAAGTCTCTTTCTTATCTCGATATGTACTGATCCAGCTTGCTTCTTTAATTCCATGTTTTAGGGCAACCGCGTTAGATGCCACTTCAGCTTTTAAGATCTCGACAACTCAAAACTATGCGGCACGTTTTGCGCCTTATAAATGGCGCGCGGGTGCAACGGGTGTCTGAGTCTCTCTCTCTATCTCTCTCTCTCTCTCTCTCTCTCTGGCTCTGGTCTCCCTTGTCTTCTTGAAAGATCCCGGGAGACTGTCAGAGCCGGCGACTAAAGTAGGCGTCGTCACTGACACCCAGAATTAATAGCCGACGAATCATGTACAGTCCAATGTCTGACTCAAAGATAACCAATTTGTTCATCGGTCATCTTAGACTCTCTCTCTTATTCTGTATGACGAAGAGTCAATTCCCCGACTTAAAAACTAAGAAAAGCATCCATGCCCATGTCCATCTCGCTCATCTCTTATACTCTTTTCATTCCTCGCCGTCTCTTTCTCATCTCCTCTGAAGTGAACGGTCGCCGCCGAGCGAAAGCGTGGGAGACGTGACGGGGCTAGCTCAGCGGGGCAGCAGCGATGGCTTGACTCTCTGTCCAGGAGGAACACGGCCGATGTGATGTATGATGTTTATGGGTAATCCGGCCTCGGGAGGAGGAGAGATTCAACAGAAGAGAGTCCAGACAAATCCCATGTACGTGTGAACTGTAGTTACTCGGGACTTGGGGAACTCTCTCTTCTCTCTCTCTCTCTCTCTCTCTAACAGGTATAGAATAATGAGCAGTAAAGACGCGGTCGATTGCGTTTCTCCCTAAAATTCCGGCTGGGTCGGGTGGGATGAAGGCTCAGTTGAGCGGCAGGTAAAAGTGATAATGTTCCCAGCTGCTGTCCATCCCCCTTGCTTACCTCTCTATGTTTTATCCTGTCGTCATTCGGCAGGAAGAGACAAGATTTTCATGGAGAGACGAGCCACAAAGGAGTGAAATTTGAGTCCGAGAGAGAGAGAGAGAGAGAGATGAATTGTTCAAATTGATGCGGAAAAATGATGAATGACTTCTGGATCTCCTGCATGTTCTATCCGGAACCTTTCTCCAATCGATGGAGTCTCTCCATTTGAGTGTGATGATCGGCTGTGTTGAAACTCTCAGGAACCACCATTTTTTAAAAAAACATTCCATGAAAATATTGCAGCTATCCCAATAATCTCACCAGCTAATCATAATTGAAAATATCACTACTAAGATTAGAAAGTCCAACTATGGAGTTTGACTTCAGCATTAATACCTCAGATTCAGTGACATTTTGAGGGAAAGAGTGAGAGATCACACGTTATAATACACCAGTTGACATTTGGAGTGATGAGGGAGAAAGAAAGAAGTTGAAATTAAAGGATATTAAACTTATAACGGATGAATTTGAGAGAATTACCAAGAAATTCAATTATGAATTTCAAAATATTATTTGCTGAAAAAATCTTCTTATATTAATGAAAAGGTAGTTCAAGGAAAAAGAAATTCATAATTACAGAAACTCAAATGACTTGAATAAATGGGCATTTTATTTCACATGTGCAGTTGAAAAAAAAAATCAACAATTGAAAGGCAAGTCCTGATTCAAGAATGGTTAAAAAACTTTTATAACGATTCATCATCATCAAATCCTCACAAGACCAATGTTGGCAATGTAAATCATGTTAAATTCAATTCATTGAAAAAAAAAGTGATAAATAAGAGAAGATTAAGATAGGGTGATAGATAGAAATCTAAAAAAATCCAAATGAAATAGGTAAAATTTTCTTAATTCAGCATATATTTGATGAAATTCCATAGATACTTTTAATATAATGATAATCTAATTCTATTGAAGCCTATTTTAGGCAACTATTCTATGATAGCTAGGGGAATGATCCTCTATTTTAACAGACCAAGGGTACCTTAAAAAAATGTTGTATGGTGGACATCAGCAGTCAAGTTGATTACTATCCCCAAAAATTTTCAGAAAATCATGATGAAATAAATGGTGCAATCAATGGGGAAATGCAAAAATGTTCATTTAAATCATCATGATGGATATATTTGCATGAGGAAACACATGCCTCACCATGATTGCGCTAGATATTTTGATCTGTGGGACTGGATTTTATGAAATAATTGTGATGTAGATCTGATGTAACTACTTCTATTTGATGATAAAGGATGAGAAATCAAGATTGATAGACTGATATTTGATGATGCAGTTGGGTTTTAATATCATGTGCCATTTGATGTTTTCAATTGATCGTAAGTGGGCAACAATGGGAGATAGAGAGAGAGAGAGAAGTGAGAAGATATAGGAGGAGAGAGAGGAGAGAGCAAAAGAGAGGAGAGTCTTAGATACATGTGAGTTTGATAATTTAAATTAATGATCTATTGAAATTTATGAAATGCCATATAAAATTATTTTTCTAAATAGTAGTGCCTTTAGCCATATAGTCGGAGGAAGGTATGTCTTCATGATGGTAAGTACAAAAGGCTTGGTGGAATCAAGAAGGAAGTTTGACCTTCATAAAAATGCATACCTCATTTCATTAGATGTTAGAGTTCACTTTGGCAAGAATCTTGATTAAATGTTAAGTTTTTTTTTTTAAATGAAGTTTTAATACTATGTGAAAGTGATTTCGAGCAAGATTTTGCCCATTAAAATTCAAGCTATTTTTTCAGATTTCATTTCAAGATAGATTCTAGCTAGAATTTAGCTTGCTTGTAAAGGAAATTTGGGTGAGATTTATATCATAGTTCAAGTCATTTTAGTTAGATTAAAATTACCCAAAAGCAGGTTTGTTTTCAGATTAAGTTTTTGATTGATTTTCAGGTTTAATTTCCGTGATTGATTTTCAGGTTGAAATTCATGAACCTCTAGATCAGCAATGCCATCTTTTAATAATTTAAGGGTTAATCGCCCCATATATCCCGTGTTTTGGCCTTTGTTTTCGTTTTATCCCGTGTTTTTAAAGTTAGCCTAGTATATCCCGTGTTTGTCAAATCAGCCCAGTATATCCCGTGTTTGTCACATCAAGCCAAGTGTGCTATCGTGGACGGCCACGTCGGCGTGGAATCCACGTCGGACGCCACATCATCGCGAGAGTTCTCTCTCTCCCGCCCTCCCCCTCTCTCTCCCTCTCTCTCTCTCTCTCGCCTCCCTCCCTTGCTCTCTCTCTTCCGCCTTCCCTCCCTCGCTCTCTCTCCCGCCCTCCCTCCCTCTCCTTCCTCCCTCCTTCTCTCTCCCGCCCTCCCTTCGTCTCCCTCCCTCCTTCTCTCTCCCGCTCTCCCTGCTTCTCTCCTCCTGTCCTCCCTCCTCCTCCTTCGTCTCCCGCCCTCCCTCCCTCTCCTCCCCTCCCTCCTTCGTCTCCCGCCTTCCCTCCGTCTCCCTCTCTCCCGCTCGCCCTCTCTCTCCCCCACCTCGATCTCTCTCTCTTCTTCCTCTCTCGGGACGGAAATAATTTCCGCCGCGAGAGTTCTCTCTCTCCCGCCCTCCCCCCTCTCTCTCCCTCTCTCTCTCTCTCGCCTCCCTCCCTTGCTCTCTCTCTTCCGCCTTCCCTCCCTCGCTCTCTCTCCCGCCCTCCCTCCCTCTCCTTCCTCCCTCCTTCTCTCTCCCGCCCTCCCTTCGTCTCCCTCCCTCCCTCCTTCTCTCCCTCCCTCCCTCCCTCCCCAGCGAGGAAGCAGAGGGTCTGTTTGGGCATGGAGAAGCACACCCGCCCTGCAGAAAGCCGCACCATTGCTTGTGGCATCACGATGCGTGCCGTTGCGATCATCCTGATCATCTCCCAGATCTCCACTGGCTGAAACCGAATTTGATGATTTTGAATCCGATTAAAGTTTAATAGATCAAAGGTTTTGAAAGGAAAAGAGTATGGACAAGATTGATTCCTCGCATGGGAAATTTGTGGTTTTGGGAGTGAAGATGTCCGACACACACACACACACACACAGAGGGAAGACTGAAGAGTAAACGAAAGAAGGGGGAGAGAGAGTGTGTCAAGGTTTCCCACAAGAATACACAAGCATCAAAACATTGCTTTCTCAATGATCTCCACTGTTCGAGAGCAAATTCATAAATTTTTTAATCTTAGTTGGTTGAGAAATACAAGGTTTTCTCACATCCCATAGAGGACTCTGAAGCGGAAACTATCATTTTGGCCAACCAGGCTCAGAACATATTGTCCCAGTGGAGAGAGGGAGAGAGGGAGAGAGAGAGAGAGAGAGAGAGTGATCGTAGTTCTACTGAAGGATACATTGGTTGAGACAGTATTCAACATTTCCGGGTACTGGATCTGGAGTTAGATAGGCAGAAGAGAGGATTTGGTACCTGGCTCATGCGAGGCCGGCGTTTGGCCAGTGGCTGACTGGCAGCAGAGGCGCAAGCGGCCATGTGATATAGCTCTGTGGCGTTGTAGTTATTCCGAAGCTTTGGATCTACAAGAGCATCGAAGTTGCCGTCCCCTAAAGCCTTTGCGAGCAAGGGCCTCGCCTGTGGCAAATCGTGCGAGTGGTTTCCTTCAACAAATGCTAATTGCGAGAGATACATGCGAGATAGACACGAGACGAGAGGGAGAAAGAGACACGAGATAAACGGGGAGGGGAGGGGGAAGAGAGAGAGTGGTTACCCGAGTCAACAAGGCTTTCTTCCATGAGAGTGTTGGTCGGATCAACGAGCTGCGTCCGAGTGATCAATTCCGAAGCATCACCCCAAAGGAGAAGACGTCAGATTTATCAGTCAGTTTCCCGGTCGCTGCATATTCTGGGGAAAGATACCTGCACACAGATTTGAACTGAGACGGAAGAACAAGCCTATTGGTCATTAGTACCCATCGCTTAGTTCCTTTTAGTTACTGAAGGGTAGAGAGAGATATTGATAGATGGATAAATATAATAAAAAGAGGGAGAGAGATTGATACATAATGGGTGAGAAAAATTTAGAAAGATGGATAAATACAAGATATATGGAGATATAAGTAAATATATAAGTAGACATAAAGATAAAGATAGAGGGAGAGAGAGTGATGGATGGATAAGTAGACAGAGAGATATGGATAGGTAAGTGAAAAGAGAGATATGAAGGATCTACACCCCTGAAAAGAAAATGAAAGAGAGGGATCGAACACAAGGATTGGAAAACCGATTCAAATCAAACTTCTAGCTACCGTTTCTATAAACGGAAAAGAAGGAGAGAGAGATGGTTTAAGGGGGCCATTATGGGCCCATGAACATAAATGACCCATTGATAAGTGGGCCATATCAAATAGATAAACATAGATAGATAGAGATATAAATAAGTAGATAGATAGATAGGGAGATAGAGGTAGGATAAGAGAGAGATGGAGGTATAGATAAGTGGGTAGATAGATAAATAGATAGCAGTAGATGAAGAGAGATAGGGGGATGATGGTATATGTGTGGGTGTAAAGAGAGCAGATGATGAGAAGGCTAATTACCCGAATGTTCCAATGACACGAGTGGAAATATGGGTGTTTCCGTCCGATGCAAACTTGGCCAGCCCAAAATCAGCAACCTGTGCAGATGCCATCACATGACTTAAAACATTACAGAAAACCGTAAAGTTTCATCTTAAACATTAGCCAGAAGAATCACCAAAGATGTCATATTTATCAATTCCATTTATAAGTTCCAATGTCAGTATTTACCTTGGGCTCAAAATTATAGTCTACGAGAATGTTTGCCGCCTTGATATCTCGATGAATGATCTTCGGATGGCCTGTAGGTTCCTCAAACTCAGCTACCTTCTGTGAGCGATTAGAGAGGGATAGAGAGTGACTCACAGTCTTCATGAAGATAAGCCAGCCCTTTTGCCGATCCCAAGGCGATTCTCAACCTAGTGGACCACTCCATTGTCGGTCGGCCTTTTCCTGCACGAGAAGCATCACTGAGCCCAAATGGAAGACCTCTGAAACGAGAGAAACCAACTTGGTGCTACCATGCAGGTGGAACTCCAAGGTATTGTTTGGGACAAACTCGTATACAAGGAGCCTCTTGCCCTCGGCCATGGAGTAGCCTACCAGGGAGACCAGATGCTTGTGATGGACACGGCTGATGATTTCTACTTCAGCCCTGAAACTCCCGCTCTCCTGCCCGCTTCCCAACTTCAAGCGCTTCCCTGCAACTTCTCTTCCCCCAGGGGAGGACTCCGCGGTGGACATAGCCGAAGCCGCCTTGCCCAAGAAGATTTGCATCCGAGAATCCATCTGTCGCCATGACCAGATCTTCGTAGGAGAAGGAGCTCTTCACGTGGCCCAGGGGAAGCGAAGCTTTTGGTGGAGGGTTTCCGCTGTCTATTCCGTTGATAGTGGTGATTGCGAAGAGGGCAGTTGGAGGAGGCATTTTTGATGAAGTGATCGTCCGGTGGGTAAAAAAATTGTGCTTTGGGCGCTCGTGGTTGGCCACCATATATTTCCTCCGGGAGAAAGGTAAGTGAGATAAAGGAAGCAGAGAAAGCCATGGACGCAAAAATACTGAGGAAGCCACGGATTCATGGATGAAAAAGAAATGGGCACGAAGTAAATGCAAACCCGAAAATTCAGGCAAATAGTCAATATACTGAGCAGAATTCAAGATATCGTCTATTCCAACCGCAGAGTCGAAGAAGATAAGAACTTTCAGAAATTATGCGTTGTGAAGCGTTGATGTTTTGCATGGTGTTAAGAGACTGCATCTGTGGTTGACCCGTGGTGGAGAGAGAGAGAGAGAGAGAGGGAGAGAGAGGGGGAGGGCGGGAGAGAGAGAACTCTCGCGGCGGAAATTATTTCCGTCCCGAGAGAGGAAGAAGAGAGAGAGATCGAGGTGGGGGAGAGAGAGGGCGAGCGGGAGAGAGGGAGACGGAGGGAAGGCGGGAGACAGAAGGAGGGAGGGAGGAGAGGGAGGGAGGGGCGGGAGACGAAGGAGGAGGAGGGAGGACAGGAGGAGAGAAGCAGGGAGAGCGGGAGAGAGAGAGGTAGGGAGGGACGTCGGGAGAGATAGAGGGAGGGAGGGAGGGAGGGAAGGAGGGAGGGAGGGAGGGAGACGGAGGGAGGGCGGGAGAGAGAAGGAGGGAGGGAGACGAAGGGAGGGCGGGAGAGAGAAGGAGGGAGGAAGGAGAGGGAGGGAGGGCGGGAGAGAGAGCGAGGGAGGGAAGGCGGAAGAGAGAGAGCAAGGGAGGGAGGCGAGAGAGAGGGAGAGAGAGGGGGGAGGGCGGGAGAGAGAGAACTCTCGCGATGATGTGGCGTCCGACGTGGATTCCACGCCGACGTGGCCGTCCACGATAGCACACTTGGCTTGATGTGACAAACACGGGATATACTGGGCTGATTTGACAAACACGGGATATACTAGGCTAACTTTAAAAACACGGGATAAAACGAAAACAAAGGCCAAAACACGGGATATATGGGGCGATTAACCCATAATTTAAAGATAAAATAAAATCCTCCGAAAAACAATTTGTCATTGTAGGGGATCCTACTCTTTATTTCTTCTTAAAAGGAAAAGGAAACTTTGAAAAGGAAAAGAGCAAAACCTTCTTAACTTAAATATTCCAGTATTTGATTTTGAAAAATAAAATCTGAAATCTTCCCAGACTTTTCCTGATTGGCTAGATTTACTGTTCGGAAGTATTACATAAATTATAAAATCGGATTACGCTGCCGTTTTGGTAGATGCGCGCAAGGCCCAAGCAGTAGTGCAACGCAAGGGCGGCGCTGGGGAGCCCCAACAGCTGGTCACTGTATGATGGGCCCATGTGGGCCGATGGCCCAGGTCAGATATTGAAGGCCGAGAAATCCTTCATAATTTCTCTGTTCATTTATATCTTAAATTTTTCAAATGTGGGACTAACATGCGGAACCCAGTAATGAAAACCCGTGGACATCCCGTTCGCGGGGAGGGGGAGAGAGAGAGACATGAATGAAAGAGTTTATTCTAGTAAAAAATATGTATAATTGATCTTCTAATACTCACATGTACAGCAATTTCCCTTGAAATCGGGTAAACTATTCACGCCCTTGGCACGGTGATGAAATGAATATGGCGGAAAAAACCAACGGAAATTCCGTCAGGTTTTCCGAGCGGACAGGATTTACCTGGAAATACAGGGGAGAGAGAGGGAGAGATGGGCGATTTATCAAGATTGATTTCCTTTTCCGGGATGAAAGTTGGAAACGATATTTCCCATGGAAGAAGCAGACCAGCCTCTGTTCAGTATGGAGCTCTTCCTCGGGTTGCCCGGGTCAACCGCGTCAACTGCTTCGGTGAGACATTGCAGACCCTTCAAAGGTCAACGGTGAAATTATAGATAAACCAGACAAATCGTTAAAGGAATAAATAAAACAGTCAAGTTGAACTCATGGTAGATGACGAATACCTTGGCTGGTGCTACGGAGAAAGTAGATGGGGATTGGTTGAGCTCTAGTAACAGCTTTGAGCTTATGTCCTGCCACGTGTAATGGCAAATCGGTTAAGCAATATCTCTCTCTCTCTAGCTATCTCTGTCCCTGGTATGAGATTCTACTTGAAGAATGATATTAGAGAGAGAGAGAGAGAGACCTGAAGCTGTTTAGAGGTCTTCCTATCTGCGACAGCTCCAGTTGCTTGACAAAGATACCATATTCCCGAATTCACATATTCCTGCAACATTTATTCAAAAAATGATATTTCAGAGTATTAAACTCTTCACATTGACCAGAGTTCTGCTCGTTGACTTTGATGATTAGTAAAAAGGAGAGTACCTGTTTGCTCTCGATGAGACCGATCTTTCCTTCCTTAACACCGTCACAACAATAAATAGTTGATTAAAAATAAAAATAATAGACGTAGAATTTTCAAATAACAGAAGTTCGTGGATTTCTGATAATATCTCACCAGACCAGTTACCATACTTTGGATGGCCTCTATGTCGAATCCAATCTGAGAGAGATCAGATTTGACCCTGTTGACCTGCATGATATGTTAATTAAAGTTTAGAGTACCGAATGAGGGTGGGAATCAAGTGCCCACGATCAGCTGATCAGCTCTTAGATATACCCATCTACCATGTCCATTGACAGTCCAATGGGATGAGAGAGAGAGAGAGAGATTAGATAGTCAACAGCAAAGAGCATCAACCTCTGTTGGAAGAGGGCAGACCAACGATGGAAGGAGGTAGGACAGAAATTAGACTTTTGAAGAAGGAAACTAAACCCTAAGAAATCGGAGATACCTTCTTGATTCATTTCCTGCCCAAAATCACGGGACCCGACCCTCTTATGTATAGCCATATTGGGTTTTTCTATACCACGTCACTTTAGTGAAGGTCAAAATACGAAAAACCTAAGTCCAATAGGTAAGAGTTTTGAATCATATTACTGAAAGAAAGAGCATGGCATAGGCCAGGTGGGGGAGAGAGAGGGTCAATCTTTTACGATCATGGCAGATCAGTGATTAGGACTGCGATCAGAACTCAATCAAGATGATCTAACCAGATTCCCAAAGTGTAGCATCAAATTGCATTATAAAAGTAGAAATAAAATAATATTACTAACCCCATTCAAGATGACTTTTGACGCCTCGGCCTGATCTTCCACTTTCTCATCCAAAATTTCAAGTTTATGAGACAAATATTTCTTTGTTGTCTGGATCAAGGCGAGATTATAAGAAAATATAAACTGAATGGTGAATTTATACATAATTTTAGAAGAAAACATACCACTACGGCAGCTGACACTTGATCTAATTGTTTTGATACAGATGCAACAGCACTGGACATATTCGCTTTTGTCACAAACATAACATCAGAGAAGGACCATCCCTGTGGATATGAGAAGGGCAGTTGGCAAGAAGAAAATAAACATAATTGTCATTCATATAATTAAGGAAAATATATTTCACTATCTTTATTTATTCATATCTCTTAATCCTACACGACTTGAAGTGGTCAGTATGGCCGGTGTCATTAAGAAGATGTCAAGTTAAAAGAAGTCAGGTTTTTCTCTATCTCTCGCAGATGGAAGTTGAGTCATGAGATCCAGATAGGGAATACTCTAATGACAAAAAAATTAGACATTTAAAAGATGGGGAGGGGGAGAGGGCATACAGAGAGAGAGAGAGAGAGAGAGATCAAGTTAAAAAAGAGCAGATAGGGAGCGAATGAAGAGAGACAAAAGGGAGGAAAAGGGGAGAGAGAAAGAGAAAAACTCACGCCCGCAAGTTTGAGCATGTAGAGAGAAGGCAAACTTAAAAGGAACACTGGGTGAGCATGTAGAGAGAAGGCAAACTTAAAAGGAACACTGGGTGAGCATGTAGAGCGAGAAAGGACAGATTGAGAGATTAAGGAGAGTGAGGAGAGAAACGCTGGACTGGGAAACCAGTGTAAACCGATTTTTTCCTCAAATTGGCATGACAGTCAAACTGGTAACCTAAGACTTTGAATAGAGTCGAGCAACCACCAGGGTTGGTTAGCTGGTTTCTGATCCCTAAAAACTCTTCAGTGGAAATTAGAATTCTCAAACTGTTGATCACTAAATCTGACTAATTACCCATGTTTCTCTAAAGATATTGACAGAAGAGTCTTGCCTTCCACCACATGTAGCAGTAACCCATGGCACCAACTGCAGCTGCTGGGAGTATGTATGATGCCAAGTTTCCTAAAGAGATCAAGTAAAATATTTGCCTTTTTACCATGCTTAATGGGGATTTAAAGAAAATATAGAATTTCTCTGTTCATACCACTAGAGGAAGAAGTCCCGTTGATGATGCTTATGGGCCGAGATAAACTCAACTCACGAACCTCTTGTGCTAATCGGCGAACCTGTGAAGAAAGAGAAGGAATGGAGATTAATAAGCCAACATAGATGCAACATAGCTGAGATATTTGATGATTTTTCGCTAAAAAGTTCAAGTGAATACCTGAGCTGCTAGAAGAGAACTATCGTAGTGAGAGGAGATTTCTACTTCGTTTATTCCCTTTATTAAGTCCTGAAATTTTGTTGAACCAGTTGATTAACTGAAGGAATGGATCAGATGCTACGTAAAATAACTGGTTTTACATAGTTCCAAGGTCCAGATAGTGAGAAGGAAAAAACAAGACACGATAAATAAATAACAACCAATGACATATTCTCCTTTGTCAACAATATAAGGCTTAACAACATTTAATGAACTTTTCCCGTGGCCGCGAAGTTAGATAAGATAGTTTTGAAAATTTTCATCTCATCACATCACAAAATTTTATAATCAATCACAAAATTCTTTTGTTTGAAGGTAGAAATAAAGCGTCAGAGAATCCCTCCCGATTCCCCTACAAAATGGTAATCGGAATATCGAGCGATTATCAAGTTCTTTCGCCACGTAAAAGATAACAAAGTATATCTTATTTCATCAGTACAGCCAAATGAAACAAGTTTCAGTTATATTTAAAAGGGAATTATCCGGTTTTGGGGGCTGGTTACCTGAAGTTCCGATATAACGTCCGACAATCGACCACTCCTCAAAATAACAGAGCCAGTTAAACCTAAACAGACATTCATAAAAATAATCTCAAAATTTCAGCCAATTCAATGCTCGCCAGCAGTCGACGTATTGGATAGATACTACAATTGAAGGACATCACGGAAACAGATTTGACCTGCTCCCATAAGGATGAGAACTTTGGAGGAGGACATCCCCGTCTGCATCGCCATCTCTCTCCCTCTCCCCTCTCTAACAGAGGCTCCCACGAATTCAAGCAGCCGTCTCGGAAATTCTCAGTTGAATTACGCAAATTGCCTACGCGGAGTTTCAGCACGCCAATAATATTCGCCTTCTAGAAAACCTATAATTCAATAAAGTTCAATAAATATTATTTTTTCACCCAAACGGGCCGTTATCTGAACACGACATGGGCTTTGTCTCTAAAGGCCCATCTCGTTCATCAAAAGGAGTTTTCTTAGATATTAGTCCAAAAATAAATTATGAAGAATAATTTAAAATTCGAATAAACGGCAGAAAATATTTCAATCAACCGAAATTCTGGTTTGGACAATAAATTCGACTTGTGGATTTTAGATTACGAAAACTCAAAAAATTATTTTTCATTCATGTGATTATAATTTACTATATTACAATATAACATAAAATTCTAGATAAAATTGCATTGGTGTAAAAAGCCATTTCATTACTTGAATTAATCATGCTTTCATTAAAATTATAAGAATAAATTATATGAACAAAACAAGAATTTTGGCTCAGACCCGCAATTTTAGAATGTTTATCGAGATCGAAAGCCAAATGTGATAATCTATTTATAATTAATGAGACTACCCCTCCCACATTTAAAAGAATAGAGGAAATATGCCAATCATCATTTTTACCTTGGTTTTTATCTTATAATGTTAAGAAAAATATAAAGTTAGTGATTCTTTTTTTGGGCCCTTGATTGAATTTAATACGGATAACATAAACAAATCAGATCATTGTAACTGACAGACCAGAGAGAAAATGAAAATGAGAAAACAAAAACAAAGCATGATCCCATCACCTTGCATTGAATAAGATAGGAAAACTTTGGTTCCTTGAATATGATTGCTCTAGCCATGCATGTTCCTAGCATCTAGCTATATCCACATATGGAGCACACATGGCGCAATCCTATTTGTTGTCACAACTTTTGAGAATAGACGTCGTCAGCAATCATTGCACTTTCTCGGGAGTTCAAAAACTGAACTTAGACATACGAGGTATCTACATGAGAGATTGTACGATATGATGGCATGGAATTTGGGGCAATTTTATTGCATTAGCAAAGGGAGAGAAAGTAAATCAATTGTTTAGATTCCACCGAATTAAAAGCTTGATATCCAATGATCTTGAGGGAATTTTGCAATGAAATTTTATGGACAGTGCATCTTTGTGTGATCTTTCCATTTATATACTTTAAGCATATAAAGGAGGCAAAAAGTTAGGTTTTTTAATGTTTTCATTGTATGCTACAAGCATTAGCTAGCCAGAGGAAAGAGGGTACCGATCAATCATTCTTCGTTTATGAAAAATCATTTCTAATGAGTTTCTTCTCTTTTTATTCATTCCTTGTGTTGGATGCGACATACTAAGATCCAATGAGAATCATGGGCTCTTGAAGGAATGTTTGATCAGAGAGCATCTCTAGGGTGTGTTTTTGTTGTGAATCATTATGTTAGAATTATCCTCCAATGATCTTTTCATCTACGTTTTCATATTTTTCAAACCATAAATCACATTTCCATCATCTGATCTAGGGTTTTTGATCTTCGAAAGGAGTTCTTAAGCATTTGATTGCTTCATTACATCTTCCATGTACATCTTCCTCTTTCATTGATCATTTCCACTTTCTTGAGCTAAAAAAATATATAAAATGTTCTTTGATTTCAATCTTTTAACCGTCCTTGATGCAGGACCGACGGGGTGAATCGGTCCGGCGCTAATAACCTCTAAGGGGGAGCTATGGATGGGTAATCTACGTGTTCTAAATGATGCAATGATGTCTAAGTTCTCCGCAAGCAGCCAACCTTCCGGCGCGTCGTCACAGCGCTCCTGGGGTACGCAGAGTAGGATGGAGCAGGGAGTCCTCCCGGATCCGTCGATGCGGGGAGAGAAAAGCCTCGGGTCGTCGGGAAAGCTCGATCGTCAACCCGGCGGCCGGATCAACGATCCCAATCCCGTACCACGACGTCACTCGGCCTAGCTAGGTCCGAGGGCGGTGGAGACAAGTGCGGGAAAGTGCTTGGAGAAATATAGACTTCAAAGTAAGAGAAAGGGGGGGACGAATGCCTAACCTGCGGGGCGCGAGCCCGGTCGGTTGGGGCGAGGGAGGTTGTCAGGCGCAGCAGCGAGGTCGGACGCCGGGCGAGTCGGCAGGGAGCGCGGGGAGCGATCGACGTGGGGGCGGAGCGATGAGGAGTCGGGGCGAGCCGGACGGGCGCGGCGAGACACGGGTAGGCGGGAGGCGGCGTCTGGGCCGGTTCGGGCGGTGCCGGACCGGTTCGGGGCGGTGCAGGGCCGGTGCAGGCCGGATTGAGCCGTTACAGGGCCGGTCGAGGCTGTGCAGGCCGGTTCGGGCGGTCTGGACCCGGCTCTGGGCTCGGCTGGGCGGCCCCCGAGCGGTGCTGGGCGGGCGGAGATCCCGGGCGGTCGCAGGCTGGCTGGACCGGGTCGAGCCTGGAGCGTCTGGGCCGGCGGGCTGGGTCTGTCTCAGGCGGCTGGCACGGTCGAGGGCGGTTCGGACCGGCTCGGGCTGGCTCGGGCGGTCTGGGCGATCCGGGTGGCCGGGCGAGCCGGGGTGGCCGATTCCCGCCCGAGTCGGCTCAGCGGGAATCGTCCATTCTCGTCTTCGTGGGTTAGGGTTTCGTTGCGGAGGGTAGGGGCGGCGCACGGCGAGGGGGCTTCGTGGCGGCGCTTCGGGAGCGAGAGGAGGGTTCGCCGGGCGGCGGGAATGGGGGGAGAAGGCGAGGGCGACGAACCTCGTGGCGGCTTGGTGCGCGGAGCTTGACGAGGGGAGAGCTGGAGGCGGCGGACGGTGGCGGGACCGGTAGTCGGGCGTGGCGTCGGCGCGGCGAGTCGTGAAGCGCGCGGCGTGTCACGGCGGCGCGCGGGCGCGGCGGCGGCGAGGTGCGGCGGCGGCGTTCCGGACCTTGGAGATCGACGGAGAAGGCGGTTTAGCGCGGCGGCGATGGCGGCGGCCTTGGGCGGCGGTGATGGCGGCGGGCTGGGATCGGCGGCGGCGGCAGCGGTGCGGCGGCGGCGCGGACCTCTGCGGCGGCTAGCGGCGGCTTGGAGCGGCGGCAATGGCGGCGGCGTGGAGAGGATCCGGAGTTAGGGCAAGAGGTGGCGGCGGCGGCGGCGGCGGCACAACTGGTGCGGCGGCGGCGTCGGCGGTAGGACCTCTTCCCCAACTTTCCTTGAGCAGCCACTCGAGAGGAATTCTCTTCTTTTCTCAAATGACGGCTAGGGTTTGTGGGGGGGTCCCTTCCCCTCTTATAGAGCCCTTGGTGGGCCAAGAGAGGAAAGGGCCCACTTGAGGCCCACAACCCACACCCATACTCATAGAAATAGAATAAAAGGTTCACAAAAGGGAAAGGGCCTTAGGCTAGGGTCCCGAAACAAAGGGAAACCCACCCAAAGGCCTAAAGAGAGAGAGAGAGACATGCAAAGGCCCGCTTAAACACGTGCGGGCTAAATAAAGTCATAATAAAATAGAAAACGGAAAAGATAGCTCCACGCGCGCGAGCTCGTGGCGAGAAGAGGGTCTCACTTGGTGTAGTGAAACTCAGGATCCTTCGCCTGTCGAGGGGGCTGGACGCGCGTAGGTGTCGGCTCCACCGGCGCCGTAGTGTCATGCCTTGGTGGCGACGGGGGTCGTACGCCACCAGTCCTCCACGTGGATTCAATCGCGAATCATCACTATTCTAATTTTAACATCAAATTCAAAGAGTTGAGTATAATTTTGTATTTTCAATGACCATGGTTTTACGCATATCAATTCCCTAAAACCCTACCCCTCAAGGTTCTTAGATAGTATTGGGCATTTTTTTAACTAAATTCAAAACAATAATCTTATGGGTGTAACCCTCTAGGCCCAAGTACTCATCTAGTTAATGATCTCATAGGCCTTATAACTCTTTTTTGGCTTGTCCAATTAATTAATTCAATACCCAATATAAATTAAGTAATTATGAATCAATTTAACCAAATTGATTATTAACTAGAAGGTAATTTAGGTGTCAAGCTACACCGAATCTCCTAGCAAGTAACAGGGTTATACTACCCACACATGGAACTTATCTATCAGTAGTTACCATATATATATATATATATATGATCCCTTTCCCTCACAACACCCCTCAAATGACCTATTCATGATTAACTGCATACCCTAGTCGATCATTTGAACTGGAACTAGTGAAACTAATAATCATCAAAAAGCTATTTTTTTTTAATATTTCATTTTAAGCCTTCTCCAAGGACACAAGTGCATTGCTTCCTAGAGTTTGTCACCTCTTAGTATCGAGGGTAGACGATCTCATGATATTTCACTTAGTCATACACTTAACAATTCCCTTCTACTTAGTCATAAAATTTCAAAGGGTGATGTCCTCTTTCATGCATACCTAAATATTCTCACCCCTGCATGAAGTATTTTAAAGAAATTTATAATTATATATATATATATATATATATAGATCATCTAAATATGTGCATCAAATTTCTCTCGTGCCTCATCAATTTCTGAAGAGATAGAATAGTAGACAATGATTTCCAATCAGGCCGATCTCATTTCATTCCGGTCGACCAAAATTTGGCTTGATTTTGTGAAAACCCCAGACATTGAAAGATACCCGTATAGTTCGAGGATCAATCATCTTTACGTAAATTAATTTACCGAGATTTAGAATCATTTTCTAAGATATAAGATTTACCAAGATTTTCTAAATTGAGGCCTCCTTTTTTCATGAGAGACATCCCCATTGGGAGTCCTTTTTCTTCCCCTCTCTTCTTGACTGGCTAAGACAAGGTGCTAGGACAATTAAGTCAAAGATTAGGGTAATTCCATTTTCGAACTCTTTCTCATTCTTTCATAATTCTTGAAGAGTTTCCAACCAATCGCTGCTTTTCTCTTTCTTATTTTATTTTATTTTATTTTTCCTTTCTATCCTCCTTTTTTATCCACTTTTTTATATTGATGTTCCATGGAATCCTCTCTTCCATTTTCGTTCATTCTCCATGCCCAAATATTCCGGCCGATAAATTAATAAATCAATAAAAACATAAACGTATATCTGCCGCCGGATATTTGACTCTTGGAATTGTATAAATAGCCTTCCGTACATGACTCTTCCTCATCCTGTTTCCGTTTCGAGGAGGAATCATGTCGGGAGTGACACTGTTTACTCCCCATCTTCCTCCTCCTGCCTGCGCCGAATCCGGACTCACCTTTCCGCCGTCACATAACCTCTCCTCCGCCGGAGTCGCTGTCAGAAAAAACGCCGCCATTACTGCTTCCGCGGTGCGGAGGTCCGGCTTTCTGAGCACAATCGATCGGGCGATCGAGGAGGAGGAGTACCGCAGAGCTAGGGCGGAAGTTCAGAGGAAGGGAGTCGATTTGGAGGGACACCTGGTGGAGGGAATCTCGATGAGCGGCCACGAGACGTGCGTCGTGGTGCCCAGCATGAACGCCGTTTTCGATATCGGTCGTTGTCTCTCCAAAGCCGTCCATCAGGACTTTCTCTTCATCACGCACGCTCATCTCGACCACATTGTGAGTATCTTCTGAAGATTGGAGGCCAAATTTTATTATGAAGGAGAAATAATCGATAGTTCTTTCACAGTTGCGTTTAATCTATTGTACATAAAAGTAATTAGGATACGGATTAATTCTTCCTCATAAGCGTCAATTCTTTCGCCTTTCATGAATTTTTCTACATCACGGACGCTCATCTACTCAATATTGTGAGCATCTTCTTAATTGGTGCAAATTGGGTTAAATTTTATTATTTTTGCGTAATAGTGCAGATTTGGTGAATTCTTTTAAAGCGTTTGATTCTGCTGAACCGTTTAGTTCTTTTATAAAATAGTCATTCGTGCATTTAGGTAATTAAATTGCGGGTTAATTCTTCCTTGTGTGCATTAATTCATTCATCTATAATGATTTTTTCTCTATCTCGCTCATCTAGACCAGTTTGAGTATCTTCTTAAGATTAGACGACGGTTCAGCGTGGGTTTGAGTATCTCGCTCATCTATGCCAATCAGTGTGAGTTTGGTAAAATTTTATTAAAAGAAGTGTTTATTTCCATAATACCGATTAATACCATCACATATGCATTTAATCATTCGTGTCTTTAGGTAATTAGGCAACAGATAGAATCTTCCTCTTGTGCGTCGATTCATTCATCTATCATGATTTTTTTCGCCATCACGCATGCTCATCTCGATCACATTGTGAGATCTGCTAAAGATTAGACCGCACCGTAAGAGTCTGCTAGCGAAATGCTTCAAGCAAGGTTAAATTTTATTTTGAAAGCATCCAATTCCGAAGAACTGGTTAATTCTATCATGGATGCTTTTACTTGTTCATGCATTTAGGTCATGAATTACTTCTATCTCTTTCGCGCGGTATCGGAGCTTGCATAGAAGAGAGAGCCGTCAGGAGAATAATGAAAGCTAGATTAATCCACCTCCAACTACTGACTTGATCTTCTTATCTTTATTTGATGAACTCGCTCTTCTGTCTGTAATATCAATTAATTTCATAAGTCTGATGGGATAAATGTCAATAACGGTCATTTTGATTGATGCAGGGGGGACTTCCGATGTACGTGGCAACCCGGGAGCTCTACAATTTGAAGCCTCCCACAGTTTTTGTGCCTCCATGCATGAAAGAAGATGTTGAGAAGCTCCTCGATGTGCATAGAGCCATGAGCAAAGACGAGCTGAAGCTTAACCTGGTCCCATTAGATGTTGGTAAGCTCAAAAAAACTCCTCTATCACCCCCTCCTCCCCTCCCCCCAAATCATCTCCTCCTCCTCTCTCTCTCTTTCTCTGTGTCTCTCTGTCTCCTGGTTATTAACCTAGATCTTAAATCTAGAACTCCTGGTTATTAACTCTCTCTCCTGGTGATTAACCTAGCTTTTATGAAATGTTGGTAAAGTCTTGAACACTCGATCTCTCTTTCTCTCTTTTGAAAATTAAACTAGTTCCATTAGATGTTGGTACGTGTTAGAACACTTACCCTCCTCTCTTTCTGTCTTCTTGGCATTTCTTTGGAGCTGAGTCATGCCAAATTGCAGGAGAAACTTATGAACTCAGGAACGACCTCGTGGTCAGACCATTTGGAACTAACCACACCATTCCCAGCCAGGTACTTCTAGTAAAATATTATAATTTCTCATCAAAAATCCAAATTTTCATTTTAATACGCTTCAGGGATATGTTTTATATTCCGTGAGGAATAAGCTCAAGAAGAAGTATGCCCACTTGAAAGGCACCCAGATCAGGAAACTGAAGCTCTCTGGGGTCGAGGTATTTGCTCGATTCTTGTTGGTATATGGATAATGATATCATCATTGTTATGTTTATGTTTATCTTCTATCATATTAGATCACGGACATGATATTGTATCCCGAGGTGGCATTTACAGGGGATACCAGGTCTGATTTCATTCTTGAACCGAGGAATTCTGATGCTTTGAGAGCAAAGATTCTTATCATGGAGGTATGATGTTTCACCGAGTAGAAACTTTTCATATCTAATACAGCAATCATTTATAATCTGATTTAAAACTAATCTCTCAGGCTACATTCCTTGATGACGAGTGTGATGTAGAACATGCCAAACGGCATGGGCACATGCATGTATCAGAGGTAAATGCCATGTATCACATGTATCTGCACATTCTTCTGAATCACCTGAGTTATTATTTTAAGAAATGCATGCAATATCTGCTTTTGATTAATGATAGATCATGGAGTATGCTCAGTGGTTTCGGAACGAGGCAATTCTTCTCACCAATTTTTCCTCCCGGTATAAGATCGAGGTATAATCTTGCAACTGCATTCAACCGTAAATATTATCATAGTTATTAGTCTTCAACAGCATCATGAATTTATTTTTACCGCCAATTGTCATTTTTATCAACATCATCTTTGTCCTGAATCTTTGTCTTTGTTCGGATTCTTTACCACTTTCATCACCA
Source organism: Lemna minuta (assembly GCA_024174645.1). NCBI lineage: Eukaryota > Viridiplantae > Streptophyta > Magnoliopsida > Alismatales > Araceae > Lemna > Lemna minuta. Next base: position 4,239,508 of record CM044112.1, read on the forward strand.
TCAGTAGAATTGGCATTGGCGGATTTTGGCACCTTCAATTATCATTGTTATCATTTCATGAACACCATCTTATCCTTGTTTTATCATAATCATCAACAAGATTTTCTCATTGCTCTGCTCCGGCATGATTATCGTTGGTGGCATCATCAACATTGGCATGTGGCATTTTCATTGTTGTAATATTCATTAGCATAGCAATTCATCAGTGTCTATATCATCGTCATTGTCTTCATCTTCATCATTGTAGTTGTGACCTCCACCACCATCATCATCATCACCATCATCTTTATCTCTTTAAACTGCTATCACATCATTGCCATCGCCATCATTATTGCAGTTTCCTGGCACTTCACTGTTGTCTTTGTCATTAGTATCGTCATAATCTTTGTCTCAGTTCTCTTCACCACAAATGTTGCTATCATCTCAAATCCATCATCTTCATCTGTATCTTCATTCTTATCTTTGTAATTGCTGTCATCATCATCCACTGTATCTCTGTCCTGCTAATTCACTTTTATCATCCTCAAGCAATTGTCCTTCAATCCTTCTATCAGGATATCCGGGAGGCAGTTTCAAAGCTTGAACCAAGGATGAAAGCCAAGATCACAGCCCTCACAGAGGGATTCCGGTCAACATATACATAACCATCAAGAACAACACCACCAAAAGTCAACCTTCCTTCCACGATTGTTCCTTCTTCCCCTGTAATCTACCCTGATGAGTTGCCTTAACTTTAGGTACTCTATCTCTTAACTAGTTTTTAAATACTAATCTCAAGGGATCTGTACATGGAAAATATTGCAGTTTTGAAATTTATGGAGAAAAAAGGTTGAACAAGAGTCAAGGAAAGCTAGTAAATAGGAGAGAGGCATTTGTACCGCCAAAGCCAAATGAGTTGGACAAGGCAGCTCTTATGAGCGTTTCCTTAGTAGAGTCCGAAGGCATGAACCCGCCTCTGAAAATTGGGTCTGGTTTCTCTAGATTCAGAGTTAAAGGCGCAATTCCCTGAAATGATTTGAGAAAAAAAAAGGTAAATTCTGTATTCTTGATCTTTTTAATTGGAACATAATTTTAACATAAATCAATTTTACTTCAAGTTAGTTGGTGAGATGTTTAAACAGGAAGGTATGATTGAAATATCTAAATTTCGGCCTTCAATCTTGAATCCGATATTTTTCTTTAAATCTTGGATAATCTTGGGTTCAGAATTGAGCCTTTAAATTGAAGAAAGGATGGGGTGTTAAGGATGTTGGGCTTTTGGTGTGTTAGCGATTTTTGGATTTCACGATTCAGGGGCAACAGGTTGGGTAGGGTTTAGGGTTTGATGGAGGTAGAGTTTGAATATTCAGGGGTTTTGAGAATTTAGGTTTAAGGGTTCCCGGGTTTAGGATGTTTAAGGAATAGTTGTTTCATGATTTAGGGTTTATGGGGTAGAAATCACAGGTTTAACTATAATGAAACGCTAGATTTCATACATGGTGTATGGCTAGAATGGTGAAGATGGCTTCCACAGCACCAGCTGCCCCAAGGAGATGCCCCGTAGCTCCCTGCATTAAAACACAGTAAATATTTCACATTATGACAGCCAGGGAACGAAGATATGATCTGATCGAGGGGGATCATGATTGATTTTGTGTCGATCGATTCCCTTGATCCGTCAGATAGATCAGAATGACAAGCGGATTGATAGCATCAATCACATCCTTGATCTGATCAACGATCGGATCAAGATACACTAATGATTCAATCATGATTTAAGTGATCAACACTAATGATTCAATTGACAATCTGCTCTAAAAAAATGCATGGAAAATCAAAATAAATATAGAACATGATTTAAATTTAAAAACTTGAAGAAAAAAACCCCTGGATCCGATCAACGATCAGTTCGAGGATCAATATCTAGGCCTCAATCGCTGATTGATCAAGGCTCACTTTGGCCGATGGACGATGGGATCGAAGAATTTGACTATGGAAGCTGAAAAACTACACACCTTAGTAGAAGATAAGGTCAATGCCCCTGAGTCAGCATGATCAGAGAATACTGATCTGATGGCAGCCGCTTCAATAGCATCACCTAAAAATGTAGATCAAATAAAGCAAAAGATTCCGAATCATCTGCATTCAAAGATTACTGCGAGAATTGAAACAGGAAAATAGTAATCCGAATAAACTAAATGAAAAATGGATATTACCAGCAGGAGTTGACGTCGCATGAGCGTTTATATAATCCACTTGATCTGGTTGAAGCCCTGACTGAACAACAAATCAAAACAGCTAAAATACAAAAATTGCAGATATTAAAATCACTGGAAAAATTAGAAATAAATCTTTTTGAAAATTGCAAGTTTCAGAAAGACCTGTTTAAGAGCTCTGGTCATGGATAGAATGGCGCCTCTACCATCATTAGGTGGCTTTGTTATGTGAAAGGCATCACCTAGAATAACAATGTCCAAGAAAAACAGAGATGGAGATATGTTCAAGAGATCCCTGCCCTTTGCTATTTTTTAGAGAGAGAGAGAGAGAGATTCTGCAAGAATTTTCTTATGCCAAAGAGGTTAAACGGTAGAATTAAATCCCATCTCTTTCATTGTATGCGTGATTTAGAGAAAACCTGAAGATCCATAGCCTCGGACTTCAGCATAAATTTTAGCTCCCCTCTCTTGAGCATGCTCCAGGGCCTTCATTGGAAATATAATTCTTCATTTGGCACATCGAAGTATATATTTCAGTTTAAGTTCCGTTTTTTTACTAACCTCCAAAACCATAATACCTGCACCTTCTGCAATCCTGTAGATTTTTAAGCCAACCATTTATTAATCAAAATTAGCGATACCGGAAAAATGTTTTTATAGAGTGAGTTAAAAAAATCACACAAATCCATCTCTGCCACAGTCAAAAGGTCTGGAGGAGAATTCCGGGAGAAAATTGTATTTTGTGCTCAATGCTCTACACCTGAAATTAAATCAATAATAAAAAATATATGTCAATGAAAAAGTAAGATGAAATGGAAGTAAAAAAAGTTTTATCTGAGGAAAATTTTTATTAAATACTTTTAGACACATATACAAATAAATAAATGAAAAGGTTAGGCATATATACTGAATAGGTGTTGGGGATTGTAAGGAGCGAATCAAAACGAGGAAGGTTCAATCTTAGATTGTAAGAATAGGAAAAGGAATATCATCACATTTTGACCGGGGGGAGAGAGAGAGAGAGAGAGAGAAAGAGAGAAACTTGTCACTGTTCCCACGTGTTTGCTAGAGATGTAGAATGAATTAGGTCTATGGAAGAACTGTTGAGTATAAAATGTAATTTAACTACTTAAGGTTTTAATCTAGCAAAATTGATCTCATGCACTGGGGCATGTATGCAAATCAAACTTATGTATAGAACAAATAGAGTATACCGAGAAAATCCAGCAATGGAGAGTGCATCAATACTAGATTCTGTTCCTCCGGCAATCATGACATCAGCATCACCAAATTGGATCATTCTCGCTGCATCTCCAATAGAATGCGCACCTGTGGCACAGGCAGTTACTGTGGAATGGATTGGGCCCTGATAAAACACAGACGGTTCCCCTCCGGTCAGAAAGAACATTCATTTCTACCCTCAAACATAAAGGCTAAGGAATGAGGTATACTCTATACATAATAAGCACAGTGGGATTGAATAGATCATCTAAAAACAAGTTTTTAAGTGCAAAGGACACATCAAACTTCCCTCTAGTGAGAGATTAAGGAGTCATCCTAGTCGATGGTCTCTTAGCTATTAGTAGTCAGCTTATGATCAAAATCGATAGAATGATCTAGATCAAGGTCTGTTCGATCAGTTGATGTCTCCTGCTGCTTAGAATTGAAAATGCACATCAGTTGACACAGTCCTAGAGAGAGGTAGAGAGAGAGAGAGAATATTTCCCAATACGGCCTGCTAAATAATGAATCGATCATCTCAATCACCTTATCCTGAAACTACAAGCAAGTTGATTAAAACAGGTCTACCAAAAAGCAGGAACGACGAAAAAAGACATTTTTACCCTCCTCATTATAGTATTTCAACTACAGAAATCTGAATCGCTCTAGGACATTTATTCTTGATTTTACCAAACTTGGTGAATTCATGATCCACAAACCTTAAAGCCATATTTCATGCTAACGTGTCCAGATGCCATGTTGACCAATATACGAGGGACGAAGAATGGGCTCAGTTGACGAAGTCTCTGTAAAATAACATAATCAAAACATTTGATAAAATATGTACCAAATACGTTAATAATTAGAAATATATCAAAGGTATATGATGAGAAACATATCAACCTTTCTCATAAACCATATGCCCAGCACATGCAATGTCGTTAATGCTCCCAATCCCAGCTCCAACCGAGACACCCTGAAAATTACATTTAACAACAAAATGATCTAAATTGCACATAAGAAAAAGTAAAAAACATAGAATACCGTCATTTCCTTCTTTTCCTCTTCTGTTGGCCTCCAATTTGCATCATTCAGAGCTTCTTCTGTCGCAAGGAGCGCATATGCAATGAACCTAGAAACAGATCTATGATCCTAGACAAAAGATGCACAAATTCATACGAATTAATAACCAACTCAGCAAATATCCACATATTTCTTTATACCTGAGAGAGAAGACTAATATCCTCGTTAAATTCTCCTTCCCCATTGCCACAAGGCACTATAGCAGCCACCTTCGAAGGAAGCTGCTCGTACACGTGCATAACCGTCTTCTCATCTGAACCGATCATTTTCAGATCCTCGGGTTTCAGGGCTCTGATGCCGCAATGCCCATCTACTAGACGGCTCCACGCCGTCTTCACGCCGCATCCTAAAGGGGTGACGGCTCCAAGACCTAATGTTTGAATATTAGCGAGGAAAGACATATCAGTTTTGAGGATTAAGATTAATAAGAGAGGGGATAGACACGGTTGCTGATTTTTACCGGTGACGACGACGCGGCGGTGCAGAGGAGAGGGAGGAGGATTGAACGCGTGGGAGGAGAAGCGGCGGCAGAAAGCGAGTAGGGACTGGCGCATTGGAACGATGGGAAGAAGTGGAGATAGAGAGTGAGAGGGAAGTGGCCGTTTATCTCAGTGGGGTTTTTATAGGGCCTCAAAAGTTTAAATATTGTTCTTCAGTTCTGCAATTTTTTTGACAAATGAAACAAAAATTGAAATTTGTTTGATTGGTCAAGAAAAGGCAAGAAAATATTATTCATAAGGTTTTTGGGGAACTAAGATTATCATGAAATTGCATTCGGTTTAGGGATGAATTTGAAAATTTCCAAATGAAAGTTGAAGAAGTTGATGGAGAAAATATGGGTCTTTATGATTTACAAAGTTTTGGGGGGCAAATTGTGTATTTGATTTTTAGATCTTGAAGAACAAAATTTACAATTTTTTTGCTCTGTGCTTAGGGATGAATAAAAAAATTTCAAATAAATTTTATGCTAATTATTCAAGAAAAAGTTAGTGTTTATAATTTATAAAGATTTGGGGTTCAAATTGTCTATTTGCTTTGTGTTTGGAGATCACTTTAAAAAGTAGAAGACATGTAAAAGTAGTGGGAGTTGGATGAAAGATATCATGAAAGTTAATGATAGATGTTATCATTCATATTCATGAAAGTGACATCTTATATACTTATCCAGATGACGATGGGTGAATATACTTGAGAAAATGGACATGAAAACTAAACAAGCTCGAAATAATTTGCATATCTTGGTGACATTGCCAATCATTGATCTTCACGTCTAGGATATTGCCCTCGAGGTTGATGTTTTAGAAAGTATAATTTTCATGCATTAAGATCATCTATTTCTATGATTTGAATTGATATATCTATATCTTGACATAATCAAGATTGATCTCGAAAGGTAGTGTTGATAGTTATTGAAGGTTGACTCTACGAAACCACATGCCATGTCAACTCTACAAACATCAAAGGTAATGATGCGGTATAGAAGAGAGAATCATTTGATACATTTTCCTTCACGTTATCATCATAGCATAAACTACATACATATCTTCACTTCATTCCATCCATGTATGAAATTGTATTTGTGTGGAGATTATGATCACATGTGGACATAACTATTTCTTTTCAAATTTATGCATATTTGCATACACATGCATTTGTATATCCCATAGGAGTGATTACATGTAGATCTATCCTCAAATTCTAACACCATCCTGAATACATTTTTATATGCTCATTCACCTTTACACATTCCTATCCATAGTTATCTATATATTATATTCATACTTTATGGGCATGATATATAATGAGTCCCATGCATATAACCTACCCATAGAAATATATGTACATATACTCTCATAATCTACCCTATATTTTATATATAACCATATAAGAGTTTGATGTATGCATTTATAGTTGGGTGTGTTCTTGCATGTAAGTGTGTAAAAAATGGAGACAATAATAAGATAATAGTGAATAAAGTCTAATCAGAGATACACGAGGAGGTCCTTATATAAGGCTACAATAAGGAGAGAAGATAGGTATAGAGACGTGTTGGGCCTATTGGGCTTTCACACTCTGGCTCAAGCTAGAGCATGGATATTGTTGTGATATGAGGCCTCAATAAGCCCACAAAATTCAATTTCAAAATTTGAGTGTAGCGGAAGACATTGAAACTGAGACATTTCAACTTGTTCATGTGTCATTGAAATTGTGGTCCTACGAGCCCCTCGGTGAAACTATCTGTAGTTTGTGTTGTAGACCCAAAAAAAGGTAGCCTAAATAATTCTAGCCTCGATTTTTTTTCCTCAAAAAAATGGCGACTGATGCATATATGCTTAGTGCTGTCATCCTAAACTAGATTCCATGCAATTGCAATAACTAATTTCTTATCATAGTAAAATTTGATATTTTCTTGAGAGGAAGGTTTAAGTTATTCCAATATGCCTTGGATCCATTTAGCTTCCTTAATTCCATGTACGATCACTCCATGCTTTGCTTTTGCACTAGAGAGAGACACCACCTTAATTTTTTTTCTTCTCCATGTAACGAAACTCCCTCCAATGAATTCACAATATCTTGTAGTTGATATGCTATCAATGACTGATCCCGCAAAGTCTGCATCTGAATATGTCTCCAAAGTCACACTTCCTTCATTTGACAACAATATACCTTGTCCAATCATTCCTTTTAGATAGGCCAATACTCAATTTACTGCTTGCTGGTGGTTCTCCCTTGGATCATTCATGAATTGACTCAATAAGTTTACAACATAAGCAATATTAGGTCGAGTATGGTTTAGATAAATTAGTTTTCCCACTATCCTTTGGAAGGCCTCCCTACTCATAGGTGCATTATTCTCTCCACTATCTAACTTCACATAGCAGTATACTAGTGTGGCCACTGGCTTAGATAGGATCTTTCCAGTTTCTTTAAATAGGTCCAAAGTATGCTTATGTGGGGAATAAGCAACTTCAATTCCCAGAAAGTATCTCAAATTTACCAAATCTTTAATATCAAAGTGCTTTGACAAGTCTTGACTCAATTTCTTAATTCCACCAGCATTATCTCCAGTAATCATGAAATCGTCGACATAGACAATTAATATTATTCGCCTACCTTCATAATTGAATTGGAAGAACATCGTATGATCCTCATTTCTTTGCATATAATTCATACCCTGCATAACTCTAACACGTTTCCCAAACCACATTCTAGGAGACTACTTGCGTCCATATAATGCTTTCTTCAACCTATAGACAATATCCTCATAATTTTTTTAGTTTCTCTCTTGGTGGTTCAGTCATATACAGTTCTTCTTCCAGTTCTCCATGTAAAAATGTATTTCAAACATCATATTGAAAGTGTTTCCATCCAAGTTTAGCTACTAAAGTGATAAGCATTCTCGTAGTGTTCAGTTTTGAAACAAGTGCAAAGGTGTCGATATAATCAATCCTTGTGACCAAGTGCAGCCTTTCGCTACAAGTCTAGCCTTATATTTATCAAGAGTACCATTTACTTTGTACTTGAATGCATACTTTGATCGACATCCAACTTTTCTTCTCTTGGGAGGTTGTTTATGTTCATTGAAATGATATTTATTCATTGTCATTCTTGTGTGATGTTTGCAATGAAGTCCATGAGCATGTGCAATGACTAAGTGAGTTATGATGAGATCGTAATATAGTGATCACTAGTCTTTAAATATATGTTCTAAACATTCATATTCGTGGGATATTCGAGAAGGACATCAAATTATCCTGAAAGAATAGTACTATCTAATCCAACTCATATGATGAGTATGGCTGATCCTATAGCCATCGGTCTGGAGACACTAAGGATAGATAGCGGGTGCTCTTTAGAGAAAGAGTTCACTGAATTGATCCGTATGAATCCTTGAATGGTATTATACCTAACTGTCAATCAGGTTGATTCATGTCATGGTTGTGTATGTGGTCCTTTGACTTAAGACACCAAAGATATATTGTGAATGGATGATCATATTTTGATTATGACTTACGAATCCCTAGCCACGGGATATCTAAAATGTTATATATTAGATACGGCATGATGTCCATGAAGATGATTGTGTGATCAAGATAGGATCATCCACCCTCGGTATTTAAGGAGATTGACTCAAGGAATAAGATGCAATGAAATCCTTGGCCAAGGTAGTGGAAATATCCGAGAAGGAGTTCCCGATGATTTTTACATGCAACAGTACTAACTTGAGTGACCGATACCCTAAGTCATTTATGAGTCTAATGTGGATGAAGGATTATACAGAGATGGTAATCGATGACAGGAAGGTTCCATGAGTGAGTTCTTACATACTCCATATCTCCTAGTGTACGTGGTGTAGCTTGGCACCCAACGGGCTGGCAACTCAATCTATTGATTGGCTTAAATCGATCATTGATTAATTAATCTATATGTGGATGTGGATAACTAACTAAGTGATGAACTAAAACTCGGTTTGATTATATCATTGTTGTGTGTTCTAATTCATGCAATACATTTCTAATACCTCACTTAGGACAGTAGTAAGCAAGGGTCGATCTTCAGGGAATCTAGATAATGAGGGTTGAGACAAAAGTATAAGAAGGGATGAATTCCTATAGTGGAGAATATTAGAAATTGGAAGAGGAATTTTATAGAGATAATGGATGTAATTGAGTAGATTATGTTTCTGTAGTCCTAATTAGAGGAGAAGAGATGAGAATTAGAAGGGTAGAGATTGATTGAAGGTGGAGAAAAGAGAAGTGAAGGGGAGAATAGAGAGGTGAAATAGTACAGAGATAAATGAGATGGTTTGGGTATGATTTGCGGAAATAAATGCAATAACCTACAAGTAAAATAGAAGAAAAGATCCTACATTATCCATGGAAAAGGCTTACAAGAGAATCCCTCCTCAGAATCTTCCCACAAACCCCGTGTTGGTGCCAATTCGTTACGACGTCGATCTCCTCTTGTTCTCCTTCTCCAGAACAAACTCTAGCATCCGATGATGCCTAGCTTGTGCCTAAGCTTCTCCCCCTTTCCTGCTGGTGACCAGGTGTCAAGAGAGAGCCAAAAGACAAGAGAATTCGGAGTGGAGGAGGAGATCTTTAGGAGTTAGGGCTTCCACTCAATCTAATGGTCAAGATTGATTTTCGAGAACTTCAGGCATCTGATGGAAAATTCAACCATGCAGATGGGAAGAGCACAGTGAGATTAGCCTGTCGTCAAAATTTCAGCCCAATCGGACGGCTAGATCATGAGATATCAACGTTTGTTCCCCCGAGCATTTCTAGCCGTTGATCCAATGATCTGCTGCATCAGCAGCTCTCAATCATCCAGCTCCTGAGACCGTGCCACGTCGTCGTCATGCCGGCCATCGGATTTCAGCCACGTCACCTGCAAGGTAATTAACTATTACATAAATCGAAAAAAGGGTAGATGAGAGGAATCTGCAGCGATTCACTTTCGCCGCAGATTCCTCATTTAGCGCGAATAAGAGAGCACCACGTCGCTCTCTTATTCTCACTTCGCATTCAAAAATGACGGCGCGCCTCACATGCGCAGGTAAGTAGAAATTAAATTAATATTTTAATAAGGAAAAGCTTAGACGAGAGGAATCTACGGCAGATTCACTTTCGCCGCAGATTCCTCATTTAGCATGAATAAGAGAGCGCCACATCGCTCTCTTATTAGGCTAAAGAGGAAAACGACAAAAGAAAACAAAAGAAATGACAAACCACAGGTGAGAAAAATGACAAAACGGCGCTAAACGACGAAAGAGAAGAGAGACAAAACGACAAAACAGAGCGACGAATTTCTGCGGCGACTATTCCACATTCGGTCAACTCTTGCTGCGCCAGCGCGAGTGTTCCACGTCATCTGCACGGTAAGTAAACGACAGACAAACAGTGATGATTATAATAAAAAAAAATCAAGAGAAAATCACTCTAACAACGCTGCTACCAGATTGCGACACGTGTCGCAATCTGGTGGCGTCTATCTGACTTACCTTTCAAATCCAAAATTTGTAGATATGCCCATGATGCCCATAATTATGCAAGAATTATTAGATTAATTGGAAATAAGCCATGAAAATTCATTTAAATCACTTATAAATCCAAACAAAAAATATATTTTTCTATAAAAATTCATTTCATTGCTCATGTATAATCTAAGAGAGATATTCAAATATTATAAAGTTCAGGGAATACCATAAAATCATAATAAAGCAAAATTAAGAAATTTTAATTATAATAACACATAAATATATTCATTTTAAGCCCAATGTATATGAAAAATTCAGAGTTAAAGGTCGTAAATTTATGTGTTATCACTAAGGTTGACCAATAAGATGTTATTTGGTCCATAACGTTATTAACTAATAAAATATATAGACCTAGAGGGTCATACACATAAGGTCTACGGATGTTTGTGGATATAGATATAATTAAGAGGGGTTTTATGAAAAAACCTCATACCAAATGTCTATAAATAGGGAGGAGAACGACCACAACTCAAGGTGCCCATGCAAGCCTTGTGGGAATTCTCTCCTTTCTTCTCTTTCTGTCTTGGTGAAGAGCTTTGAAGAGGATATCCAACCATCCGGAGACCGTGTGGATACCTCTAGAGGCTAGACACTTGAATAGCTTCAAGAACTCCTTCAATAAAACCATGTAAGTATGTTTTCTCATTCATATTGGATGATAGGATCATCTGTTCTTGGTGGCTTGGTATTTTGAATATTCGATTCAATGTTTTTCATTGCATTCGATGTTTTGATCAAAATTTTGAAAGTTTATTGACATCAGAACCCAACAATTTTTTGTCGAGGCCTTCATTTCTTCATCTTTATTTCTCATAGCTTTGTCAATTTTTGTTGGGATATAGATCTGACTCAAGGAAGTTACAAATGTCTCATACTGAAGTGAAGCATAAATCAGCCTGATCTTCACGTGGTAGAAAGTCCCCTAGCTCACTTCATGAATCCAATCTGACTCTTCGATACCTTATCTATCAGATAGCACAAGTCACTATGAATAGTAAACATCCATCCATTGTCAGCTACCAATTTTTTTAACAGAAATCAAATGTACCAAAGTACGTGTAATTTTTTTTCAATACTCTACCATAACTTAAAAATACATTACCAAGTCCATTAACTTGGAGTCTCCCACCCCTATAGTTAGCACCTTCCTAACACTTTTGTGAGATTTATAATTTTAAAGATAACCTTTAAATAGAGTCATATGATTTGTAGCCCCTATGTCCATAATCCACTAGACTCTCTTACCCCACAAGTTAGAATTAAATGAGTAAAGATGATGATTATCACCTATGTAGGATGGCAAGGTCACCTCATGCTTTTTAGGTTGATTTTGCTCCCCCTTTTCAATGAGTTTTGTCTTGAACTTTGTTGTTGTTGTTGGTTCTTCTAGGCTACCTTCCATCATGTGTTTTTCGTGATTCGCTTTTTCTTGTAGTAATTAAAAAATATATCATCTCTAGGATCATGGTTGGGTGGTTGTCCTCCGAATTTAGGATTGGAATTGGATTGCAAAGATTGAGCATTGCTCTTTGGGTTGGATCGTCCATTAGATTTCTTGGTGACAATGTTTCTTGTTGAACTTTTTGGGATTCCAATCCAGTCTTCTTGCCATTATCCACATTCATTTGAAACTTTTCATTTTCTATGATACCAATGGCATTTTCTCCCAATTTAATATCTATATCTGCATGCCCTCATATATGGTATTTAAACCCATAAGGTAAATAGCCTTTGCTTTTAGGTAAATTCTCTCTCTATTGATCAAAGGTTCTCCATTGGCAAAAAATTATCAATTTCATGCCATTTGGCCTTTATGGGAAAATGATACACCATGATGCTCTCCTTAACTTACTAAATAGACTTTATATTCAACTCGTAAAGGCACCAGTCATTACTTTTGTTTAGTCCATTTTTTCTTTATCTCCTCCCATAGTTCCTTGTCAGTGTCTATATGTAAGAAATGTTGTCACAGTTCTAAAATAATACTTGGAAGTAGCCAAATGCTTTATATTCACCTCCTCTACATCCCAAATCTTTTAGGCTACACTACCTTTCTTGACTTGTTCCTTGGTCAAATGTTCTCCCAAATACCCTCCTTTAATTTCTAGTTCAATTAGTTTACTACATTTGAGAATATTAAAGACATTGAAATTCGATTCAATGTCGCGAAAGGTGATGAGTCATGGCTGTGACTCAACCTCCAAACTGCCTTTCATAACCTTCGCCATACAACTCCAACAATATCTCAATAAGGATACCAAAAAGGAAGTAGGGAGACTCAACAGACTTGTGTAGCATTGGAAATAACCAAATGAAGGTCCATCTTTGATCTCTGATCGAACGGTAATGATTCACATCCAAGCGTTTCATCGAAAGCCGTTGATTGAAGATTAAATGCCAAATCTAATAGCTACGCCCAAATATACCTAGAAATACACATGTTTTTCGATGATGTAATCCATCCAAAGGTGTTTCGAGTAATCGAACTGTTTAGACATCTCAATCCTTGAATCTCTTGATTTCTTCCTTTTCTAGAATCATTTCCTCGTCTGAGGACTACTTGAAATCAAGATTTGGTCGAAAGAATAGGAAAAAATCATCTCTTGAATGCGGAATTTCACCTGTAAAATCGCGGAATGAAAAGCCATTGATCCGGAGATCAATTGAATCAATTCGAGCGCAACTTCATGTTAGATTATGTGTTTTCCTCCTAATCTTTTGTCATGTATCATTATCTTTCAATTTCAAATTGTAGATTAGAATAATTATAGATTTCATTTTTCACTCTCTTCGCGTTCGGAAAATTCTACCTAATTTTTGTTATTTGATTTCTCTGTGAATCTTGATCAATATCCAGTGATTTTTCATTCCATAGACTCTTCTTTAAGTTCTCTTTTTAAATTTATCAAAATCCCTAATTTCTCACCTTAATTCCTTGTCTGATTTGATTGAATTTGAAGAAATATCTTTTAAAATACCTTAATTCTCTGTGGATTTGACCCTTTATTCACCATTATACTATTTAACTAATAATTATTTCTCAAAATTGGTGATTTTAGAAAATGTTTTGACACATCTCCATGCGTATTCAATGATCGCGCGGATTCGTCTTGTCAAAGTGCAATCTGAAAGTTAAGATCGCTCAAAAGCAAAACAAAGAGCATCAAACTTGAGGACAATGTTGAGGGTCCATTTGATGGTGGCATAGAGACTAGGGTCAAAGCTCGTAAACAATGTGTTGAAGAAGGGACACATGGGTTTAGCTAAGGTAGTGGTGGTGGGTGAGTGAAGAATTTTGAGGGGTCTCGAGTAATAGAGATGATGAAAATCTACTGGAGGCAAGTGCTGAGCTCAAATGCATTGTACATTCAAGCCCAACAAAAATTAATATCTGTAAGCTAGAAAACCATCTGAATTGAGAGAGAGATATAGGATGTATACCTTTCTAGGTTTATCCACAAGGATTCTAGGGTGAGACAGTATCAACCCCAAGGGGATAAGTAAAGAGGAATAATGAATGCAACTCTTTGAATTGACCATCAGCGGGGGATATTTTCTTTGATTGAAGGTATTTAAATGAGCCTAAAAATATGAGAATTCAAAATTTGGAGTATGGAAAGTAAATCGAAGAGGAGAATTGAAGAGTCTAACCTATACAACAATCTCAATGGAAAGAAGAGAGAGAAATCGGCATTGAGGAAGAGAGGGAGCGAGAGAAAGATAGGAAGAGAATAATTAAGAAAGAAGAGATAGTGAGCAAGAGGGCAAGATGGAAATTCAGAGAGAGAAAGATAAATTTAGAGAGAGAGAGAAGGATCGAGATATTAAAAGAGTGAGGGAGACAGTGAGAGGAGAGAAAAAGAGAGATGAATTCAAGAGAGAGATAGAATGAGTAAGATATTTTAGAGAGAGAAAGAGCGATTGCAGGAGAGAGAGGGAGGGAGAGAGGGAGAGAGAAAGAGAGGGATTGAAATAAAGATTGTAAGAGGGAGAACAAGAATTCTAGAGAGAGCAAGGGAGATTGAGAGAGTAGGGACAAGAAAGCAATAGAGATAGAGAAAGTGAGATTTCAAGAGAGATAAAGAGAGAGAGAGAGAGAGAGAGGAAGAGGGAGAGAGACATATTGAAGGGAGACAATGAACAAAAGAGGATGAGTGGGAGGGAGAGAAAGCGAGAGAGTGAGAGCAAGAGGGGGAGAGAGAGAGCGAACAAGATATCAAGAAAGTGAGGGAGAGAAAGAGCATGCAGAAGCAAAATGTGAAGATATTGAGAGAGAATGAGGAAGAGAGAAATTCAGAGAGATGAAGTGTGTCCATGAGAGAGATGAAGATGGAGGGAGAAAGACGAACATTTCAAGAGCGAGAAAATCAAGAAAGAGAGGGCATGTGGAAATTGGAGAAGGGATTAGAATGAAATGAGGAGAGGGAATGAAATCGAAAGAGAGAGAGAGAGAGAGAGAGCTGAGGGAGAGTGAGCATAGGATAGAACGGAGCCAAAGAGAGGGAGAATGAGAGAGCAAGAATGAAAGGCTAGAGAGAAATCCATGGAAATTGACAAGAGAGAAATTTAGAGAAGGAATGAGAGAGATCACACAAGAGAGAGCACGAGAGAATATGAAAGAGAGAAGGCGTACAAGAGAGTTATTTAGAGAGAGAAAAAGAAGGGTCAGAAGAGAGATAGAGAGATTGGGAGACATATTTAACAAGACAATGTGCAAGGGCAAAGGAAGGAGAAATTGAGGAAGAGGGAGATTGAGGAAGATAGCGCGAGATAGGAAGAAGGAAAGATAGTGAGAAAGAGAGATTGAGAAAGAGAGAATGCAAGAGAGATTTGGTGAGAGAAAGAACAAGGAGTGAGAGAAGGAGGGAGAATGAGAGGGAGAAAGAGAGTGGGGGATTGAAGGAGAGATAGGAAGAGGGAGGACGAGAAAATTAGAGAGGGAAATATAGAGATCACAAGAAAGGAAGAGAAGGAGGGTAAGTGAAAGGCTTAGAGGGATAAAGAGAGATGAGAGAATGCAAGAGAGAGGAAAATAGAGAGAGAACGAGAGGAATTCGAAGGAGAGAGGAAGATGGAGGGAGTGAGAAAAAAAGAGAAAGAGAGAGGGCATGAACATGCAAGCGTGATAGAGAAAATGATCGAGAAATTGAAAGAGGGCGATAGAGAATGATGGAAGAAGATAATAAAAGAGTAACACACGAATGGGAAGAAAAACAAAAATTACATGAATGCGGAGAATGAAAGAGAGATTCTTAAAGCACATGATTCTAGTGGGAAGAACATGTGAAGAGAAAGAAGAATCGAAAAACCAAGAAGCAAGAAAAAATTTCACTCTGTTCTCCTTTTAGTGTCAGTGATGGGATCCGTTTAATGGTTCAATGGACCTTTGTAATATGCTCCTTCCTTTGAGTCTTGCCCTTTAGAAGATGTTCCCCCTAAGTGGTTTGTGAATTTTCTTGAAATGAAGAATCAAGATTTATGCAGGGAAATTCTATTCAGGAAAATTATCTATAAAAAATTCTAAATCTTGAAATGGTAGGCGTAATGGCATATTCAAGAGTTTAGTATAATCATGTAAGTGCACTTTATGATTAACTATTGTGGCCGACAAGCTAACCCTACTTTTATGTTTCTCATTTATGTTGATTGAAATGTAATTTATTAATTGTCATTCTTGTATGATGTTTTCAAATAAATCCATGCACATATGTAATGACTAAGTAAGTTATCATGAGATTATAATATAGTGATTACTAGTATCCAAAACATATGTTCTAAACATTCCTTTTCATGGGATATTCGAGTAGGATATCAAGTTATCTGAAAAGAACAATATTATGTGATCCAAATCATATGGTGAGTATGGATGATCTTGTAGCCACTAGTATGAAAAGACCAAGGGTAGATGATAACATGCAATCTTAACATGATAAAACACGATTATTAATGCAAATTAAGGCATAAAATATTACATTTATGTGCATGTTATCATACTTTGAGTGCATTTCTATCATTCTATGCAATTTTATGTTATAATCTCAAAATGCGTTGATTTAGGGTTAATTATGATGAATTAAAGATTAAAGATTTTATAACCCATCTTTACTTGAGATTATAAATGGTTTTTAAAGTTAAATAATAGGAGAAATCATTTTTATAAACATTCATTTAATTTTCTAAAGTTAAAATCTAAAAGAAATGAATGTATTTTTGAAATAAGAATTAAATCTCTTGTTCTTTAAATAATTTGACTTTTTAGAATGATAGATAATTAAATTTCAGATCAAATGAAAGAAATTTGGATTAATTTGGAGTTCTATTTTAAAAGATATGATTTTTACAATTTTAGGGATTTTTCTGGATTTTTTTCTTGATGTTTATGATTTATTTTTCTATTTAAAAAATGTTTAAAATAAATAAATAAAATGCAAAAAGCGCGCGGGTCCCACGCGGGTGCGACGTGGCACACAAGGCCACGTGGTAGAGCCACGCGGACCCGTGCAGCGCCTACGTGGCGCATTATATATCTATAGTATTTTTATTATTATTATATATATAAAATGGGTCTTCAGCCTTCCCTATATGGGAAGGGTTATTAACCCTTTAAATCGCCGGGTCTTATAAACCCGACGATTCTCTTTTTTATTTTTCGTGTGGGACTAATCCACACGAGTTTAATAATGCAGGTGACGTGGACGCGTGCGGAACGTTGGATCGGGTGGAACGTAGGATCTCGCGCGTCGATAGCGTAGACGCGCGGACCACCGGAGATCATCAATGCACGTGCGTTAATTAAAGCATTATAACGGTCGGATTTAGTGAGACGTGGCAGCATTACACGCCTCGATCGCGTGGACGCGCGAACCACCGTAGATCATCAAAGACACGTGCTATTAATACGGAGTTATGACGGCCAGGATTAAATCTTAGGGGGAGCATCTGACGCGTCGGATCAAGATCCAACGGTGTGGATTCAAGGCGATTTTATAACGCCTGATTTGAAAGCTCCATCAAGACCGCCGGATCACGATCTAACGGTTACGAATCGATGTGTTTTTAAACGCATACGATACAAGCCCATCTCACACGTCAGATCGCGATCGGACGGCTGGGATTTAATTATAACGGTTCGTGATGAACCGTTTCATCACGACCGTTAATCAAGGAGATCGGACGGTTCTCCCCATTTCGCCCTATAAATAGACGAGTTCTTCGTCGTTCTATGTAGTCTTGAGGGATTTGATCTAATCGACCTATCTAAACCCCTTCTCTCTTAAATCTCTTTCATGTAATCGCTTCTAGACTCGAAATCGTGTCCACGGAGTGTTTATAAGAGAGATTTCGATGATCGTGCGAGGAGAATTTGTCTCTTGAACAACGATGTTCACGATTGAATTCGCGGAATGAATAGCTGTCGATCCGGAAATCAATTGGATCGATTTGATCGTTATCTAAGGTTAGAAAACAAGTTTATCCTCTTATCTATCGTCATGTATCATCAATTTTAGGTTTAGGATTTCAATTTAAGTTTAATTTTGTTTTAATTTCAATTTGTGTTCTTCATGATTCCGAAAATTTCATCCCACTTCCATCTTTGATTTCTCCGTGATTACTAATCCAAATCGAGCGATTTTTGATTCCACGGATAGATCTTTGAGTTATCTTTCTAAAAATACATTTTCCCTAATTTCTCACCTCAATTCATTGTCCAATTTGACCAAATTCCAAAACATATCTCAAAAATACCTTAATTCCCTGTGGATTCGACCCTTATTTACCATTATGCCATTCAATTCACTCTTAATTCCCCAAATTGGTAAGTTCGGATTAATTTTTGACATGAGACCGTGTGAAATCGACGACCTCGCAGTCTCGTCTCGTTAGTAGATAGTCGGTGCTTTTTCAAAAAATAATTCATTGACTTTATATATGATTTCTTCAAAATTCTTGTACACACCTCTTAAACATTCAGATTCATTTACAGAATTTTAGTTTCATAGATATTTCTGTTTAGGATGCAATTTATGGTTTAGGGTTTACACCTCTTAACCTTTACGATTTATTTCTAGCATTTTAGTTTCTTCAATATTTTTTAGGATACAACCCCTCGGATCTCACAATGGAAATTAACCCAAGTGAACTTATATCAAACATAAAAAGTAAATCACGTTCTCAAAGATGCTTGATAGCTAATGAGATGAGACCTTGTCCCAAATGTAGTGACAATCAATTTCAATGTACTTCCTACACTCATGAAAAGTGAGATTTTTTGTGATAAAGATGGCGGCTTGATTATTACAATACAAGAACCTTAGAAAAAAAGAAGAAGAGATGTTGACGACTTCAAGAAGTGATCATAGCCATAAAGAAAATCAGTGTATTTTTAGTTCAAAATTTATTCTCTTTTTATTTCTTAAATTTAAATTTCAAAAGGATAGATTATTTAATGTCATATCAAAGGAACACAAAATTTTATTAAAAAGGAGTAGTATTTTGAAAGTTATGAATTTTCTAATTTTTAGATATTTTTGTGACTTTTTGTGAATTTTTATCAATTTATTTTGAATTTAAAACATTGGAAAATTAGTTAATTATGCCCACACTTACGTGACTGATGATGTGGCATGTGATCATGCAAGCATGCATGTCATCATGTGGCGGCATATGCATGTGCCACGTGGTGCGCACGTGATGCATGCGTCGCACGTGTCATTAGAGCGTAAGCTCCCTTCAAGGGCATAAGCTAACCTCTTAATCTGCTAGAGTATATATGTGTGAAATTCTCCTTCATTTTTTTAATGCAGGACTATATTTAGTTTATGCAAGTGATGTGGCGTGCTCAAGAGCATTTGATCAGTGCGAAGAAAGTAACAGTTAATGTGAGCCCTTCACTTTCACTTAAGTGAAGGGGGTACCTGGCAGCATTCTGACTAGGCATCGATTTGTGAAGGCTAAGATTTGAAGAGTCACTCTGAGATCTGAAACGTTGAATCATGATTGGACGGAGGAGATTTGGCGACGCTATGTCTTCACGTGAACATATGGAGCAATTTTGATGTTGTGATAAAGATTTGACAATCAAGACTTCACACTAACGAGTTGCCTCTTCGGATTTCATTTCAACTGTTGATTTCATCATGAAGAAGATCTGATGATCATGCCCAATTTCAAAATGTTAGAAATTCTCTCTTCAACAGTGTAAAGCATTTTAGATTAATCGAACCTTTTGGACAACATAATCCTTTACTATCTTGTTTTCTTCCTCTTATAGACTAATTTTTGTGTCCAAGGAATGCTCAAAATCAATATGAGCCCTCTCCCTAGAGCTTCTTTGATGTATGCTAGAACCCATATAGCTCCTTCCCAGTGAACTTGTTGATGCTCTTGAATAAAGTGACTCAGAAGACCAATTGTGCACGCAATGCTAGGGCGAGTGACAAGGAGATACAATAGCTAAGTCAACATTCATCAATAACAATTAGCATCCTAAACTAGTGGAGACGAAGTATCGCAAAATTGCTAGCAAGCTCTCATGGGTAAGGTTTCTAGCTTACACCCAAGGAGTCATGTCTCTTGAAGCAAGTAGTAGAATCTTTCTTTTGTTCTAGCAAAGTACTAGGCTATGGTTACAATCACATGTGAGAAGATGTATATACGATCTCTTGTTCAAGAAATGGACTTTTACTAAGTTCACACATGCCCATATATTGTGATAACGTGGTGGTCATCTTCACACTCCCACAAGTGACTTAGCATCTCAAGATAGATTTCCATTATGTACATGACAAGGTCCCCAATGTTCCCATCACAACACTCCTTGTCATATTTTTTTAAAGCATTTCAAGAATATCTCCAACTAAACTTAAGCACGACCTCGTACTGCATTCTATGGAGCATGGGGGAAATTTTCACATCTATGCTCTAGCTTGAGGTGGCGTGACAATAGATCTATGTGGGGCTTAGGTCAATCTTGTCAAATAGCTCTTTGTCTTTCTATGTATGCCCTCTCCCTCTCTACATAAGGGGTAGTGAAACTCCTTTTTTCTTTGAACTCTTATCCTATATTGAGTTCCCATCAAATGCACGAAACGATTTCTCAATGACAAATGATTGCATTTGGTGTCTTCAAGACAAGGGGAACTAAAGAATGGCAACTTTTTATCAAAATAAAACTGTCCTATCAATTGAAGCTTCTATAACCAAATGAGGAATTTCAAGAAGAATGCGAAGAGGATGATTGATGTAAACTCTCTAAGTTCTAATTCTCATTGATATAAGCATCCTTTTGTTCATCCTAACAAGGGTAATCATGATGAAACAACAATCGAAAAGTAGGGAATCAAGCATTGCACATTGATTCCACCCATCTTACCACCTTTTTTTCTAATATTTTCCTCTGATTTCATTGTCTCTCTCTCTCTCTCTCTCACACACACACACACACACAAAAAAATTGATCTCTAAAACATCTTAATTCTAAAAATCTTTATTCTTTGTGGATTTTACTGCTACTGCTAAAACATTAAAGTGGGCGAAGAAAATTTTAAAATGAAATGAATTGCTTTCAACGTCCAGAAAACCTAGCTTAGATCCAGTCATTACTCTCCCTGTGCACGTCGAGTTGATCGCTAAAATACCTTAATTGCCAAAAACCTTTGTTCGTGGGGATTTGAATTTGACACTCACTACTTCAATTGAATGAAGAAAAAATATAAACATAGTATATGCGCGAAATAGATTCACCTTATTTACTCATAGATTGCTCAAGTTAAAGTTTCATTGAAGAAATCCAGCAACAGCTCAATTAAATGCAAATTTGTAGGACAAATTTAGTCGAAGATGGATAAACGTGAAGTAAATCCTTTCATTATCTGCAATTTTCAGGTATTTGAGTTAGAAATACTTCCCCATAAAACATGCACTAGTTCATGGAATAAGTGGAAAACAGTGCAACTTATTCAATAATGGAGTCTTGCTCCAATTGCGAACTCCAAAGATTCATTTTTTACTGTAAACTTCAACCACTTATCATCTGATCGCTGAAGTTCAGAGATGATATTCACGCTTTCTCTGGTGCTGAACAGGCTCATGAGTTACTCTCCGAAGTGATGAGTTCCAGCAGAAATGGGAGAAAGAACGGGACAAATGAATAGAAAATGGATCACTACAATCGTAACAAACAGAGGCGTCCACGTAAATAGCTAAGAAAACATTGCAAATAGAGAAACATGAGCCCAAAACTGAATAACCAAGTTCTGCATCATCTACTCAAAGTAGAGATTTGGCGATGATAATATTGCTTAAAAGGCAGAGAAGGCTTTCTTGCCACCAAGACCTGAACCAGCGGGCGTCACTTTCAGGACGTTAAACCTGACCGTCTTGGACAGCGGCCTGTGAAACCAATTGAGAATTCTTGTTAGACGACTCACATTTATTAAAGATAAATAGTAATTAACAGGGTATCGTCAATCTCTCGATCAAGCTTGGGTCATCTAATGATTACCATAATCTATGGCATAACACAGTCACCTAATCGAGAGATAGAACCCATTTCGAGGAACGCGCCAAAATTGACGAAATTTCAAAATTTTCATAGAGGGAAAGAGTTCAAAAGAAAGCCCAAGTTCTACATTTGCTTCGTCTCTTGTTTTTTTAATGGGACATCTACAGATAAATCTACTCAGAATCATGACGGGTAGGTAACTTAAGAAAACATCCAACATGAACATGGTAGTTACCTGCACTGGCCAATAGTGACATGGTCTCCTTCCTTGACACGGAAGCATGGGGAAACGTGTGCAGGAATGTTGGAGTGTCTCTTCTCATACCTAAACGAAAATTTGAGTGACAAAGGTGGAGAGAGAAATAGAAAGGACAGAGAGATCAAGGAATCAACCCACCTCTGGTACTTCCTGATGTAGTGGAGATAATCTTTCCTCACAATAATGGTGCGGTTCATTTTGGCACTGTGGCAGACACCACTTAGAATTCTGCCCCTGATAGACACATTTCCGGTGAATGGGCACTTCTTATCAATGTAAGTTCCTGAAAAACCAAGATAGCATAACAAATAACATGAGAGAAACGAAAAGTACAGGCACAATTAATCTTTTTCACTCAGACCTTCCATGGCTTCTCTTGGAACCTTGAAGCCCAGACCAATGCTCTTCCAGAAACGGTTGCCACCCTTTCCGGGTCTCTTTCCCTTTCCGGAAATCTTAGAACTGTGAAAAATTTCATCAAGGAGAAATAGAGTAAAAAAACCACTTCAAAGAATAAAGTAGCTACACAGTAAAAAAAAAAAAAAGACAGTTCAACTTACGCTAGAAATACTTTAGGCTGCTTGAGAAAAGCCTTCTCCGTCTGCAAACAAAATTTAAACGCGATTTCTTAAAAACTCTTTTCAGAATATGTAATCATCATCTATTTCCTTTCTCTTACTGATAACAGGAATAGTTGTTAATCAAACAACCACACCATAGAGAAATTTTCAATACGTATCACAGCCAGATAGATGAACGGTAATTAATGATTCTTTAGAGATAACACGAGTAAACGAAACGAAACAAACGATAGTCTACCAATTATTGGGCGTAAACTAAAAACGCAGCAAATCAAACAATTATCGATGCAAACTATCTGATCGTCTGATTATCTAAACAATATACACAACCCAAAAGACACACCGAAGAACATTTCCAAGAAAGTGTAGGTTTACTCGGCCGCTGCTGTTATTTAATAGATCTGGAGAAACTAACTTCACTGCCTAATACAGTTCCGAGGTTTCGCTCAAAGAGAAAGGCCGAGCATCAGCGGAATAAAGAAAATGAGGTTTCGGTCACCTGTTCCGCCATTGTTGGATGCTCGGATGCCTGGACCTATCGGCGGCGGGAAGAAATAGAGCTCGACCTCGGAGAAACCCTAAGCACGAGTAGCGGCTACATATTTATATATTTCCGGGTCGATGGGAATTTCACGGTCCGAAACTGGTCCGGTTCGCATAAAACCGGCCCAATAAGGGAATATGAAATTTATCTTGTATTTTGGTAACATTTTAGAGTAATTAGTAACGGCTTTCTCCAATTACATTCAAATTTTCCTTTGCCTTTTAAAATAATTATTTTATTCTGGTATTCCAGTATCTCTCCGCCTATATTTATTTTTTTTAAAATTTTTCATTAAAATGTATAACAGTTAAAAGGATGCTTCAATTTATATTCTTATATTTGCTTGGCAAGAAATAATTTCAATCAGCCTTTTTTTATTGATTCATTAAATGGTTAAAGGATTGTGGGGCCCAATCTATTGGTAATATATTAAATCATATTTTAAATGATAAATGTGACTAGAAAATAAATCATTTATGCTATGACATTGTCGAATAAATCATTGATAGAGTGATATACAGACATACCCAGAGCTATCATCGCAAGCACATGTCCTTAATCCCATACCATGCATGTATGTATGTTATATAAATTTTCTCAATTTAAAGATACCGTAGATAGATGACGTCGTGTTGATGACTACGAAGTAGATAGCATGTATGTTTGTCGAAAAGAAACTCAACATGCCATCGGAAGAAAGTGCGACCCCACATTTCTGTAAAAATAATCTAGAATATGAATTCTCCTGCCTCTGTTTCTAACGATAATATTTTTTTGTATGTCTCGAGCATAAACGACATGGATGTGATATATTGTTGACTCGAGCTATCACCATTGTCGATCATTAAAAAAAAATTAGGCTTGTCTAAATACAAAAACCATTGCATGCTAGATATGAGTCGTAGAAAAATACCTGATATTTTTCCCTGTAGTAGAGATCAAGTGCAAGAATTTTAGCTCAATGTCAAATGATCGTCCCTGAATCTATGACTTTTGGTAATATAATGCCATAACATGTAGTTGAATGTCATGATGATAGAGGACTTATCCGATGTAAAAACAAATTAGCGTGTACGTGGGCTTCCTTGAAAATTATGACAACTCATTTGCACCCCTCGACACGCCCGTATATTTTGTGTTTTATGTCACAACTTCAATGAGTTGAAAAAATATAAACAAGTCAAAAGATCTTTATCTTTAAGATGTGGTAATAGATTGATTAAATTAAAAATAAATGGTATCAATTTTCCACCTCCATTTGTTCTCTCTCCTCTTTTTGACTCATTAACATTATGAGATTAGATATTTTAGGGGTTTTATCATAAGCTCCATCAGTGAATGCCAAGGATCTTTCATCCCTATTTTTCAGCTCCTCGGAGACCTATAAAACATTTAGAAACCATGATTCTTCAAGAATAAAAATTTCAATGGGAAAACCCTCGTCGTGATTTCAATGTCACTTGATCTCTTATCCCATAGATGTTAAGGATTTGTATCAAAAAGCTTAAATTTTAGTCTTCTCCTTATTAATGAAATTCACAACCACCAAAAGGGAGAATTGTGTGATTGTAGTGATGAATATTATGTATCTTATAAGCTAATCGCAGTTCCATGTATCTCGTTTATGTTCATTCAAATGAAATTTATTCATTGTCATTATTTTGTGATTTTGTAGTGAAGTTCATACACATATGCAATGACTAAATAAATTATGATAAGATCATAACATAGTGATCATAAACATATGTTCTAAATATTTTTATTCATGGGATATTCAAGCATGACATCAAATTATCCCAAAAGAATAACATTATCTTATCCAACTCATATAATTAGTATGGTTAATCTTATAGCTATCAGTGTAGAGACGCCAAGGGTAGATATTGGGTTATATTTTAGAGAAAGAGTTCACTGAATTGACCTGTATGAATCCTTGAATGATATTATATCTAACTATCAATTGGGTTGATTCATATCACAATTGTGTATGTGGTCATTTTGAATTGAGACACTAAAGACATCTTTTGGATGGATAACCATATTTTGGTTATGACTTAGGAAGCCCCAGCCATAACATCCTTAAAGCGTCATATATTAGATACATCATGAAAGTTATCAAACATGATTGCATGGTCAAGAGGGGATCGTCTACCCTTGATACTTGAGGAGATTGACTCAAAGAATGAGATGCTATGAAATCCTTGGCCAAGGTAATAGAAATATCTGACGAGGAGTTGTTAATAATTTCATCCACACATCAGTAATAACTTTGATGATCGACTAGGGTTTGATAGTTGGTCATACCCTAAGTCATTCATGAATCTTGTGCGGATGAAGAATTCTATATACACGATAACCAAAAATGGAAAGGTTCCACAAGAGAATTTTTACATACTCCATATCTCTCAGAGTACGTGATATAGCTTGGCACCCACCTGGCTGGAAACTCAACTTGTCGATTGATTTAAATCAATCATTGATTAATTAATCTATTTAATGATGTGGATAATGAATCAAGATTGACAAATAACGTGTTTTTGGGCCTATAGAGTTATTAACTAGTGAGATATATGGACCTAGATGGTCACACACATAAGGTCTATGGCTATTGATAGATATATATATATATATAATTATAAAGATTCAGTATACCAAATGTCAATAAATAGGTTGAAGACAATCACAATTTTAACGTTTCCATGCAAGCCTTGTAAAAATTATTGTATTTCTTATCTTTATCTTTTGGTGAAGAGCTTTGAATAGGAAATCCAACTATGCAGAGATTGTGTGGATACCGCTAGAGGCTAGAAATTTGAATAGCTTATAGAACTCCTTCAAGTAAACCATGTGGTGGCGTACGACCCCAGTCGCCACCAAGACACGATACCACGGCGCCGGAGGAGCCCTTTTGCGCGCGCGGATCTATCCGCTTATCTTTACTTCTTTATTTCTTTATTATGGACCTTTTGACCCGCACGTGTTTAAGCGGGTCCTCGTTTATTTCTTCTCTCCCTTTAGGCTTCCGGGTGGGTTCTTCCCTTTTCGGGATCCCATTTGTGAAGCCCATCCTTCTTTGTGAACCTTTTATTCTATTTCTATGAGTATGGGTGTGGGTTGTGGGCCTCAAGTGGGCCCTTTCCTCTCTTGGCCCACCAAGGGCTCTATAAGAGGGGAAGGGACCCCCCCACAAACCCTAGCCGTCATTCGAGAAAAGAAGAGACTTCATCTCGAGTGGCTGCTCAAGGAAAGTTGGGGAAGAGGTCCTACCGCCGACGCCGCCGCTGCCGCCGCCGCCGCCGCACCCGTTGTGCCGCCGCCTCCGCCGCCACCTCTTGCCCTAACTCTGGATCCTCTCCACGCCGCCGCCATTGCCGCCGCTCCAAGCCGCCGTCGAGGTCCTCCGCCGCCGCCGCCGCGCCAGCTGCCGCCGCCGCCGCCGATCTCGGCCCGCCGCCACCACCGCCGCCCAAGGCCGCCGCCATCGCCGCCGCGTCAAACCGCCTCCTCCGGCGATCTCCAGAGCCTCGAGCGCCGCCGCCGCCCCTCGCCGCCGCCGCGAACCGCCGCCGCCGCCCTCGTGATCTGCTGCCGCCGACGCCCCTCCCGGTTGCCGGTTCCGCGCCCCGCTCCGCTCGATTCCAGCCCTTCCGCAAGGTTCCGCGCCCCTCTCCGCCACGAGAACCGCCGCCCCCCTGCCTCTCCTCTGCTCCGCCGCCCGGCGCGCCCACCTCCGCGTCAGGATCGCCGCATCGCCCTCCACCGCCACGCGCCGCCACGACCACCGCAGGGGAAACCCTAGAGGTAAGAGTGAACGATTCCCGCTGAGTCGACTCAGCGGGAACCGTTCCCCTCCTCCCACCCGGACCGGCCGAGTCAACCCGAGCCGGCCCAGACCGGCCTTGACCAGACCGGGCCGCCCAGGCCCCCAGGTCGACCCAGCCGGGCCGGACCAGACCGCCCAGGCCCAGAACGGCCCAGGCCAGCCCGACCGGCCAGACCGGTCCAGACCGCCCGGACCGGCCCTGACCGGCCCAGACCGGCCCAAACCGGCCCAAACCGGTCCAGACCGGCCCAGAGCCGCCCAGGTCGGCCCAGACCGTTCCAGCCCGCCCCGAATCGGCCCCGGACGCCGCCTCCCGCCTCCCGTGTTCGCTGCGCTCGTCCGGCTCGCCCCGACTCATCATCACTCCGCCTCCACGCCGATCGCTCCCCGCGCTCCCCGCCGACTCGCCCGGCGTCCGACCCGCTGCCGCGCCGACGATCTCCCTCGCCCCGACCGACCGGGCTCGCGCCCCGCAGGTTAGCTTCGACCCCTCTTTCAAGTTAATTACTTTTCGAAGCATTTCCTTTACTCGTCTCCACCGCCGTCGGACGACGTAGATAGAGTAGTACGATTATAGGTTCGAGATTTCTGACGCGTACGTCAGGTCCGGTACCGAGCGTGGGCTGCAGCCTCCTGGCTACTCCACGACGAGCGACTTCCACGCCTCCGGACGTGGATCGAGAGGATCTCACCCTACCCATCATCGCGAGTTTCCCCGGGTCACTCGGAGTCGACTCCGCTGATCGGCACGTCTGCCTGTACTTATGTTTAGGTTAGGTCTCATACTTAGGGTCTAGGATTTGCTTATCCATAGGTTAGGGTTGACCGGCTACCTCCGGTCAACCTCAGTCCCATTGATCAGGCACGAGGGTTTTCACCACCGTGTCCTGCATCAAATTGGTATCAGAGCGGTCGTTGGGTTCTCGCCCAACCCGGTCCTTGAGGACGCTCACTTGAGCCTCCGTAGCGTAGTTAGGACATCATCTAGGTCATTGCATCATATAGGCACCCCTAGGTTATCATCATGGCATTCGAGACACGCTCCGCCAGAGCTAGAGGAGGATCCCCTTCTTCACGGCATTTGTGTGATGCCTCGGAGCCACCTCCCCCGCGGTTTCACGAGCCCCGACGGCCCGTGAGCCCATATGGTGATCATTATGATCACCTCTACCCCGACTACTATGATTATCGAGATGATCCTAGTCGTCGAGGCGACCCACGTCACGACGATGGTCGCGACCGAGTGTACCATCGCTGGCCCTCGGATGCTTATGGTCGCCACAGACAGGCCTACCCAGCTCATTTGGATGATCGAGCCCGTTCGCCGCTGCCACCACTATCCGCACGGCTCACCACACCGCTTGTTAGTCAGGCCCCTCTAGAGTTTCACGAGCCCCGGCGGCCCGTGAACCCCGGTAGTGATCGTTACGATCACCGCTACCCTGACTACCACTATTATCAGGATGAGCCTAGTCGTCGAGGCGCCCCACGCCACGACGATGGACGCGACCGAGTGGACAGTCGTCAGCCCCAGGATACATATGACCGCCGCGGACAGGCCTATCGAGCTCATTTGGACGACCCACCCCATCCGCCACCGCCACGACCGCGTTATGATGACCATCGACACCACGATCGTGATCAGGGTCAGGATCAGCGACACTACTCTAGATATAGAGGTGACCCTCCCCGACGAGACGATCTCGATCGGCGAGTTGCCCGTCGTCGCCCGGATCGCGATGCTTATCATCGCGACTATCCGCGTGCGCGAGACTACACTCGCGCACCCGAGGACGCACGTTATGATCGTTATCACGATCATGAGCGTTATCCCGATCATAGGCGTTACCGGAGTCCTCCCCACCACGACATTGGTGATGACTACCGCGCAGACCGATACGACGATTGGGATAGGCGACACGAGGATCATAGTGCCCGCATACTGAAAGGTATGCGCGCCGTTGATCTAGTCTTTTATGGCTCTCGAGGGCCTAGAGACTATATCGATTGGGAGTCCGCTATGAACTCCTACTTTCGATACTATCGCATGGATGACGACCTCTGCGTTGAGTACGCCGAGACGAGACTTGGCGGACACGCCAAGATCTTTTGGGAGGATGAGCGTCATGCAGCTTATCGACGAGGACAGCCCATCACTTCATGGATAGATATGGCTCAACGCTTGAGGAACAAGTATGTTCCTCGAGAGTATGAGTCTACATCATTCCCCAGACAGGGCACGATGCCTGTCCGGGAGCACATGGAGCCTATGGTGCGACCCACCGATGACTTCGATTTTTCTCCATCTCAGCCTCTTACGAGGGTTGCTCCTACGCGATCTAGTCCGACCACCTCGACTTCACCGATACGATCTAGCATCGGGAATGGACGGACTACACCCGAGATGTCAGTAGCGTCAGCACCATCCCGGCGACCACCACCTGCAGACGCACCTCACCGGACGACAGCCTTGTCCCAAGTCCACACCACTTGTTTCAAGTGTTTGGGCGAGGGACATTGGACGAGCCAGTGTCCTTTGTGGAACCTCCTTCTCGAGGTCAAGGGACTCGACCGTGGCTCCCATGAGGATGACGTTCCCTCAGGCGACGATGTCTATCTCGCTGATGAGGCCCTGGCAGACGAGTGCGATGACACTCCTGAGCTGATTGATCACACCCCGATCAGGCCAGCCGCTCCCGCAGACGTCGAGGCCCCCGCTCCAGCCAGCACCCTGACGAGCACACCGATGAGGGACATGATCAGCGTTGCTATTCCGAGATCACTAGTGGATGTGACCCTACCACCCCAGTTGCCCGTCAGCCATCATTTGCCCGACGATGCATCTTCGGTAGGCGCGCCATCACTTATGCGCCTACATGGACTATCCACGTCCATTATCTCAGACCGCGACATGCGGTTTACTAGTCACTTCTGGAGGACTTTTATGGGCTTACTTGGGACTGAGCCCACATTTTCTAGCAGTTATCATCCTCAGAGTGACGGTCAGATCGACGACGTCAATCGTAGCGTGAGGAAACGACTTTGGTCATCGGCCAGCGCGAGCTTGATCATTTGGGACATGATCCTACTACGCGCCGAGTGCACCTACCACCCCTCTTCCGACCATACCTCTGGCGTGAGCCCCGTCGAGATTGCACATGGCTTAGCACCCCGCAAGCCCTTAGACATAGTTCCCCTCGACCCTCATGTTAGAGTTTATAGGGTCAGAGTCGCATTTGCCCAGCATGTTAGTCAGTTGCATCAGGACATTCATGATAGAGTATTGAGTCA
Source organism: Lemna minuta (assembly GCA_024174645.1). Lineage (NCBI taxonomy): Eukaryota > Viridiplantae > Streptophyta > Magnoliopsida > Alismatales > Araceae > Lemna > Lemna minuta. The sequence continues at coordinate 4,270,048 of CM044112.1, forward strand.
GTATGCATCGTACAAGCAGGCTGCCGATTTGCACTGTCGACCCCGGGTCTTCCAGGTGGGAGACCAGGTTATGGTTAGGCTGAGGCCCGAGCGTTATGCTCCTGCTCTTAGCACCGGCCCGTCTCGAGTCCTTTCCCTGGATGGGCGGGATCGCCTATGTCATCGACTTCCCTCCTTCGTGGGGGAATAGCTCCACGTTCCATGTGATGGATCCGACGTCGCACCCAGCTCTACCTCTCTCATCGACGTTAAGCCTTCACCTACCGGCCCATTCTTTGAGAGAGAGTTTGCTCGGAAGTCCACTTTCCCCGCGTTACCACCCGACCGGCACGAGCGAGTCGAGGAGATTTTTTTCGGGAGGTAATTGACTTTCTCGGGGGACGGAGTTTCGTGGAGATTCTTTGTGCACCGGCCGGGCCGACCACCGGAGGACGACGTATACATCTCGGAGGTGGACCTAGAGCGACTACGATCAGATCTTTGGAGCCCCTGCCGTCTTCTCTTGCTAACTCGGCGGAGTCGAGTTCTTCCGACCCCGGGAGGATTGGTGGCGTACGACCCCGGTCGCCACCAAGACACGATACCACGGCGCCGGAGGAGCCCTTTTGCGCGCGCGGATCTATCCGCTTATCTTTACTTCTTTATTTCTTTATTATGGACCTTTTGACCCGCACGTGTTTAAGCGGGTCCTCGTTTATTTCTTCTCTCCCTTTAGGCTTCCGGGTGGGTTCTTCCCTTTTCGGGATCCCATTTGTGAAGCCCATCCTTCTTTGTGAACCTTTTATTATATTTCTATGAGTATGGGTGTGGGTTGTGGGCCTCAAGTGGGCCCTTTCCTCTCTTGGCCCACCAAGGGCTCTATAAGAGGGGAAGGGACCCCCCCACAAACCCTAGCCGTCATTTGAGAAAAGAAGAGACTTCATCTCGAGTGGCTGCTCAAGGAAAGTTGGGGAAGAGATCCTACCGCCGACGCCGCCGCCGCCGCCGCCACCTCTTGCCCTAACTCCGGATCCTCTCCACGCCGCCGCCATTGCCGCCGCTCCAAGCCGCTGTTGTAGCCGCCGCCGAGGTCCGCCGCCGCCGCCGCCGCCGATCTCAGCCGCCGCCACCACCGCCGCCCAAGGCCGCCGCCATCGCCGCCGCGCCAAAACCGCCTCCTCCGGCGATCTCCCAGAGCCTTGAGCGCCGCCGCCTCGCCGCCGCCGCGCTGCTGCCGCCGCCGCCGCCCTCGTGATCTCGCTGCCGCCGACGCCCTCCCGGTTGCCGGTTCCGCGCCCCGCTCCGCTCGATTCCAGCCCTTCCGCAAGGTTCCGCGCCCCTCTCCGCCACGAGAACCGCCGCCCCCTGCCTCTCCTCGCTCCGCCGCCCGGCGCGCCACCTCCCGCGTCGAGATCGCCGCATCGCCCTCCACCGCCACGCGCCGCCACGACCACCGCAGGGAAACCCTAGAGGTAAGAGTGAACGATTCCCGCTGAGTCGACTCAGGCGGGACCGTTCCCTCCCTCCACCCGGACCGGCCGAGTCAGCCCGAGCCGGCCCCGGACCGGCCTTGACCCGGACCCGGGCCGCCCCAGGCCCCAGTCGACCCAGCCGGGCCGGACCGGACCGCCCGAGCCCGAACGACCCAGGCCAGCCCGAGCCGGCCCCAGACCGGCCCCGCCGGCCTCGAGCCGGCCAGGCCCGAGCCCAGGGCCCCGAGACCGGCCCCGTTGGCCCGAGCCGGTCCCAGACCGGCCCAGACCGGCCCAAAGCCCGGTCCCAGAGCAGGCCCAGAGCCGCCCGAGTCGGCCCGGACCGTTCCCAGCCCCGCCCGAATCGGCCCCGGACGCCGCCTCCCGCCTCCCGTGTTCGCTGCGCTCGTCCGGCTCGCCCCGACTCATCATCACTGCGCCTCCACGCCGATCGCTCCCCGCGCTCCCCGCCGACTCGCCCGGCGTCCCGACCCCGCTGCCGCGCCGACGATCTCCCTCGCCCCGACCCAAGCAGGGCTCGCGCCCCGTAGGTTAGCTTCGACCCCTCTTTCAAGTTAATTACTTTTCGAAGCATTTCCTTTACTCGTCTCCACCGCCGTCGGACGACGTAGATAGAGTAGTACGATTATAGGTTCGAGATTTCGACGCGTACGTCAGGGTCCGGTACCGGCGTGGGCTACAGCCTCCTGGCTACTCCACGACGAGCGACTTCCACGCCTCCGGACATGGATCGAGAGGATCTCACCCTACCCATCATCGCGAGTTTCCCCGGGTCACTCGGAGTCGACTCCGCTGATCGGCACGTCTGCCTGTACTTATGTTTAGGTTAGGTCTCATACTTAGGGTCTAGGATTTGCTTATCCATAGGTTAGGTTTGATAGGCTACCCTTAGTCATCATCAGGTTCATTGATCAGGCGCGAGGGTTTTCACCACCGCGTCCTGCATCACCATTTAAGTATGTTTTCTCATACATGTTATATGATAGGATTATCTGTTTTTAGTACTTCGATATTTTGAATATGCGATGTAATGTAATTTTTTACATTTTATGTTTTTATTAAAATTTTGGAAGGCTTATTGAACTTAAAACCAACATGTAGAGCCCCCCAGTGGAGGGAAAATTGTGGGTTAGTAGAATTAAGATATTGATGAAAGAGAGTGAGGAATAGAGATAATATGTTTGAATTTTCATATGGAAAGTTGAGAAGATGAGAAGAATATGGAGACAATAGGGCACTAGTAGACTATATGGATATTATGTAGCCTATAAGTCAATCATACTTCTATGTATCATGTTTATGTTTATAGAAATGAAATTTATTCACAATCATTCTTGTATGATATTTGTAATAAATTCCATGAGCATATGCAATGATTAAGTGAATTATAATGAGATCATAATATAATGATTACTATTCTTTAAACATAGATTATAAATATTCTTATTCATGGGATATTTGATAAGGACATTAAATTATCTAAAAAGAATAGCATGATCTGATCCGACTCATATGATGAGTGTGGCTAGTTTTTATAGCCATTAGTGTCGAGATACTAATATAGATAATGGGTGCCCTTTAGAGAAAGAGTTAACTAAATTAATATATATAAATCCTTGAATTGTATTATACCTAATTGTCAATTAGGTTGATTCATATCGCTATTGTGTATGTGGTCCTATCATTTGAGACGTTAAAGACATCTTTTAGGTGGATGATTGTGTTTCGAATGTGACTTACGAATCCCTAGCCATCGGATCTCTAAAATGTCATATATTAGATACGACATGAAGTCCTCAAAGATGATTTGGCAGACAATATAAGATAATTTTCCCTTGATATTTAAGAAAATTGACTCAAGGAATGAGATGCAATGAAATCTTTGACCAAGTTAGAGAAAATATCAAAAAAGAGTTTACGATGATTTCCTCCACACATCAGTACTAACTCGAGTGACCAATTAGAATTTGATAGTTGATCATATCTTAAGTCATTTACGAGGCACACAAAATAAATGAATACATCTATATAATAAAATAATAACGTCAAGGTTCTATACGAGAGGTCTTGTATACCCCATGTCTCTTACAAATGCATGGTGTAACTTGGTACCCAACGGTTAGGAACTCAACTATCAATTAATCCACATGTTGAAATGGATAATTAATCAAGGTTGACCTAGAAGGTGTTATGGGTCTATAGAGTTATTAACTAGTGAGATATATAGATCTAAAAAGTCATACACATAAGGTCTATAGATATTGGTAGATATACACACACATATGAGGGTTTTGAGGAAAAATCTACATACCAAATGTCTGCATATTGGGGGAGAATGACGAAAATTTAACTTGATCATGGAAGCCTTTTAAGAATTACCTCCTTTCTCTTCTTTCTCTCTCGGTGAAGAGCATTGAAGATGAGATCTAACTATTCTGCGATTATGTAGTTAGACACTTGAATAGCTTCAAAACTCTTTCTTATGAGTATGTTTTATTTTACATACTGAATGATACGATCATCACTTCTTAGTTCCTCAATATTTTGATTATCTAATTTGATGCATTTAGTTGCATTCAATATTTTGATAAAAAATTTGAAGGCTTGTCGACCTCAGACCCCAATAGAGAATAGAGAATAGAGAAGATCAAGAACAAAAGATTGAAGAATTCTCTGCCTCTAGAATTCCCAAGGCCTAAGACCTTAATTGCCCCATCCCCTGGCCCTTCCACCCCTCTTCCTAAGAGTCACGACACTAATTTGCTTAAAAGGGTGACCTTCTAAGCCCTAACCCACCTTCGATCTGAATAGTGGATCAAATTTAACCTGCTCAACAAGTCGATTCACCAACATGTCGAGTGCTAGGCTACATCGTGCGTCTGGGAAGGTAACGCAGTCAGGCTACTTGCTTATGAAACATATCTATCATCGGTTCCATAAAAATTATCAGTCAATCCAATTAATCTATTTAATATCTAGTATCAATGAATTGATCATGAATCGACTAAGTCAATAGATTGGGCAAGTTGCTAAAACATTGCTCATCCTAGAAGATATAAAGGGATACGTCACTATTACATGGAACTTAATGCCTATAGTTAGACTATAGGTAAAATATATCATATATATGATACCCCTTAAATGTCTTGGCCAATGGCTTCCCCTTCACATTAAATCCCTTCACGCGCGTAGACTCACTTTTAGAGATCCACTCAAAGTTCAATCTCCTCGGTCGATTAGGAATGGAGGGAGTGGGTGCGCGACTCGGTCGATCATCGACGCGCTACGGCCCGGCGACGGTCTTCACCGGTCCTGTCCGTAAATGGAAGAAGAAGTGGGTCCCAGTGGCGAATCCCAACGGCGGCGGCCCTCAAGGCAACGGCAACGGAGGCGGCAACAATGCCTCCCATCTCGTTCTCTACAAGTGGACGCCTATATCGTCTGCTGTTGCCGACAAGGGATCGGCGACCGAGGAATCTCCCAGCCGGAAGTTTCGTTACGTTCCGGTATAAATCGATTTATTGTTCTTTGTCTCGTTTGTTGAGTTATTTCCGTCTTTTTTTTTCCTGTGAGTGTCTGGCGTGATAAGTTTCAAAGTTTGGACTCTTATTTGTGAATACACGTGCTTGTCTGATTTTTTTTATTTTTAAAGAAAACGAGGCATCGATCCGATTTGTGTTAATTTTTTGTTATGGATGCATTAATGATCTATCGATGAATACTTTATAAGAGGAAATTTCTGATGGAGAAATTACATGGTCCCAACTTCTTGTAAGCATCGGAAGAAGGGGGGAAGAAATCTTTTGAAAAGATGCTGGAATTTCTAGACGAAAACCAGTTAACTTCTATTGAAAATTGAACCACTCTCACTTTTAACGGTATGCTCAATTGGATCTCAAATTATCCGTGTCATCCAATTGAAAGGCTGAAAAATTTTTAAAATCAGTGTTATTATGATTATCATTCTTTATTTCTTTAATGGTCTTGTGATACCGAAATATTTTTAAAATGGGATGGAGATTTTACATGTAGGTTTACATGACGGATGAACATAGAGAAGAAGAATCTTTAAAAGCAGCTACAGACGATGAGACAAAGCCGAGCAAATTAGATAACAAGAAGTTGAATACTGGAAATTTCCCCGTGGAGGAAACGGAGGTACCAATTTATCAGGCTCTAATTTTAATTCTCATTTTTTTCAGTTGCAGTACATTACTTCATCTCCTGACTACCTAAAAAACTTAACCCTGAATCCTAAATCATATTGTTAGTCAAGGATAAGACTGTGAATTTGGATTTCTTTTAGTTCTGGATTAGTGCTTATTAGAGAAGCTGCATTATTGAAATGCCTCGAAGTTATTTATCTCTCTAAAACTCTAAAATCTGATAATAGGTCTATTACATATTGCTCAAGGTTTAGAGTTCTTTAATGTTGAATCTGAGTTATTGATCCGTGAATAATCCTTATCACTAATTATTATCATATTTCTGAGTATGTTGAGATCATTTCTCCAAAATATGTACCCAGAATCCTAAATTGTTTTTTATCAAAACATGAGTCATTTCTCTTCACCTAAGCCTTATATTTCTCCGTTTGATTTTTGTGGATTTGATTCTCTTTTGCTCTTAGCTTTGTGCCCGTGATAGATATCAGAAATGCACAATATGTGCCATGAAAAGGAGGGTGAATTGAGATACTTACCGCAGAATTCAACTCAGAGAGGAGGGTTTAGAATTTTAAGTTAAGTGCTAGCTTATGTGTTGTCATAAGAAGTATGAATAGGGGATGTGTGCTAATATCTCAAATGACAAGTAAAATTCTCCGTTTAGCATATCTCTCATGGTCCTAGCCAGTATTTTTTTACATATAAACTTGTAGTATGATTTTAGAGAGGAGAAGGGAAATGATTATTGAGAGAAAGTTGATGGCAGTGCTAATGCTGTTGCAGGGAGATGAAGAGGAGAGAGAAGCGGCAAGGGACGCCAACCTGGACCTCAGCCTCGGACTGAACTCCCATGACATAGACCGAAGGGCCTGAACAATTTTTTAAAAAAATTGGTCCGAGTTGTCACTACTAGAACATTAGCAGATATTTCATCTTCAGAGGTGTGTCCAAACATTTTACTTCATGTGGAGAGAGAGAGAGCAAAAGGAGCAAGAGAGATAGAGAAAATAGAGATTGTCCGTCCGATATCTGTCTCGATATCTGATATTCGGGCTTCCAATATCAAATATCAAATGCCTGGATGATGGCTCATCTAAATTTTGAAACGCTGATGCCTCGTAGGAAATTCCTAAGTGCAGGAGGGGGCGCTTTCTGAGAAGAGGCACTGCTTTTGAATTTAGGTACTCATCTGAACTCAGGGTGAGAGGGTCCCCGGCAAGACAGTGGCGATTGAGGGAATCCCACCAGAAGCCATTAGGCTGTAGATGATGGTGATGTGGGTGACAGAGCTGGAGATGCCTGCAGGAATATATCTCTCACCAGAACTTCTTCCTCTTCGGTCATGGTCACAACGGCATCATAGCTGATGTTGCTGAGGTAGACCATCGCGGCATTACAGAAGCCTCTAGCAGTGCCAAAGGGAAGAAAGCTACCATGTCGGCTCCCTTGCTCAGTAGAGCAAGTAAAGTTCTTTAAGTCTCCTTGCCCTCTAGCTCACCATGTCGGCCCACCACGATGATGAATAGAATGAACAGATAGTGCACGATCAGTATCATGTTTTGATATACGCCAAGAGCTTACAAAGCCCAATTAAGATTAATGTAGCTCAGCAACTCACAAGGCTAACTTATGAGGCCCAATTAAACCTTAATGGGCCAGGAAATAATCTCTAGGAGGTGTAACTATCGGTAGAGGATCACCTAGAGACTCTAAAATATTTTCTGTTAGATTCTACAGTTCAAGTCTAGTCTGTAACACAAGCATGATGTCGGAATTATATTTTCAAAACTTTGAGTTATCTTTTCAGGGGTCATGCCATTTGAATAACCTTTCACTTTTTGAGGCCTTTATAAGGCCCCCATTGTAACCGTTGAACATACAATTTGAAGTTATTCGTTTTTTAGAGTTTTATTATCTCCCCTTTTGAGTGTTCTTCATGTTAAAAATGCTAAGTACTTGTGGATTGGAGCACAACCCTTTATCGATTCAAGGGTAGAATAAGTTAGTTCTATAGATTTAGAACCTAACTCTTCTAGTAGAGCAAGTCTTGTGAATTCAAGTAAGTGTTCTACATTGTTCCTGCACTAAGGTTGCATCATGTTCAAGGTAGAGTTGTCTTGGTGTTGATGCCGATGATGCGGGAGATGATGAGGATGATGTTGATGGAGAAGAAGTAGATCTAGTTGAAGCCCTCTAGTTAGCTGGGGAAAGTTAATCTCCACCAATCAGTGGTGGTGACCTCGATGACAATGCCCAAGTAGAGACCCATAAAGCTTCTTGCTAGAAACCCATGCTATCCACTAAAGTTTATGGATAGAAAATCCAAGGACAAGATTTTATGGTTAGAGGAGTGTAGGGCAGGGAGGAGAATCCTCCACCATCCTTGATACTGGCTCTATTAAATCTGTTTCAATAACCAGCTCTAATACCACATGGAAAATATGATTTTGTTGCATGAACAGATAACACAAATTAAATTAGTTTATATAGAAGAGAGGACCTAGAAGAACATAGCTCCATCAGAAGAGGCTCTTAATGGGCTGCCCATAATATCATAGATAATATCCTCACACAGTTCTACAATTTGACATCAACTCCTTGTGAAAGAGATTTATTGTTGCCCCTAATTTGTCTTCATTAATGTAGTAAAGGCTTCTTTTCCCAGAAAAACCTCCACATACTAATAACATGCAATTTATATATTAATTTACATGATTATTAATACAATTAAAGGCATTCAATATTCTATTTATAGGCATATTATTATATTTTGAGTACATATCTATCATTTTATGTATTTTAGGTTATAACCTAAAAATGTATCATTTTAAGGATAATTATGCATGATTCTAATAATACAGTTTTATTCCCATTTATATTTGAAATCATAATTATATTTTCATGATTAAATGATAAGAGAAATATTTTTATTTATACTCACATATTTTTTAAAATTTATTTTCTAAGAGGAATGAGTATATTTTTGAAATTAAAATTAATTCTTTTTTTATTTAAATATTTTGACTTTTTATAATGATAGATAATTTAATTTCTAATCCAAAAAATCAAATTTAGATTAATTTAAAGTTATATTTTGAAAGTTATGAATTTTCTAATATTTAGGATTTTTTAAAAAATTTCTGAATTTATTTAAACTTATTTTTTAATTTTAAAAAGAATAAAATGTTTATATATATAGTGAGCTGACGTGACAGAACGTCGCCACTTGGCGACGCATGTACACGTCACGTGGCAGCGTATGTGTGCGTATGTGTGTTCACGCGTGTGCTCGTGTGTACACGTGTGAGTGATTAGTGGTTAAGCATCTATTATGGATTTATGCTAACCCATTATACACTCACTTCTTATATACTCGTCAAATCAATTAAATTTAATTCCTGTGGGACTATTTATGTTTGTTTTTAGTCGCAAGTGACAGAATCTTGAGTGGACAATCGCGTGATTTAATCGCGATCGTCGAATTTCACTTACTCGAGGGGGTACATGGTTGCATCTGATTAGGCAATGATTCATTTTAAAGAAGATTTAATCTCAGCCGCTCATCTCAGAGTTATAACGGTCGATATTAAATACACCCGGATGGACACGTGGACTCATCTCGATTGCTCGATCAAGATCGAATGGTGGAAATTAAGCGTCCCTTCTTCTTCACGTGCGATGTGGCAAAATTTGGGCGTTGCATCTTAGATCGAACAGACGCGACTTAAAGATGATGATTTGCGAATCGATTTTCAATCTAAGCCGTTGATCAAAGATGAAATGACTCATCCAACGGTCGCGCCCAAATTCTTTAGAAATTATAATGTTCTTCGACGGAAAAACTCATTCTTGGATGTTTCAAGAAAATCGAATGGTTTAGACAACTCAATCCTAGAATCACTTGATTTCTACTTCTTGTAGACTTATTTTCGCGTGTGAGGAGTGTTTGAAATCAAGAATTGGTGAAGAGAATTGGAATTAAATCACATTTTGAACGGCGAACTTCATTTTAGAAATCGCGGAACAAAAAGCCTTAAATCTAGTGATTAATTGGATCATTTCGAGTGCGACTTTGGGTTAGATTACGTGTTTTCATCCTAATATATTTTATTGTAATATTAGATTTTAATTTTGAGTTACAGATTAGTTTAATTTTAGATTTAATTTCTATTTTATTACGAATCGCGATCGATTTTCTTTATCGATTTCAATGTTCAATTTCTCCGCGAATTCTAATCTAAGTTCGGTGATTTTCAATTCCGATGATTCGTATTAGAGTTATATTTTTAATTTACTAAAATCACTATTTTCTCACCTCAATTCTTTGTATGATTTGATTGAATTTAAAAGATATCTTATAATTTATCTTATTTCTCCGAGGATTCGACCCTTATTTATCATTATACTATTTAATTAGAGATTTAATCTTTAAATTAGCGAGTTTGGAACTTATTTTGACATGAGTTTATGTTTTTAATGACCAAAAGAAATCGTTTATGGTTAATGTGCTGATGTGCTGAAAGGAGTGTAGAATCGTCTAAGGACATGGCAATATGCGCTTAATAGCTCTCCCTCGTCGTTGGAGATCTTAGACCACCTACCCTTGGTTGTGGAATTTGATCGAGAGATTGTCAGTCGCATCTCGCTTCGAATTCACCTCGAATGGCGGATGTCGGCACCCAGATGGCCTGGTGCAGTAGAGTTCTCCGCGTCTCGGAAGACAGCCACGGTTCGATTTCAGCGGTACTTGAATTCAAGATAACATAGATAAAGTAAGCAATGACGGCAGTTCAAACAAAATCTCGCTGACCTCCGCCGCCGATGGGAGAGAGAAGAAGAGTAACAAGAGAGACAAACACAGGATCCACTACCTCGCTCAAGCAAACCTATCGTACTTCTACTAACCCCTTTATCTAGTCGACCTCCTCCATCTTGCTCTCCTCGGCATCATCCAGCGCCGGCATCCCTTCATCCCCGGCTACATCCCCGCCTTCCTCGTCCTCATCTATGCTCAGCCCCAGCTTCAGCATCCGATGGATCCGGCTCCCGAACATGTTGGGATCATCCAGACTGAACCCTGACGTCAGCAGCGCCGTCTCGAACAGCAGCACCACCAGATCCTTCACCGACTTGTCGTTCTTGTCCGCCTCCGCCCTCTTCCTCAGCTCCTCCATGATGGCGTTCTCCGGGTTGATCTCCATGGTCTTCTTGCTCGACATGTACGACCCCATCGAAGAATCTCTCAGAGCTTGAGCTCTCATGATTCTCTCCATGTTGGCAGTCCATCCGTACTCCCCTGTCACTAAACAGCATGGAGAGTCGACGACTCTGTCGGAGACCACCACTTTCTCCACCTTGTCGCCCAGAATATCTTTAATGGTCTTGCAGAGAGACTCGAACTTGAGTTTAAGGTCTTCCCGGCGCTTCTGCTCGTCTTCTTCCTCGTCGAGCTTGAGGCCTTCTTTCGTTGCTGAGACAAGCTTCTTGCCCTCGAATTCCTTCAATTGCCCGACGGCATATTCGTCAATGGCATCGACCATGTAGAGCACTTCATAACCCTTCTTCTTCAGGCGCTCGAGGAATGGAGAATTCTCAACAGCCTTCTTGCTCTCGCCGGTGATGTAGTAGATGTCAGACTGGTTGGGCTTCATCCGGGTGACGTAATCTTTAAGGCTGGTGAGCTCATCTCCAGACTTAGTCGAGTGGTAACGGAGCAGTTCAGCTAGCTTCTGACGGTTCTGAGAGTCCTCATGGATGCCGAGCTTCAGGTTCTTGGAGAAGGATTCATAAAATTTGGCATAATCCTCCTTGTTCTCGGCGATCTCGGCAAAGAGTTCAAGGCATTTCTTGACCAGGTTCTTGCGGATGACCTTGAGGATCTTGTTCTGCTGGAGCATCTCACGGGAGATGTTGAGGGGGAGATCCTCAGAGTCGACGATTCCCTTGATAAAGCTGAGGTATTCAGGGATGATCTCCTCGCAATTGTCCATGATGAAGACACGGCGAACATAGAGCTTAATGTTGTTAAGCTTCTTACGGGTGTCAAAGAGATCGAAGGGGGCACGCTTTGGGACAAAGAGGATAGCTTTGAATTCCAGCTGCCCTTCTACAGAGAAATGCTTCACAGCCAAGTGTTCTTCCCAATCATTGGTCAGACTCTTGTAAAAGGCAGCATACTCTTCCTTGGAAATATCATCAGGCTTTCTCATCCAGATTGGCTTTTGCTTGTTAACCACAGCCCATTCATGAGAAATCTCCTTAATCTTCTTCTTCTTCTTGTCCTTTTCTGATTCTTCCTTATCCTCATCGATTTCCTCTACTTTGCCTTCCTCATCCTTGTCTTTCTTGTCAGCCTCGTCGTCCTCGTCATCAGAGATTTCCTTTTCAGTTGTCTTTTCAGTCCAGAGGGAAATGGGGTAGCTAATGAACTCGGAGTGCTTCTTCACCAAATCCTTCACTCGGCGCTCTTCAAGATATTCCAACTAAAAATACCCAAACAAATATAATCAATGACCGCTTCAATAATACATTAATTCATGAAGAAAATACCTGATCTTCCTTGAGGAAGAGAACTATCTTAGTTCCTCTACCGAGATTCTCTCCAGAAGTATCTCTAGTAACAGTGAATGACCCTCCAGCTTGAGACTCCCAAACGTACTGCTCATCGTCATTGTGCTTCGTGGTCACAACGACTCTCTCGGCGACAAGGTAAGCAGAGTAAAAGCCCACACCGAACTGTCCGATCATGCTGACGTCCGCTCCGGCAGCAAGCGCCTCCATGAACTCCTTAGTTCCCGACCTTGCGATCGTGCCCAAGTTGTTCACGAGATCTACAATGATCAATCGACAATCACATAACTTGGACCACATCCGGAAACCACGCGTATACTACTTCGGTAATGTGAAAATTAAGAAAAGAGCAGTACGGTGATAAAAAAAAAGATTCGGTGGCGCTGTGTGTCGCTTTATTCAAGTGAAAATAAAGAGCCACGTGCACTAACCGGATTTGGTCATTCCGATACCGCTGTCGATGATCGTGAGAGTGTTGCTCGCCTTGTCTGGTATAATATGAATGAAGAGCTCCGGCTGCGCATCGAGCTTGCTCTTGTCGGTTAGACTCTCGAATCGGATCTTGTCCAGCGCCTGCAGAAACCTCCGAGCGTAAGTAAGAGAAAATAATAATAAACATCGACGAAAAAGGCTAGTCTGAGAGAGATTTACATCGGAGGAGTTGCTGATGAGCTCGCGGAGGAAGATTTCCTTGTTAGAGTAGAAAGTGTTAATGATGAGGCTCAGGAGCTGGTTGATCTCCGCCTGGAAGGCGAACGTCTCTGCTTCAGCTGCCATCTCGGTGATCGAAACGGGATGACAAATGAAGACCTCTGTAGAGCCAGCCGCAGTGGAACAAGGAGCAGTTTAGGGTTAACGAGGAGTAAAATTGGGCGCCGAGAGGGGATATTTATACTGAAAGGCCAGTTGTCTCTTCTAGAATGTTCCGCGGAAGGTCCATTTGACCGTTTCCACGAAGCCTCATGCGGACCCCAACCTGCTGTTACAATTCAGTTAAAAACCTTATTGTTTTACGGAATGACGTAAAAAGTTTGTATAGTTTATTTTATTGCGAATATACTTTCGGCGGGAGAAAATTAATCGGAAATCCTGTTCTCCACAGTCAATTCCCCGAGCCATTGCAGAAAAGCATGAATAAGTTTTTATTTGTGAGTGTACTTCCCAGTGATATTCTAGAGTCACAAGTGGGCAGCTGCTACCTTGTTTCTAGTCAATTGATATATATGCCCCCTCCAATCTAGTTCACATCGATTTATACGATCACTTTTTCAATGGACGGCTTGTTTTTTCTGAAATGGGCCTTTCTCTTCTTTTAATGGGCCTGGGCCCATTAAAATAATGATATCAATTCATCAATATAATGATACAATCAAATTTGATAGCTGTGAAGAAAGTAATAGCAAAATTTCAATGGCAATTCGATCCGGTCGACATAATCATGATAAAAATTTGGCTGATCGATGGAGTTGATGGCTTATCCCATCGATCACTAACATCAGAATTGCAGACACAAAAACAGAGGAAATGATGCATCGTTTCAAGCTGTCAGACAAAAAAAATTTAGAACACTTCTTCCTTGTCTCAAATCGCAGATTAGACATCAGAATTACTTCACTTCCAACGAAAATGAGAAAGTCCAGCCAACAGATTCACAAGGGAATGAAGATAATTGCCCAAATTGGGGTGAATTTATCGGAGTACTCGATGGATTGATCGATGATCGTAGATATACAGATAAATTTGTACAGGTTTTAATCAAATTATGAGATATTAAATCATGTTGAAGCTGGAGGGACTTTCGAGAAGTTTTTCTCTAAAAATTAAGTGTCAAAGGGGGAATTCCTTCTGGAGAAGATCGAGATTGCGGGAGTCACACGCATCAAACATGTCGTTCCTGGATGCGCAGCTGCAAGATTCAGAAATAGATAGACAGATGAATAAATAATACACAGATAGATTAATTGATTGACAAATACACAGATACATGGAAACAGAAATAAATTCCAATGGATAGATAGGTAGATGGATACTATATAAATATACATGCATCTCTCTCCCTTCTCTCTTTACTCTATGAAGACAATACATGCACACGCACATCTATCCATCTTTTTCTGTATACGTATATATTTATACTGACAGTTTAGAGGGAGAACATAGTGATGGACATGTATAGATAGATAAACAGACAAAGTGAGTGAGGTTAACTGGTTCTCAGCATAGAATCCTATCAAATTGTACCTATTTGCTACATGATAATGATCATATTGATGACAGTGAGCTCCTTGTTGTGCACAAGATAGGGTGGAGGAGTAGAACAATAGAGAGAGATTAACAACTGTAAAGAACTCTTAGTTCTGACTGAAGGACAGATCTGGAAGGATCAGGGAGAACAGAAAACATAAGAGAGAGACTAATGTAAAATTTCCAAAGGTTAATGAGCCGATGCTTTTTCCTCCCTTCCTTTTCCTCCAAGTTTTCCTTATATAGGGCTCTTATCGGGCCTCTCATAGGTCTCTCCACCTGGGCTTGTAAGTTCGTATCATAGGTATAGATAGTATGTGTGTTTATATATAAATATATATATATAAAGAGCGAGCGAGAGAGTTAGAGAGAGAGAGAGAGAGAGAGAGAGAGAGAGAGAGAGGCCTTCTTCTGAAGGATGAAGAATCAGGATTTGACCCAGGCGAGCCCACAGGACTTGCCAGCCAGGCGAGGAAACCAAGAGGCACCGATTTAGGAGAATGATCCGGTGCCCACCCTAACAGGAACCTCCATCCTATTATTAGCAGAATAAAGTCAGAAGGGCAGCTTCCTGGAAGCAGACCTCACAAAGGAGAGTTCTTTAGAACTTGAATCTGCTTTCCACTCTATTGGTCTCTTGACAGATCAAAGAGTCTCTCCTCATCTATATCCTCTTTCTTGAAATCTTTTTCCCATTTGAGTAGTCCAAGAGTACTTTTCTTTCATAATGGATCAGATATTGCAGCAGATAGACAGATTGATCAATATCCATGGACAGAGTGTGAGAGGGATATACAGAGAAAGAAAGACGAGAGAGAGTGATGGATAGATATAGAGAGAACAAGAGAAATAGCGAAAGACACACTGATGCATAGACAGACAAAAAGAAAGAAAGAAAGATAGACACGTATGACTGTGATTACAGAGAAACAAAGAGAGATATAGATAGCTATAGATTGAGAATGAAAGAAGAGAGAGAGAAATGGACGAGAAGACAGATATAAAAAGACAAAGAGAGTGTGTAGAGAGAGAGATAGATAGATAAAGGTTAAAAAGATTTATACATAAATAGAGAGACAGATAGACGGATATATGTGTGTGTGTTGGGGGGGGGGTGTATATATACAGATGGAGGGGGAGAGAGGGAGATAGAGGCAGACAAACAGATAGATAGCCAAATTGCGATACAAACAGCGAATAGGATAGTATAACAACAGATCCAATGATATGATCCTGATGCATCAAAGATGAAAGTGTTAGGGTTCTCCTCACCTTAGAGAGATTCTGAGATATTGCCAGGCATTGTCTGCCTTGGGATTCATCGAGAGGGCCTTTACATAGTATCTGATAGAGTCCTCGTACAATCCCTAGAGTGGGAAAGAAGAGAACAAAATTAGTACAACAAAACTGCACACGATTTGAGAACTCTGGACCTTTATCCCATTTACAAAGATTTAGAATAAATCATACATTATGCAAATAAAATGCAATTTCTCTTATGAATAATTATATCTTTCTCGTTTAAGTCCAACAAATTTATTGTGGAAAATAGAAATGGAAAAATATCTCGTTGGAATAATTATATCTTTCTCATTTGAGTCCTAACCGCTCTTAACTCTGAGAACATGACTGACTTACACATATCTCCCAAATAACCTTTTTTTTCCACCAGACATGATGGGAGGGAAATAGAAGGTTTAATTAACCCAAGAATGTGATATTACTCCTATTATAACCCATACAAGCAAGGAAAAGGAAGACCCAGAAGGACCAGTCCAATAAGGGCCAGGCCCATTGGTACAGAAGCAGCTGATAGTCACATAAGTGACTTAATGAGAGAGAGTGAGAGGGTGCCCTGGGGGCGCCAGGGGGGGGGAGGTTATAACTAAAGGGGGCTGAGGGGAAAGGACATTCATGGAAATCCTGGAGTCAATGGAGTCAGAGGAGTTGTCTGGGGAGCAGAGACTGCATTCGGCAAGAGGCTCTAGGAGAATCCCAATTATCTTTGGTTTCTTTCTGGATCTCTGTGATTTGGATTCAGAAGGTTCAGAAGGCAAGGTACGCATCAATTAAATTCCTTTTCTAGCAAATTCATGAATCTTGATAAAAAAAGTTAGGAGCGTATTCTGAATGAAACTCATTCAGTGGAATCAAATAATAAAAACCTGATTGGCGTAGCTGATCCCCATGTTTGCCCATGCTCGAACATAATTTGGCTTCAAGTCAAGGGCCTGAAAAGTAAGATCAAGGTTCAAAATAACCAAATGTTAGTTTAATACTGTCGCAAACAACAATTAAGTTTGTATCACAAAAAAGTATTATAAACACTATTTTTTTCTAGGAACTTGGAAGAAAATAGACTGTAAGAAGAGGTTTGGACCCAGGAAAAAATGAGACACTGTTAGATAGATGACCAACAGACACTGATAGAATGGATGGTATTTTGGTCATTAGATCATTTACGAAGATATTCTGCTAACTTTAACCAGGTATGATATGCCTGCATGAGGGATGCCTCTTTTTTAAACAGACTTGAGCAACTCAATTCTAATGCCATATTGTTCTTTGCTTTTGGTAAGATTCCCGATAGAAAAGAGCTAGGATAGTCTGAATAGAGGAAAAGGAGTAGGAAATAAATGATAGCAGGGAACCAAATCAGTGGCAGCTGATTCAGTAAGATGGGGACAAAAGATTCAGGAGCCCAACCCCAAGCTATCCTCGAGTTTTTGCCAGAAAAAATTCCGTACTCCCCTCTTCGACATGCCTCTTATTTAAAGAGGTACTGTTGAGGGATTGGCTGCCTCTTCATCTTCCTTAGGCTCCACGTTCCGAGCCACTGACACTGAACCCAACCCTCATTTACTTCCACTATTGAAGGTGACGAGTCAGTGCATTTCTTATAACAGCACCTATAGGTAAGCAAAGGGATCTTACCATTACTCCCCATCGCAGATTTCAGCTCGTCCTCAAGTTGGAACTCAATAAAATCTCGCTTGAATTACTTGGGTTGGTTCCCACGTCAGTTCAAAGTCTAGTGGTCCTCTCCATTTGACCTGGATTTTGGTAGCACAGTGTGATGCCCTCGCCTTCAAAATGTTCTCAGGTTCCACTAGCCATTCAAGGTCCTTGGAGAGGCTAGGAGGCAACTGTTGGGTAGTGACTGCTGTCTCAGCTGCCTTCATTAATTGGGAAATATCGAAACAGAGGATGTATAGCATAGTAAGGTCTAACACGTTTTGGAGAGATCTTTTCTTTAAGCCTCCTTGTCTTAGATGTCAGGCGGTAAAGGCAAACCTTGAGGTTTCACCAGATTTGCCACCTCAGACGGCACAACTCTCCTCTCATTGTCCTTTGATGCTTTCATAACCGACCAAGCATAGCCCAGTTACAACTTTGATTCTGATTATCTCATCTCTCTGCAGTAAATTATTTGCCTAATTCATAGGTTTGGGATACCAGAGAGTCATATTTTAGAACATAGGCAGGATCAATCCCATACACCACCAAGAAGGGAGTAATATTCAGTTTAGAGTGGACAGACATGCTATAGTGGAACTTTGCCCTGATGCAACCACACTGATAGTAGATTATAAATTGATGGTCACTGTCCTGATGCAAAGCACCTCAAGTTGACAACTTATGTAAAGTTGTGCAGTGTTAAACTGAGGATAATAAGAACTCAAACTAGCAGTAGTTCCTCGAAGTTTGTAAAGTTCTCCACAAATTGTACTCGTGAGGAACCTGCTACTTTTAGATACAGTTGACCTGCGGTTTCCATGTTGTCAGGCTACCACCTTGGAAAAAACTTCAGCCACCCCCCTTTTTGCATCAAACAGGTACTTTAAGAGGATAAAAACAAATATACTTGGATAATCTGTTGTCATATCCTCGTGGTTTGTGCAGTGCTTCAATAACATCCAGAAAAATATCGTCCAAATTGCTGCGTTACAGTCCATGCTTGAAGTAAGCTGACAGTTGCCAAGGAAACTGCATTGTTCACTAGATGTTGAGGATGGTGGTAGAAACCTTGTTGACAAGTCATGAGACATCATTGCTGGCAGTTTACAATGTTTGCATGTAACCTCAAAAGTGCTCTCCTGTGAGTACACAGATCCAACTCTGCAGTGAGTTGGCGGGGGGCAGCAACCCCTGAAGAAAAAGGCTTGTGATTGGCTTTTGCCAGAGGTAAAAGTGGCAACGGATGGTTGTCACGAGGCAATGCTTGCTGCCATTCTGGTACAAGATAGTCTCTTGTCAAATGTTTGTGCCAGGGATTCTCCTGGTTCCTGGTCCCAATTCAGGCACCTCTTCTTCTCTTCTTCAGTCTGTTTTGATACAAAATGGAGACGCACATCAAAATGCTTTATAGTCTTTGTTAGCATCATGCTCGGTCTTACCACAAATGGCAGGATAGGCTCAAGGATAGGTTTTCTATTGTGGCTTCTTCATGAGTCTTGAACCTGGAAATCTCTTGATCCGATTTTTCTGGATCATGTGCTTCTCTTTCTTCTCACATAAGCTTCAATACGAGATCAAGACATTTGTAGGAATCTTCCATCCGCTTCTTCAGCTCCATTGTTAGTTGCAAGGCTCCAAGAGAGACATCTCATTCTTGATCATCACTGAGCTTGAAGATGGCAACAGGTTGCAGCAAAGAGAGGTTCTGATATCAAATTGGTAAGATTCCCAATTGAAAAGAGCAACGTTAGGCTGAATAGAGGACAAGGAGTAGATAATAAAAGATAACAAGGAACCAAATCAGTGGCAGCTGATTCAGTAAGATGGGGATAGATGATTCAAGAGCCCAACCCCAAGATCTCCACGAGTTTTTGCCAGAAAATCTTCCGTACCCTCCTCTTCAATGCACTTCCTATTTATGGAGGTACTGATGAGAGATTGGCTGCCTCTTTGTCTTCCTGAGACGCCTCGTTACCAGCCGCCAAGACTGCACTCCACACCTCATTTACTTCCACTATTGATGGAAATGAGTCAGCACTTAACTCAACACTAAATTTCATATTCTGGCACCTATAGGTAAGCAGCAGGATCTTACCCACTTTTCAAGATGCCAAATGAGCATCCCACTGAAAATGTTTTATGGTCTTTTTCTTGTTCTAGAAATGAAAAATAACTGCCAGAAAAAAAGAGGATTGGATGCATGAAGAAACAGGATGATGTCCATGATGGAATGGCGCTTAGATGCTTAATGGTCTCTCACACACATACAGAGAGAGAGGAAGAGAGAGAGAGAAAGATTAGATAAATAGATAGATAGATGCCTTGGTACATAGAAATAGATAGACCGATAGATAAACAGAAATAAAATCTAGGGAAATAGAGAAACAGGCATGTAGAGATGTGGAAAGATAGGCAGATGGATAGATTTGAATAACAGAAAGTGAGAGATACATAAGTGGAAAGACAGGATATACACAGATATATTGGTAAATGAAATGGTGGGCAATGAGGGAGAGAGATATAGGGCCTTTCTCTAGACTCAAGGGAGTGGATTGGAATCCTGGGAGAGTAGTTTTTTATATTAAAACCAAGGTATTATTCCAGACAGAATTTAGATAAAAATTATTCCTCGGATAAAAAACTCATAGGAATTTTCTTTTGACCTGCTGATATGCAAGAATCGCATCTGCACTCTGGATGCTGTTCGCTTGGGTGGCCCCAAGCTTATTCCAGAGAGAATAATCATGCGGCTTGAGTTTCAAAGCCATTTTAAATGAATCTATAGCTTTATCATATTCTCTTGAGAGGTTGTAAAGCACTCCAAGAACAATATGGATGTCGGCATCCTCTGGCGCAATCTGTGCAGCTTCATTGAATAACCTGGAAACCTGAAAATGAAAATCATTTCTAATTTTGTATAGTCTAGCTTGATAACAAAATTTCGATTGTTTGATCAAATTTTGTCGAGAATCATTAATATATTCAAGGGATCAACTAAACTATGCAAACTTCTCACTTATTCTCAATGCCATTTCTGACCAAATCATGTTGACGCTGTCTTTATTTTGCACCTGTACCAAGTCTGTAATTAAACCCTTATATCTTATTCATTAAATGACAATATCCTAAATTTTCATCAATATACTGGGCACTCAGAAAATTATTTGATGATAGCGAATATACTTTCTATAAAGAAATTGTCAAGCTACCTCCTTTCAAGATTTTTCTAAATTTAGGCGCATTGGACCTGATTTACTAATATTTTCCTTATTTGTCGAGTTGCTTCATTCCTCACCCTCAAAGGTTAGGGTTCAACAAATGTTGGACTCATGTTTTATAATAATTATCAGACAAAATGTTACCATTAAATCACAATCAATAGATTTGTATGACTCCATCTAAACTTACATCAGCATGGTACAACGACTCCATCTGAACTTGAGAGGTGAGACTCCCGTACTTGGGATGGTTTTGAAGCCATCCATAAAGATACTTTAATGCAGATGCCTGCTCTAATTCTGAAAATTTAAGGAGAAATAACTGAATAAGTGAAAATTCAATAACAACTACAAAGTAGTGCGATAATAAACAGTTCCACATGAGTTAATAGCTATGCCTGTTTATATTTTTACCCATAACCAAATTCAGCTAGTATTTTTGGTCCTTAAGTAACTTACAGTTAGTAGTCAGAGTGATCTATTCATGATGTATGCTTGATTCAGTTTGAGGATGATACCATCCCTCTCCTTACATATGTTAGGAGGATAGGCTAAAAAAAGAAAATTAATGCCTTCAGGAGTTAGTGTCTGCAGTGGCGAATCAGATGAACTGGTAAGTTCCTAAAGAAACTAAAACACTTGCATGCGATGGCATATCACAGGAAGAAGAAGTCAAACAAGGGGAGGTTAACCATAGAAAAGGAGGCAAAGCTTCTGCGAAGAGAATAAATAGCGAATGGAGAGGGATAAGGGGCACAGAAGATTGAGGAGGGGTTCTCGGAGGTGGGAAAGGAGAAATTGTCAAGAAGCAAACAGAGCAAACAAGGCAACTAGAGTTTCCCCCATCAGTGCCAGTTCATCCCCTCTTTTTTCTTGGTGTTCTCAATCAAATTCAGCAGAAAAAATGTTATAATTAGATATGAACTTCTCTTCCAGTGAATCTCATTGAGGTTTCTGATCAGGGCTGCATCAGATAACTTGATCTAACATATGGACATCACATTCTCCTCAGAATTGAACATAAAAACTGGGCCCATTTCGTTCATGAGGGTAGTGATTATATAATCTGGGCAGTCAGGATGACCATAGATCTGATTCTAAAATGGGTGCACATAAACAAATAGAAAGCAAGTCAGGAAACTCGAAAGAGATAAAACTACTGTATCAATAAATTTACTGAAAATTTATTTCCTAATTACCCTCTATATTTCTATCTTAATGAACCAGATGCAGCAAGCAGATAGAACTATTGGCCATTTGACTGCCGGTTGTCACAAATATAAGGGTCAGTGAATGAGTTCCCAGTAATTCTCCCCAGTGGCACTCCTCATTCAGCTTCCCCAGTGGCACCTCATCTCACTTGGCCTCTTTTCACCCTTGTCCTTCAAGGGTTAATCTCTGATAGGACCTCCATCAGGGGGTTTCTATGGTAAAAATTATCATTACATTATCGAGCCTTTCCTAGAAAGGCACATTATTTAATATAAATAACAAATCATGACAGCAATATGATATCGCACATTTTCGTCTCATTCAAAGTTCTAATTCTCACGTCAATGAAGCATAGTTGTGAGGGTTTCAGATTCATTGAGGATTGTCAAAATTTCATCCAATAACCTTGCAGAATAGGGGATACATCATTTTTTTCTTCTTATGTAACCATTCAAGGCCAAAATCATGGCAGATTGGAACTGGATCAGATTTTACATTGGAGAATAAAGAAACCAAATGAAATTCAAAATTCACAGAAGGAGAGACTATACTAAAATCACCAACCAAAAAGTCAAGCACGAACCGTTTGTGTGGCTAACTCCAAGAGCAAGTAAGACCTCGAGATTTATAGGATCTGCTTCTTGGGCACGAAGCATAGAAGAAATAGCCTAAAAAAACCAGAAAACACAACCATCATAAAAAAATTTCAGGTGGATCCTAAAAAAAATTTAAGGAAAAAATGCCCTCGTCTACTTTGTCAGATTATGAATACTAATTTCTAACTTATCATTAATTACATGTGTTTGGGTCCCTAGGCGTCAAGTTGCTGTTGGAGTCTTATTGCGCTTTTTGGTTCTTCTATCTAAAAAACCCATAATTATGTCAGTTGTATTGAAATGACAAACCCTAAGGAAGTAAACAATTGTGTTCTTTTCTGGCCGAAGATGTGATCTACTGAAGGGTCAAAACTTTCAAAGTTCCACTTCACGCCACTCAATTTCAGTTTTAATCTCTCAAGTTGGCATCTACCGAAGAACTAACATCCATAGAACAAACTTCTTTCACCAAATAGTCCACTAAATAATATATCTGATCACTACTCTTTTTATAACTCTAACTGGAATTACTCCACCGATTTTTTTGAGGAGAACTTTCAGACCAGTATTAAAAAATTATATCCAAGGCAGAGGATGAAAAATTCAGGCTGTATCTGTCTAATCTTGCTCAATATTTCTTCCCTTGCTCCTGCAACGAATAGTAACTTTGACAAGTTTATCTCAAGAAAATTCATATGACTGAGATATAGGTAACGAGCGTTATACCCCCCGCCCCTGCCCCCCCCCCCCCCAAATGAAAGCTCATAAGAGGTTATGAACCAGGACCGTTACCACTTAAAAGGCATTTTTTCCTCCATACCTAATAAAGGGATTATAACTAAGGATCCAGAGTATAAGTAACACATCTTGAGATAAAATTTCCTGGCTCATTGACCTCTATCAGAGCCCTCTCCTCCATCAGATGAATCGATTTGATCACACGGATTCTCCAGTTTCTCTCCATTCTGTCGTAACACTTTTCTTGATTCAATAAAACTGTTTAGAAGTTCTTCATAAAAGAATCTAATCAAGCACTTCTTTTAACCCATCTCACAAACTCTCAATGAACCTATTTTTCATTAGTAAAGAACACTGAGAGTCATACATTCTCCAAGATAACATAACCATAGAAATAAGTTTTTAACGGAAATAACAAACTCTTTGACACACAATTTTTCACCTTCAGGTACTAATTTCCTAATCCTAAAGCCTGTTATCCTCAAACAGGTACGAAAAGAGTCAGCAAATGACTGACCAAAAAAATGCAACCAATAAAAAAATTGTATGTAAGGAAATAAAATAACAAGACATCTATTGTTGATCCCACCTGTTGGTCGTCATCATTTTCGGCATGAGTTATCCCAAGAAGCCGCCATGCCTCAGCATTCTCCGGGTTCTTTAGAACTTCTGCCTCTAAAGCAAGGACTGCTTCACTTAAAAGACCTTTACGAAAGAGTTCCTGACCTTCCTTAAATGGATCCGCATGTCCAACATATGGGTTCAAATCAGAGAACACATATATTCCGCTTGAAGAGTCAGATTTCTGTTGTTCCTTGAGGAAACTGTTCAATGAACGACATGCATTAGAGTAATAAGTAATATTGTTAAATAACCTGAAATAGATGAAAGCAGGGACTGCTTGTAGTTAATATAAAAGTATCGAAGCGATGTGCACTCATCATTGAGTCAAATAATTTGACACATATATCACTGATAACAAGAGAAACTAATGCACAAAATTAAAGAAAGAAGTATGGTAAAACCCAATGATGGGGATTACCTGTCATAAGTATCGGCCCAGTTCTCAGTAGAACTGTCCCCCATAACTCCTTCCCCCATTTGCTTCCCAAATTCATCTGCCCAGTCATCAACTTGTAACTTCGAGAAATCCTTCACCCACTGATCCTCAGTTTGCTGATGTTCATTAGCATATTCATTTGCCCATGACTCTGCTCCACGTGAAACCTAACAAAAGTTTTAAGTTTAGGGAGAAAAGAAACTGACACAGATGAAGAAAAGTAGAGGGAGCTATTCTAACATTACCAAAGAAACTGAGCTCTACAAAATAAAATGAGCTCTCCTACATAAAACCATAGGATCAAATGCAAATCAAACTCACCT
Organism: Lemna minuta; assembly: GCA_024174645.1. Taxonomy (NCBI): domain Eukaryota; kingdom Viridiplantae; phylum Streptophyta; class Magnoliopsida; order Alismatales; family Araceae; genus Lemna; species Lemna minuta. Next base: position 4,294,605 of record CM044112.1, read on the forward strand.
CTGCCTGGGCAAATTCACTAGCCCACGTATCAGGAGTTGTATTATACTGTGTTTGGAACTCGTTGGCCCAATCACTTGAGGAACCTACAGCTGGCTTGATTTGATTTTCATCAATTATAAGCTCACCACGACTCATTTTTGAGACAAACTGAAGGAACTTTGAGTTCTGCAAACCCCGAGAAGAATTGTTGTCAAGTTCTAGTTTGAATTATACAATGCACTTATTTTTTTTCATAAAATGCACTTATTACATAATACCACAGAACGAGATGAAGACACAACCCTATAAGTACACCGAAGGAACGTTATTCCAACATAGATTGGCTCATATTGGGGAATCCTTTTAATTCATACGGAGAAAGTGGATAAAAATATTTTTCAATCCAGGACAAATCTTATTGCCTCACAGAGTAGAAACATAGTAAAACTCAAGAACAGTTGATGGAATGAAGCAAAAACAAATAAATTCTGGCATGTTTTTATAGAAATACAAAGCAGGGCATGTAGACAAGTATGATGAAACCTGAATCTTTGGATCGCTATTTTGGGCTAAAGTATGAGCAAGCATTCGGCTCTGCTCCATTGCCTCAATATTTAACATTTGCCCTCTGTCCATTTGCCCCATTGAAGCCCTTTGTGCTTGCTCCTGCAGAAAGAAACCAGATTTTTCTAGGATGATGCGGACATTTTCAAAAATATGTAGTCTTGTATTTCAGTAGACTGTACATATTAACATTTGCAGTGTTGCAGAATTTGTCCAAGAATACCTGATTATTCTCCATAAAATGATATTTTTGCCACAGTAACCTGAGAGTTAGGGCATTCGGTTTCATATCTAAAGACCTTGTAAAATGGACAAAGACAGTGGATCTACGAGGTGGATGGGTCACTGCTCAACCTGATATGATCCCCACCAAATTTATTAAAGACAGTAGTGCAAACAGCCTGCTGTGGCCAGAATTGGGCCTATTAGCATGGAGAAGAGACAGGAGAATTGAATCGTGAGTTGCCTAAGCCTTTCCTCTTCTCTTCCTATCCTAAATCTCTTGCTTAACACTCTTCCCTCTCCACCTCACATGTTCAATCTCTCTTAAAAAGAAGTGTGGCACCATCCCTAGCTCTCTCTTGTCGATCTATTCCTCTCTTTCCCTTGCCTCACCAGACTTCTCTTACCTTGATACATTCCATTGTGCGAGACATTGGTTTGTTTTGGAGAATCAAGACACAGTGTGCATTTCATTTATAGTCGGATTAATATTTTGATTCTTGCCCTAAGGGATTGTATCACAAACCAATTGTTCGCTTATGTACCCATAAGTGTTCCATATTTAATGAGGGACACTGAGTAGTCTGTAAAGTAGGAGTTTGGTGTTAATGATGTATGTTTGATAAAGTTTGAGAACTTAATTCAACACATGGGTATCATCAGCATCCCCCAAGAACAAATCATTATAATTAGCAGGGTTCATAGGTGGCCATCTCTCTCTCTCTCTCTCTCTCCCCCCCTTTTTACTCTTCTGCAATGAATAATCTACAGTAAGTATCTGAAATAAAATGGGTCATCATATGTCAAACAGCTCCAAACATCTCTAGATCTAACAACCTGGCTGTTCGCCACATGCACAAGCTTCTGGCAATCAAGTGTTAGACAAATCACCAAGTGTTTGAGATGAATACTTGACCCTTAGCAACTTAGATTTCTGGGGAAACAGGAATTGGCAAGATGATCGGGAGACCTGATCACCAGATGCTGAAATTTATGTTAGAGTTTGGGGTCTTTTGGTTGTTTACTAGCCTAGGGGTATTTTGATCATTTGTACTCTATATGGCCGACTATATTAGGCATGCCTCTTCAGAATACAGTGAACACATATATTCTAAACCTAGGGGATTGTGGGCTTCTCCCCAGCCCTCTTGTTTCTCTCAATGTCTCCCCTTTGACTTCGACCTTGTCTCTACACTCTCTCAAAGGTTTCCGGGAGAACAGGTATAAGCATTAAATCAGGGTTTCTGGATTTAATGCAGAAAACCAACTAAAAACAGTCCAAAAATACTCTGATATCAGTATGTTCACAGATATCTAGAGAGAGAGAGATGAGAGAGAAAGAATGGAGAGTGAGAAAGACGATGGAGGAGACGACATTGTGGACAACTTCTCCTGATGGGGCTGATTCAAGAGCACTCCCAGCTCTCCGAGGCAAGGACTCGCCTGTCTCTGACAAGCTCCCTAGCGTCGATTTCATTGGATACTCTGCCCCCAACCAGGTCTGTGATAGTTCGTCTATGGGGGTCTGTCAACCATCGCCCCCCCTGATGGCCTGTCTCCTGTTGGCCCATTCTGGGCCCATGTCTGTCCCATTTGGGATGGATGGGCTGAACTTCCTTGCTCACCTCTGGTAGATGTGATGGGGCGCCTTACCAGATTCCCAGGAGTTTTCGCAATGTATAAAATACATCTAACCGTGGTTTCTAGAAAATGGGAATTTTTACCTGATCAAATTCAGATGCCCAGCCATTTGCACCATGAATTTTCTCAAATGAATTGGCCCATGATTCAGGATCGCCTTGCCCATATCTGTGTTGACTGAATTCAGAAACCCATGAATCTGTCCCAGGTCGAGAACCCTGTGACTCAGTCCAGTATTCCTCAAACTCGGGCATTGTTCCAGGAAGAGGACCTCTTAGTCGTTCATCGCCATCGATTTCAAGAGAGTGTAGCAATGCATTTACCTGAAAATTAATGAAACTGATAAACCAACTAATTTTGGCTGTGTACATGGGAAATTATTGAGTTGTCAATGAATCGATAACATCGTGATCATCCAAATTGTAGTTGGTGAAATCCTAGGTTGTCAATAGACATGGACATCAAAAAAGATACAAGAGAAAACAAAAAAAATGAATCACAATGAGTTTACCAGAAAAATAAATACATCAACATATTTATAGTAGTATGCACATAAAATTACAACGTTTCCATTGATTTGATAATATGGTGATCATCCAAATTTTTGTATATGAAATTAGGTAATAGAGAAACATTGATGCTATTGAGAATGAAGAGATGCATGACATCAAAATGACATACTGATAGAGAAACAATAAAAATTTAAACACCCATACTAAATACATACATCGATACAATCACATCTACAAATCAACACATATATGAGAAAAAAAAGGAATCATATATTTACCCATAAAACTAAATTGGCCAACTCATTAAAAAGTTGTCATTGAATCACATCTAAAAAAAATAAGACATAATATATTTACCCATAAAACTAAATAGCCATGACCATGGATATTAAAAAGTTGTCATTTAATCGATGATGTCATGATCATCCAAGTTGTTTTTTACTCCAAAGATGAAACAAAAGAGCATGATGTCCTTGAATAAGGCTTGCATTATCCTTAGACTGTGCAATTATTTTAACCGTTAATGACAATCAGATAAGATTACGATACCCATTAAGTACACAAACCATTCTAAGAGGGACAACAACAATAGGAAAGGTAGACAACAGCTCACACAGACTAAAGACACAACTATGCAGGTGACAATAGATGGCATGGGCTTCTAACTTTACACAGCTAATTACATGCTGATCATTATTTGATTTATTAAAAAATATAATCAACGCAAAAATCATAAAACTTAAAACATAAACTTAAGTGATCTAGTAACCAAAGAATTACAAAAGAATGCATCATCTTAGCTTGAATGTAGAAAATGACAGTATGACCACAAACAAAAAAAGAAGATTGGGAAACATAAAGAGAAGAATACAGTGAAAAACCTGAGAATGGATGTAATCTTCACTTTTATCAGCAAATATATGCCTTGCCATTATATAACTACGATCCCGTATGCATTGTTTGTCTCCTTTTGACAACCCTAAGACAGGGAGTGCAGCAGGGCGAAATGGAACACCAGCCCGACCACTCTCAACAAAAGAGTGAAGAAAATTTGACAACACTCTCTGCGGAGGACCTGAAATAAAATAAATGGAGGCATATTGATGCTTACTGTATCTCTAGCATGTTATGAAATCCACTATGTGAATTCAAGTTTATCAAAGGAAGAAATAGATGTAAAAAGTGGATTTTCTTCCATACCGTCCCAAGCAGGCTGCAAGTTTGAAGTTGTACCCCTTTCATAAATCTGATCGAATTCTTGAAAATGAGGATGAATTTCTCCACCCTGGATTGCAGGTGGGAGGAAATGTGGCTGACGCACCTCATTCCAAGCTTCTTCAAGGCCACCATGCTCAGATGAATGGAAACCACGAAGGAATTGTGAACTCTGTTAAAGAAAGTAAGTTTTTAGATGGATAAATACATGTGAGCTCAAAAGATACACAACTAACAGTGTTTACCTGGATACCTGGCCGTTGAAATTGTTGATTTTCATACTCTGAACCTGGGATCATAGATATCGGTGCCTCGGAACTGAAAGCTTGGGATGACGAAGGAACAGTTACAGAAGTCCCAGGAAGCCCCGTCAGCTCCTATTGAGAGACATTTTTTTTAACATTGCGGCAAGATTGGGACAAGTAAATGATTTTAGAAAATTAAGCAATTGATTGAATCCCTAGTGCAGAGCACACATAGAATACAATTAACTCGTCTAGATTCTCCTCGCTGAAAAAAACTCCAAAAATAAATCATCCAAAAATGGAATTCGACAGTAATAGTATACAATAATCTACAATCTAAAAATAAATAAATAATCTACAAAGATAATTCTTCGGCAAATGAAGTATACTGGATAGAATAATGATCAGTAGCATCAAACCTGCGCCTTGGAGGTCGAACCAAGCAATTTGTTCGCGAGCGCGCCCAACGGATTCGAAGAGGAAGAGCTCCCAGGAACGGCGCATGCCGCCCCTCCGGAAATAAGGTCTCTCATCGCCATCGCTAGAATTCCGAGAGCGCCGAAACGATATAATCGATAACAATAATGGATGACGGATTAAACCGATAAGCAAAAGACGAGATTGAGATTCCTTTCTAGCCTCTCCGTCTGCTCCTCGGGGTCGATCGGCAGGGACCTAATCTGACGGGTGAGACCCGGCGCCGTAAAGTGAACCGACTTCCTGTCTCTCGCGCTTAACTGAAAGTAAGGGATATACGATAGCGGCGCCTCTTTCTGCCACGTGGAAAAACAAATATTTTAAATGGAATATGATATTTCATAATATTTATGGGTTTGGAACTTCGAACGTCATTCTTGGATGATGCTCGATGGTAGGATCGACGGGCATTTTCCGATAAATATCATTGAAATCTGACATGATCTAACCGCCCGATGATGATTTAAATGGCAGATCGATGGAGACGATCGTTCCGAGTGAGCAAAATCTCCGGCCCTTTTCTCTCGAGCTTCTTTCTTCCTGCCCTTTTCCTTCCCACGTTCCATGATCTACGATGTTCGACATAGAAACGGTGACTACTTTCATGAAGCTGTGTTATCAGACGGAGCACAAGCGATTTCTTGTGTCAATGTCGAGGACTATCTCGGATTGATGCACTGACGATCTATCAGTTCAATCGACAAATCGTTCATCCTGCAGACAGATTTGCAGCTATCTTCATCGTCGTATCACATTCAACAGTCGAAATGACCCGGTCGGTTTGGATCTTCGGATTGACATGGCGTACATTAACAGCTCGGTCGTTGATCTAGCGACCAGGTCAACGATCGCATGATCCGATTTTCGCTTCTCTAAATGGAAGGGAGGGACCGACGATGACAACGCATTGTTCTGTCATGGCGACAAACCAGACTGGTACGAACTGAAAACAGGGCTGCGACCCCAAGTAAACGGGAAGAAGGGCCCTATTTCCCGTTTTCTTAGCTAGAGCTAGTGTAAGGTTCTCCGGTTCCGGTGTCGGTACCGGTTTTTTGTGAAAACCTAAACCTATACCTAACTTCGGTTCAGTATCGGTGACGGTATTGTCCGGTGTCGGTTCGGTGAAACCTATACTTTCGGTGATGAATTTTTTAAGTTAAACATAAATTAAGATTATTGACAAGAGATCATCACATCCTAATAACATTTAACATATCAAGATAAAAGGCTAATATATGTAAAATTTAGGCATTAAAAGTTGTTACAATTAAAATTCAAAGGAGAATAAAAAAGAGAGTTTTAGCAAATTAGCATTTCACAAGTCAACTTTCTTCAACTTCTTAATCCATTTCATCATCTCGGGTGGCATCCTCACGACTCCAAGACTTCAAGGTCATCAAAGCGGATATAGTGTCGGGAGCTAGCCTTCCTCTTCTAAATGTGATAATTCCTCTACCTGTGGAAAAAAAGACGCTCGGAGGGAGAGCTCGATGCACAAATAGATAGAAACTCCTTTGCGAGCACTGAAAGGCGTGGATATTTGTTAGATCCTCTCTTGTGCCACCATTGTAACGAGTCATCACGTAAGCAATCAATACAAGGTTCACATAAGTAATCATCTAACTCAACCTTTACTAATTGCTCATCGATTGCTGTGCTCCTACTTGATTGTCGCTCCATAAATTGCATCATTACTTTTGAACGCTTATGAGTCCTTGAAGCTACTAGATCATCAATTGGCATAGAACTTGAACCTTCTCCGATACGCACTGATTCAAGCAAGTTAAGTAAAGTTTCCACAACAAACTTTTGCTCACCATGAGGAATATGCTCCAACTTGAATCTAGGGTCTAGCATCTGTGGAAATAGGGAACATAGGCTTTCTCCTCACTTGCATTTCATATTTCAGCAACTTCTCTTTCATTGACGTGTATGCATGTCTTAGTGCCTTTGCTTTGTCATTGCTAATTTTTGTCCCTGTGAAATCTTGGAGAGGATGATATAGCTCAAAAATTAATGAGTCCAATCGTTCAACTAGAAGTCCATACAATCCCGATACATTTGGCGACGTAATTGACTTCGACTTAGAAAATACCTGAGTTGCCTCACGGAAAGCCAAGAGTTCATCTGCAAACATCTTTAAGAGCTCCCATTCTTCATCCTCAATTAAAAAAAGTTTACTTTGTTTGTGTTTAGATGGTCGCTCGCCATTACCTTCAATACTTCTCTTTTTTTCCCACGCAGCTTCGATCATGTCATATGTTGAATTCCACCCTGGTTCGGACATCCTCAACAAGAATATTTTTATTTGACATTTCCAACTCATCACACAAATTCTTATAGTGATAAATCCTCTTAGGAGAAGAATTAATTGCAACGACAAGTTTTCGAAGTCTTTAAAGAATCTCACCAAATTGTTTTTGACTGATAGCTTCTAGTCCCTCTATATCGTTGTCGTCATCCTCACTATCCGAATATGACTCCTCATTACCAAGTTCCTTTAAGCCACGTTGCACTGCTAGATTAAGAACATGGGCCATGCAAGGTATGAGATAGTTCTTGGTGAACCTTGAACGAGAATCCTTCAACAATTTTTCTAAGCTTGCTGCCATAGTTTTATTATTGCTTGCATTATCAGCAGTGATTGCGCACAACTATACAAAACAAGGAAACAAGTATTTAGTGTAAAAAAATTATACAAAAAAAATCAAAAAAACATTTCTTACCTTATCTGTCAAATTGTAATCTACCAGCACTTCATCTAACACTTTTTGCCATGTATGCACCTCCATGAGATCCACACAACTCTTTGACGAGCAAGAACACATTCATGAAGTTTCCACAAGTTATCGATCCAATGAATCGTGATCCCAATAATTGCCAAATGATTTGTAGTAGTCCAAGTATCTACGAGTAAGTGACACTTTCTCAATTGGTTGAAACAATTGTCGCATTTTTTCCCTTTTTCATCATCAAATTTTGCAAAGATGCCACGTCGTAATGTGTTTCCACTCGGAAGGGACACATCACATTGTGCAAAAATAGGAACAAAAAAAGCTTCAAATTGTGGATGCTCAAGGGTCGAAAAAGGCTGTATCCGTATTGATTATCAAATCAATGCATCTTTCCTTTGTAAGCTCTGGAGTCCTTCCTGAATATTTACTTTTTGGAAAATTAGTCAATGGATTTTTGAGTACTGAAGGCTTGAGATCCCTATAAATAGAGTGATGAAACTTTTCTAAGTGTTTCCATAGAGCCATAGTGCTTCCCGTCTTGTCTCTCTTTATCATCAAATCTCTCGAAGGGGTACTTTGCTTACAAATGTCGCAACAATAATCACTATTGTCGTTCTTCGTATAGTATACCAAAGCCGGGGAGCCTTTTCGACGTTGAGAGGAATTTATAGTGCTCACACTTGTAGAAATATGCGTCTCTGCATTATTTGAGGCAATCTGCTAACAATAGATGAATGTAATGTTATTTAGTTATTAAACTAAATAAATATTTCATGTACAATGAATGAGAAATTATAGACAATAATATAAAAAAATTTACCTCATCTTGCGGGATATCCATTTGAGGTTGTTGATGCTCCATGATTGCAAACTTAAATGTCTACAATTCAAATAATCTACATTAGAAATTTCAGATCCTAAAGTGCTATGAATTTCAGATCCTAAAGCATAATCTACTGTTCTAAAATTAGATTTTATCTTCGGAAGTGGCAAGTAAAAGTATAATTTTCAGTTGCATGAAGAGAATTTAGTTAATTCCATGAAGATAATTTAGATGAAAAATCTTATGTGCTATGAAAATCATGGCAAGAAAAGAGAGGAATGAGAGGATAAACCTGGATAGAGAAAGATAGTGATTAGTAGGGAGAATGTGGAGGGAGATCGAGGAGAGAGATAGCACAGAGTTGGGGGATTGAGACAGAAAGAGGGCGGAATAGTTGAAGTAAGAGGAATCGAGTTGGCAAGGGAGATACTTAGGAAATCTTACCGTAAGAGAAAGACGGATGGAGAAGGGGAGAGATGGAGAAGGATAGAGGATGATGGAGTGATCCTCTATCCAAAGTCCAAACCGTCAAACTGTTCTCGCAGCCTGCGAAAACTGAAACGCACAAGAGTCGAGCCTGCAAGACCGTGAGAGAGAGAGAGAGAAATCCAGAGAATGAGACAGAGTTGAGGATTTACTGGCTGCGGAATGCGGATGAGAGAGTCGAGGCGGAATGCCGAGTCTCCCGCCTCTCCGGGTGTTTCTCGCACCGCATATATATCGTAGCCTACGATATATATCTGCCCTAGAAAACGATCGTTCGACGTAACAAACCCGGCTTGATTTGTTGAAAAAGTCGGCGTTTTTTTGTGCGTAGTATCCGACCGAGTCATGAAATGGGCTGGACTCGTACTAATGGGCCTTCAACACGGATAACGGTAGATCAAGAAAAATGAAATCAATCGACTTGCACTTCGTCTTCCTCGTCCGTGAAGCAGTCGTAAGCAGAAAGCATTCTCCCATTTTTTTTAGGGTTTTACGGTTTCTCCGCCGTTGATCAAGCGGAGCTCGTCCCACGGGAAACTTCGCCAATTTTTCTCAGGGAGCTCAAGCAGGCTGTCGCTGGATTTTTAAAACGGAGTTAAAGAAGTGTTCTTGGAGTCATGCGCACGGAGGAAAGACTGGTCCGTCTTCCATGGACTCGGCGCTGGCCGCTCGGGCGCTGCGCAAGCAGCGTGCTCAACAGGATAGAGCTAAGTCCGGCGCACATAAAGCTCTTCGTGGTTTAAGATTCATCAGCGGCAGCAAGAACAACGACATGGAAGCTTGGAACAAAGTACAGGCTAAATTCCGCAGTCCGCACTTGCGAGAGAGAGAATGAGAGAAAATTAAATAATAAAAAAACCGTTGGCTTCGGTTTTCACCGGAAGTGAAAACCGAAATCGAACCGAAACTTCGGGTTGGCTATTTTTTTAGCACCGCCGGTGTCGGTTCGGTTCGGTTTTCGGTTTTCCGGTAAGGTTTTGGAGAACCTTAAGCTAGTGAATCTTTACATGCAACGGCGAGTACGCAGTCTTACAATAAAAAAAGAGAGAAAGAGGGAGAGGAGGTAGAGCAGGTAGGCACTAAGACACTTGAAAGGTTAAGAACTTAACCTTATCTAATAGAGGCACACTCACAATGGAGAGTTGCTAAACAAAAGACTCTCTAAACTTCTTGCTTATAGTTCATAGTTACAATGAGGGTCTCACCCTCCTTATATAGACACAAGTAGAACTCTCTAGAATAAGCTAGAGAGTCTGTGTGAGAGAGAGATATCTAGAAATATCTTGAAATATCTTGAAATGACATTGCTAAGATGTCATTTCAAGAAACTCACGCACCATCCAGAAAATTCTAGAAAAAAGCATTAAATGCTTGATGCCTTCAGTCTCCCTCCCAAGCATGATGCCTTTTCTAGACTATACGTATGCCCAATCTTTGGCGGAGCTCTTCAAACTTCAGTCTTCCCAATGACTTTGTAAACAAGTCTGCCAGTTGATTCTCTGAACTTATGAAGTCCAGCTCCATCTTCTTTTCTTCCAAGCAAGTCCTTATGAAATGAAATTTGGTCTCGATGTGCTTGGACCTATTATGAAACACAAGATTCTTTGACAGTGCAATGGCTGATTTATTATCAACCATTAGCGTCATAGATATCATCTCCTTGTTCATCAATTCTCCAATCAATCTTGCTAACCATATTCCTTGACAAGCTGCAGTGGTGACTGCGACATACTCAGCTTCACATGATGATAAGGCCACAATCTTTTGCTTTTGAGAGGCCCAACATATCAAATTGTTTCCTAAGAAGAAAGCCATTCCCGTGGTGCTCTTCCTATCATTTGGATCTCCCGCATAATCACTATCACTATACCCGACTAGCTTTATGCCTGCTTCATTTTTCTAATAAACCAAACCAAGGTCTAATGTGCCTTTTACATACCTCAAAATCCTCTTTACGGCAGACATATGTTCGGTTGTCGGTCTTGTATGGGTTAAGTACCTTAGGCTTCCCATTAAGCTTCGATATGTTGTAGGGTTTACTCTTGGATGTGACTCTTTTCTAAACTTGCATCGGCTCTCTAGCGGAGTATGTGCTAGATTACATTCTGACATGCCACTTTGTTCCAAGATCCTTAACGCATAACTCTTTTGACTTAGTAGGATTTTTCCTCTTTCTTGTGTTACTTCAATTCCAAGATATGAGGTGAGTAGACCAAGGTCACTCATGTCAAACTGGTTCTTCATTTGAGCCTTTAAGTCTTCGATCTGATGATTCTCTGTCCCTGTAATGATTAAGTCATCAACATAAACACCAATAATCAAGCGTGAGGTAACTGATCTTTTAAAGTAGACCGCATGCTCTTGAGAACTTCTCGTGAAATCAAGAGATCTTAAACACTTGTCTAATTTAGTGTACCATGCCCTAAGTGCTTGTTTTAATCCATAGAGTGCCTTCTTTAGTCTCATCACGAGATGCTCTCTCCCTTTCTTGATATACCCATCTGGTTGTTTCACATAAACTTCTTCTTCTAACTCGCCATTCAAGAAGGCAGATTTAACATCCATGTGATGGACTTGCCATCCTTCTTGTGCTGGAAGAGCTAAAAGTACTCGAAATAGTCTCCATTCTTGCCACTGGCGCAAAAACTTCTTCGTAGTTAATTCCAAACTTTTGAACATATCCTTTAGCCATGAGTCTAGCTTTGTACCTCACTATATCACCATGAGAGTTTCTCTTTATCTTATAGACCCACTTAAGACCAATAGGCTTGCATCCTGGTGGAGGAGTCACCATCTCCCATGTTTCATTCTTCTCAATTGAGTCTAACTCTTCTTCCATGGCTTGTCTCCAAACACTCTCTTTGGATGCTTCATTATATGAACTTGGCTCTTCTTGAGTCAAATAACATGATTCAAGGTCTATACTAACCTGATCCGTCGCTTCGTATATTCGATCAAGGTCTGCAAACTTTCTCAGCGACCTTTCTTCTCTAATTAGATGACCGCCTTGCCCATTATCAAGAATGTCATTGAGGCTTCTCACGTCTTCATGATAATCATCTAGTGGAGCCTCCTGATCAATTTGTTCCTCATCTGTGTCAAAGAAATTTGGAGAATAAAAAATACCTCCCTTCTTTTCTATGTTTGAATTTCTCCAATCCCATTGACTTTTCTCTTCAAATATAACATCACGGCTGATATATACTCTACCAGTCTCTGGATCATAACACTTATATCCTTTGGTCACAACTTCATACCCAATAAACACCATCGGTTTGCTTCTATCTTGCAACTTCTTCAATTTTTCTCCGAGTACCTTCACGTGACAAAGGGATCCAAAGACTCTAAAATGTTCTACGTTTGGCTTTACTCCTGTCCAAACTTCATATGGTGTGGCTCCATCCAAGCTTCTTGATGGGGCTCGATTCAATATATATACACTAGTATTGACGGCTTCTCCCCATAGCTCATGTGGAAGATTCTTGTCTTTTAGCATGCTCCTTACCATATTCATCACTGTCCTATTCCTCCTCTCAACAACTCCATTTTGTTGAGGAGAATATGGGGCTGAAAATTGTCGTTTGATTCCATGTTCGGAGCAAAACTTTGAAAAAATTGATGAAGTAAATTCGTCTCCTTGATCGGTTCTCAAACACCCAATTTTCATTCCCTTCTCGGCTTCGGCTAAGTTTTTGAACTTAACAAAAGCTTGAAATGCTTTACTCTTGTTCTTAATCATTGCTACCCACATGAGTCTAGAGTAATCATCAACTAATAATAAGAAATACATACTCCCTCCTAGTGTGGCAGGTGAGATTGGTCCACAAATATCTCCATGGACAAGCTCTAAAGGCCTGCTTGCCCTATACGAGGCTATAGAAGGAAATGGACTTATGTGCTGCTTGCTTGCAATGCAGTCACGACATATATTTTCTGGGATCTCTAATTTAGGAAGCCCCCTAACAATCTCTTTAAAAGATAATCTCCTTAATGATTGAAAGTTTAAATGTCCATACCTTTTATGCCACGTCCAAGTTAACTCTGAACTATCATCTGCGACCATGCAGCTCATTATTAGATTTAGCTTCAAAAGATAAAGTCTGCTTAATGTTTTCTTCACCTTCACTAGGAGTCTTCCATGTTGATCATAGATGGTAAGAAAGCCGCCCTCCATTAATATTCGGCACCCATGCTCATCGAATTGACCCAAACTTAAAATATTAGCTTTTAATTCGGGGACATAGAGAACATTATCTAACCTCATTTGTCCTCCATCTTGACACTGAAGGATGATCCAGCCACGTCCTCCAATTTTTGTCGTAGATCCATCCCCAAATCTCACTGTTCCTTGTGAGACTTCCTTCAACTCTTGAAATAAGCGGCGATCACCTGTCATATGGTTACTTGCTCCATTATCAACTCTACCTCTTCCTCATTGCTTTCTCATTGACTCCTTGGAGTAAACTAACTTCCAGAGTATCTATAATCGCCATCAGAAGGGTGGGTTGTGGCTTTTCCTTGACTTCAGCAACTTGAACTTTCTCCTCTTTCTTACTCTTACGACATTCATATGCGAAGTGTCCAAGTTTCTCGCAATTATAACATTTTACCTTTGACTTGTCTCAAGGCCTCTCTTCATCTCCATGCTCATTTTGTTTGCCATCACCTCTACCTCTTCCTCATCCTCCTCTCCATACGTGCCCACGACCTCTTCCACGAGTGCTACTTTCTTCATATTTCTTTTGTTTCCCCGTGGCTTTAGAGAGAAGAAGTTGCTCCTCTCTCCGAGCTTCCCTATCTCGGAGCTTTTCCTCATAGATCTTTAATGACCCAATTGCCTCCTCAAGTGACATTGAGTCCATGTCACCAAATTGTTCAATAGATGAAGTGATAGCATCAAACTTTGCAGGGGCTGCTCTAAGGAGTTTGGCAACTAACACTCCATCATCGATCTTCTCCCCGAGGCTTCTTAGTTGAGTTGCAACCTTAGAAAGCTTTCCAGCAAAGTCGGCCACCGATTCTTCTTCACCCATGAACATAGTCTCAAACTCACGTCGAAGGGCTTGAACTCTAGCCTTGATGACACGAGCAGCTCCCATATGTCTTGTCTTAAAGAATTCCCAAATCTCCTTGGCAGTCTTGGAAATATCTATTTGTGCCACAATATCTTCTGATAGTGCCCCAAATATTACTGACAAGGCTTTGGCGATCTTTTTTCCTCGGCACCGTGTCGGACTCGATTGCCTCCCACAAACCATATGCCTCCAGATGCACTTGCATCCGTATTGCCCAAACAGGATAATTAGTCTTTGATAATACCTGAAGAGGACTTAGGGAGATTGGATCACCCATCCCCCTACTAAAACCGGCATTGGCAGCTCCAAACTCCTTCTCAAAAGAAGCCCTACCAAACTCTGATGCCGCCTCTCCTCTTCTCGGCATGATGCTCCACTTGGATCAGACTCGCTCTGATACCAAATGTAGGCACTAAGACACTTGAAAGATTAAGAACTTAACCTTCTCTAATAGAGGCACACTCACAATGGAGAGTTTCTAAACAAAAGACTCTCTAAACTTCTTGCTTATAGTTCATAGTTACAATGAGGGTCTCACCCTCCTTGTATAGACACAAGTAGAACTCTCTAGAATAAGCTAGAGAGTTTGTTTGAGAGAGAGATATCTAGAAATATCTTGAAATATCTTGAAATGACATTGCTAAGATGTCATTTCAAGAAACTCACGCACCATCCAGAAAATTCTAGAAAAAAACATTAAATGCTTGATGCCTTCAACCTCGACCCCTGGAAGAATTCGTTATTCAAGCCGATTTCTGAGACGTTCAATAGCCAAATAGTGACCACTTGCAGGCTCATAGTAGGAACAAGAGATGTCTCATGGAAAATCAATTGGGCACTAATAAAAAAATAATTTTGAATTTTTACTTTGAATTTTTACTTTAAATTTAAATATTTAAAGTTTTTGTGATCAATTAATTTTGATAGGTAGTAAGGTGAGCTTTAGGTTTTAAAGTTTGTCCCGGGCCATGAAAAAAAACAAGGCCGGAACCAAGAACAAAGAACCCTAGGGAAAGATGAGAGGGGCGCTTATTTCTGCTACATAGAAAAAACAATATTTCAAAGAATTATGTCTAGATATTCTCGAGAGTAGAATATTTCATAATTTTTCATTTTTAGCTTGTCTCCTTCGTTTTCATTTTTCAGCCAAGGTAAGATTTCCTAGTGCATCAATAATAATGATGGAATAGGAGGAATAGGCCGTGGCGGTGACTCTTCTTTCCACACGGAAATATGTAATGTTAATTGATTACTTTGTAGTATTCACTTGATATGTGCATCGATTACCTCATAATATTTGTGCATTTTTAGCTCGTCTCCTTCGAACATCATTATCTAATGAAGGAAATTTTCCTTAACACTTCATCAATAATATCAAAATGGAAGGGATAGATGAGGGTGGCCCCCATTTTGCCACTTTAAGAAATAATATTTTGAATAATTAACCTAATAATATGACCCAAAATGACATCAAATGAGTATTACCCATTTTTTGTAGTTGATAACCGATGAAAGTTATTGGATTCAAGAAACTACTAAAAAGCCAATGGTCATGACACCTAGGGATGATTGAGCTATTGGCTCCAATGAGAAGTGGCATTAGAATCATTAACCAAGAAAAAAATGGTGATATGTCTTTGACATTGTAGACATGAAATTTTGTTGTGGGTACACTAAATCTAGTGTGTAAACCAAAAAGTTGTTATGATGATTGTCAAGAAACTATAAAGACAACTTGATTTGACTTGATTCTATTTCATACCAATATCACACTTCTATGTGATATTTTCATGATTTCTAGTGCCAATGGTAAGTCAAAAAGCTATATGTTAATAATTTATTCAAAAATTAGGATTTTTGATTTACCAGTAGTTTTCATTCTTTCATATTCGTCCTTGCGTAATGTTTCAATAATATTATAACTAATAGAGAGAAAATAACAATTTTTGCTAGCATCTTTTTTTGCAAATGATAGTGTGATAGTGTGATAGTGGTCAGCCACCTCATTATGATATCGTGTTCAAATTTAGAAAGTAAGGGCTTCTCTCCTTTAGAAGAGGGATCCCTTCACATAAAGTGAAGATAATAATGTTAAGGTAGGCCCACTAAGGTATTCACATATTAGGTAGATAACTAATAATATGCATATTATGTGCATGTCTACGTAATAGATAAGCTGATTTCAATATGATAACATGCATTTTATACATGAATTTACATGCTTATTAATACAAATAAAGGCATTAATTGTTCCAATTGTATGCATGTTATCATATTTAAAGTATATTTCTATTCTTTTACATAATTTCTTGTATGATTTAAAAATACATCATTTTATGGATAATTATGCATAATTAAATACTATGATTTTAATCCTAATTATATTTGAGATCATAACTATGTTTTAATGATTAAAGTATAAGAGAAAAGATCTTTATTTATATTCATATATTTTTCTAAAGTTAGTTTAGAAAATAAATGAATGTATTTATTTAATTAAAATGCATTCTCTTGTTATTTTAATATTTTGACTTTTTGTAATGATAGATAATTCAATTTCTGATCCAACAAAATAAATTTGAATCAATTTGGAGTTATATTTTGAAAGTTATGATTTTTCAAATTTTTAAGAAGTTTATGGAAATTTTCTAAATTTACTTAATTGTATTTTTTATTTTAAATAATTAAAAAGGAATTTAAAATGTTTTTTTATCACCGCGCGCTGATGTGGTGGAGCGAAGCCATGTGGCGACACGCGGACATGTGTTTGTGTGACACATGGACACACATGTGTGCATGTGTGCGTGACACGCATGTGTGTGAGTGACACTTGCATGGAATTTATAAATGGGTTAGGAGCATCCGTAATCGTATTTAAGCTAACCCTTAAGTCCATCGTATGTTATAAACTCGATAAAATACATTAATTTATTATGTGTGGGACTATGTTCTTTTATATTTATTTCAGGTGATGTGGCGACTGACGTGTCGTTTTCGTGCATCGTTAAAACACAAAGACGATGGTCAAACAAAATTTATAAAACTGAACTCACAAAGACGAGATATAATAATCAAGTATTGGGTAAGTATCGGGTCGATCCACAGAGAGCAAGGTTGACTTTAATCGCAGAGTTGACTTGGTCAAACTTAGGTTTAAAAGGAGTTTTAAATAAGAGAAAATAAGATGTAATGAGTGGAAATGATATAAATAGACCTAATAAGAAGTTTTAAGAATTGAAATCTCGGATTTGACAGAGAAAAGTCAAAAGTCAAAGTCAAAGCGTTGACTTTGACCAATAGTAAGTGTTCTGCAAAATCAGAGAATCAAACAGAGTCAGAAGATTATGAAAAGTATATATTTAGACACTAGAGAGAAAATGGAATTTATTGATATATATTTCGTAATTTTTGGATAAGAAATGGATTTATTATGAATTATTGAAAATCAATGATTAGAAAATCCCCGAAATTGACACCTCAGAGGAAATCTTCAAATTGAATGCCCAAATGAAATCCAAATCTTACAATTTCTATGTAAATGGAAATCTAAGAACCAGAGGAATCCAACAAGACCGAAATTATCAAATTCTGATTTGTCAATCGAAAGTAATTGACCCCGAAAGTCAACATTTGACTTCTGATGAAAGATGAACAGTCCTTGGTCAAACGTTAAATTGGAGGAAAATTTCACTTAAGACCTTCCTCGAAACTCGCTTAATTTCTTCACGACTCGATCAAAAGTTAAAGAACAGAGAAGGAGTACATGGCTTTTTAAAGAGGGAAATTGGTCCGAATTCGTGGGTGGTAGAGGCGATCGTGGAGGCGGTTTGATATCGTCGTGGGAGCGATTCCTTGGGGCGACGTTGCAGCGTCCGTATTGGCCATGAATTGGCCTCAATTTTTGGCATGATTTCCGCTTCTTCCTCGCCACGATTTTCGCCGGGATCGACCACGATCGTGGCCTGATCGTGCGTCGATTGGGCGTCGATCTCACTGCAAATCCTTACGAAAATCAAGTCTGGCACTCGTACAGTTGATTCCGCAGCAAATGCTCCACGATCGCGGTTCGATCGCGCCGCGATCGCGGTTCGATCGGACCGCGATCGTGGAGTTCTTCCACGTGTCCTCATAACCGTCCGATAACGCCTAAGGTGAACAAATGGCCACGATCGCGCGATCGCGTGGTCCACAATTCCGATGAGCGTCCGCCGTCAGATGGGAGAAGATCGTGGTGATGATCGTGATCGCAACGCCCTCCGTTTGATGAAGATCCAGCGCTCCAGAATCGTCCATGTGGCGCAAGGTAAGCCATCGATCTTAATCCACTTACTCTCTTTTTTTAGCACGTGTTGTAATCAGTGATCGCGTGGACTCCGGTCCACGCGATCGAGGGCTTCCAACTCGATCTGACGCTCGTCGCGTCGCCACGTCACCTGCAATAAACAAAATCGTGTGGGAACATAGTCCCACACGGATTAAGTGGAGGAACATGATGCGGTTAAATAGGGGAGTGGCTTCCCCTATTAATTGTCCTCATGTCTCCTCTATGTCCAGTACACGTGGCGCCCCACACGGGTGCCCACGTGGAGCTGCGTGGTCGCGTGGCCACTTGCCATGTTGCCGTGCCCCCTGTGCGCCACTTAGCCACGTGCGGGCCACCCGTGGCTCTGCCACGTGGCCTCATCGCCTCGTCGCACCCACCACTGGGTGGTCCCGCGCGCCAGCTCTCCCGCTCGCCACGTCATCACCTGCAAGTAAGCATCCATTTTTTTTGAATTTTAAATAAAAAAATAGTAAAAATCAAATAAAAAATCCAGAAATTCATAAAAATGTTCAGAAATTCATATTTCTCAAAATACAACTCCTTTTTAATTGAAATTTTCTCCATTGAATCATAAATTCTTTCCTTTTTAATATTATGTCATTTAAAACATATTTAAAAAGAAGAAATCAAGATGACTTATAATTTACTTAAATCATTTCTCATTAAACATTTTGAATCATAAATTCATCCTAAAATCATCCTTCCAAACATTTACTAAAGTTAAAACTCATTCCATAATAGAGATTAACTTCTATTAATTTAAACAAAAGATTAATCATCTATTAAGCATGAAATTATCCCTAATTTATGCATAAATATCAACTTTAGTGAAATGACATGTCAATGGAGAAAATTCCTAAAAAGTATGATAACATGCATCATATTCACATAAAATAAGCATGAATATGAGTTAATCAGGGTAAGAATTCAAGTTATAATTGCATGTTATCAGCGACGCGTGAGACATCCGATCGCGTGATTTAATCACGTGCTTCGGATGTCACTTACTCAAGGGGTACGTGGCAATATCTTTGAAGACACCGATTCGATTAAATCTTGTTTAATCTCAAGGGAGTTATAACGGTCATGATTAATTACAACCGGTGGACCCTTTGACTTATCGCGATCGTCAGATCAAGATCCAACAGACGAATTGAAGCAACACCATCTCTTCTAGGCGCGACGTGGACGCATCCGAGACGCTGCATCAGAGATCGGACGCCCACGACTTAATCATGATGATTCACCAAATGACGTGTCATCTCAGCCGTTGATCACGATGAACCGTTGCATCCGATGTGATGCACAATTTTAACTATAAATTTGAATGTTCTTCGCGACTGAAGATCACCCTTGGATTTTTGAGCAAAATCAAACTGTCTAGACACCACAATCTAAGAGTCTTTTGATTTCTTTAGCTTCTTGACACGTTTCCACGTCTGAGGAGTGTTTGAAATTAGAATTTGATCGAGGGAGCAAGGATAAATCACATCTTGAATGTCATCTTTGTCTTCCAAATTGCGGAATGAAAAAACCATGAATCCCGCGATTAATTGGATCATTTCGAGCGCGAGTTTGGGTTTGATTGCGATTTTCATCTTAATATTTCGTCATTTAGCATTAGATATACATTTTGAATCGTAGATTAAGTTTAATTTCAGTTTAATTTCGGTTTGAAATCAATTTTACGATCGAATTTTCATCTCAACTTCAAACTTTGATTACTCAGCGAATTCTAATCCAAATCACTCGATTTTTGATTCCGTGGATTCGCAATTGAGTTATCTTTTTTAATATACTAAATTTCATAATTTCTAAACTCAATTTGTTGTCTGATTTGATCAAATTTCAAAGATATCTCTCAAATTTCCCTAATTCTCCGTGGATTTGACCCTTATTTACCATTATACCCTTCAATTCGTGAATTAAACTTTAAATTGGTAAGTTTGGACTTTGTTTTAACACGACATCGTGTGTATTCAATGACCGCACACATTCTTTTCGTCACAATCATAAATCAATCTTTGATCCATGCTTTTAATCATATCATGTCATTTGAACTGAGTCATCATTTTGAATGACTTTACAGTTATTTTTAAAAATAACTATGTAGTAATCTTTGTCTTTTTTTACTAGTTAAAATACATCAAACATAATCATATTATTGTAGTACTTCAATGGATCCAATTATTAAAATAGGAAGATGATACAAGAAATGAATTCATGTTGCAAATTGACCTAGTTTCGCTTGAATTTGATGATTGAAAGAAGAAAACAAGAAGAAGGAGATTTGAAGCATGTGAAGAGTTTGCAGAGAGAAAGAAGGAATGTGGTGTAAAATTCTTAACCCATATTCCAACAGGTTGAATTATATGGATATCTATCAATGGAAGAAGGCCCATGAAGATTCATAGACAAGATGAAGAGGAAGAGGCATGTAGGGATATGATGAGACATTTGAGCGGAGATGATATAAGATGTGAAGAGACATGTAGAGAGGAGAGAGAGAATAGGCCCATTAGATCGGCCTAGTAAGTATGACAAGAGGGTTAGGCTTGCCATTCGTCCATCAATATTAGGTAAGTGAGTTGGGCGATAAAAGCTCCTCTATATCCCAAAGCACGAGATAGGTGTAATTGATGGATATTATGTAGCCTATAGGTCAATCTGATAACATGCAATCTTAACGTGCAATTACATGATTATTAATGCAAATTAAGGCATAAATATTCCATTTTATGTATGTTATCATACATTGAGTGCATATATATCATTTCACACAAATTTAAGTTGTAATCTCAAAATGTACTATTTTAGGGATAATTATGCATTTCAAGAATATATCTTTAAAGTAAATTATTCCCATCTATATTTGATATTATAATTGTATTTTAATACTAAATAATGAAGGAAAATACTTTTTATATACTCATTTATTTTTCTAAGTTTTAATTTTTAAGATAAATGAGTATATTTTTAAAAGAAATTTTATTCTCTGGTTATTTAAATAATTTGACTTTTTAGAATGATAGATAATTTAATTTTCGATCCAATGAAACAACATTGGATTAATTTGGAGTTATATTTTAAAATTTATAAATTTTCTAATTTTTAGGGATTTTTTTGGATTTTTTCTGAATTTTTCTGAATTAAAATTTAATTTTTTTGATTGAAATTCAATTTTATTTTTGTGCAGGTGACGTGGCAGCACGTGGAACGTCCGATCGTGCGATTAAATCACAATCAACAATCGTCACTTAAAGATGATGTGGTAGCGCATGGAGCGTCGGATCGCGCGATTAAATCGTGATCATCGATCATCACTTAAGGCGAGGGTACGTGGCACCTTTCTACTTGTCGACAAATCATTTTCAAAAAAATTTAATCTCAACCATTCATTAAAAGAGTTATAACAGTTGAGATTAAACCAACGAAATTGCATATGGAGCGTTAGATTAAGATCGAATGGGATGGAGTTTCCTGAGTTTTCTTCTTCATGCGCGACATGCTGAAATCTCGGTGGTCCATCTTTAATCCAACGACCATGACTTAACCGTGATGATTCACACTCATACGTTTCATCAGAGCCGTTGATCGAAGATCAAACGCTTCATTTGATGGTTATGCCCAAATTTGCTATAAATTGAGATGTTCTTCGACATTGTAATGTATTCTTGGATGTTTTCGAGTAATTGAATTGTTTAGACACTACTGATAAGTCTGAAATATTGAATGCGATGTGTCGTAGTTTTTTTTTCCAGACTTAATCAAGAAAATTTATACAAAAGAATTTCCCTTAACAATTGCGAATATCAAAAATACGTGGCTTGTAAGGGGTCGAATCCAAGGGAGGTGGCACCAATGTCTTTTCTTTTCTTCTATTTCAAATCACATTTGTAATTCTAAACACCAAGATTATTCTGTGTAGTAATTTGTAATTTCAAAATTCAAAGATGTTTTAACTAATATTCAAGAAACAATTAATTAGACTTCTCTTTTTTTGTTGTTCGGCTAAAACTTCTTTTTTGTCAACTTTTTATTTATTTATCAAACTATATGAAGCATGTTAATATCATGTTTAAACTTCTGCACATAACTTCTTACTAATTTTTTTTTAAAATTTTATTTTTCACAGAACCTTCAATCCAATCTAACTTTTATTATTTAATATTTTGTTGTCCTTATTAGTCTTTTTAGATGTATCTGTTAGTGTCTTAATATTTTTTAGGGATCAATCTCTCTGTTTCATGCTTAATGCAGAATAGAAGATTACTGGATTTACTTCACTACAATCTACAGAAAAATCTATTTGATAAATTGATTTTGTAGTTTTTAAAATTCACAACAGAATGAAAAAGAAAAGAAAAAAAGGACTCGAGACTAAAAACAAGAGAATTTTCCATTTATTACCTCTTCTTTAAAGTTTTCCTTAATGAAAAACAATAACTCTCCTGAAATCAGGAAACTATAACAAGCAATTCAGAGTTTAGAACTCAATTAATCTCACTAATTAGGCTAATTAAGGATAACTGAAGTTTATGAATTAAAATCTCAGTCAAGCTATACACGAAACTATTTATTTCAGAAAAAATGAGAAAGAACAACAGGGATTTACGAAATTAAAAACTCGGAACAATTATCTTCACTGCGATATTTTTTTATTCGGAAAAGAACACGAGAAGAATACAAAAGGAAAAAAAGAAAAGAAAAAAAACTAAACTACTATCTTAACCGACAATGAATCAACCGATAATGCACGATACAACCTAAAAACGATCACAATGCACGAAGAGTACTACGAAGCAAAGATTCAATTTCAGAATTAGACGAAAATCAATCTCACGGACTAAACTAATTGAAGACCTAAAAAGAAAACTGAATAAGAAATGAAACTTTCAGACAATCAAAATAATGAATGAATTCAATTGAGAAATGATGCTATTATGAAAAACAAAAAGAAAGAAAAGGAAAAAAAATAAACAACAGTAATACCGAAATCTATTCACGCAACAGGAATGCGTGAATAGAGAAAAAGAATTCAGATCTGTTTCAATGTAAAAAAACCTGCGATTGGATCTTCTTCCCCGATGTGTCCTCCAGGCCGAACTTCTTCGGGCAGGAAATCAAGAACGCCCCATCCGTCTCCACTTCCTCCCTCTTAAAGAAAAATCGCACCCTCTTCTGAAATCGCGAGCTTTCCCCCCTCTTTTGCGAATCTGTTAGATCCTTGGTGCGGCTCTCTCCACACACGTGTCGGTGCTGTTCGCTGTGGTTGGTCGACGTCTGGACGTCCTCCATTTGATTGGTGGAGGAGATCTCGTGCATCTTGGTGCTCATATTCAGCAGGTGGAATGCGGTTGACTGTGTACACATCGTTGTGCACACAACCTTCTTCCTCATCGTGTGATTGGCTCACACGATTTTCGTACCTTGCCTGTCCATAATTCCTCAAAAAAAAAACACATAAGTACAAATCGGCCCATTTAGGGCATTATTAATATAACCAAAAATTAAAGAAGCCTTTGAAAGTGATTATTTTAGAAACAGAAAATAATATTTATTTAAAGTAAATGCTATTAGTAATTGTGGATTATCTTGTCCAACAATTACTAATAGAGTATTTATTTATGAGGGTCCTATCTATTATTTAAAATTCATCATAACAACACTAATTATTTGTAATTAACTACTCATTTTAAAATGCAATGAAAAGTGATTATTCTAGGCATCATATCATGATAACATGCAAAATCATTGTTTATTTATAAACATTGAATGATCAAAATGCAAATAAAATGTATGATTTAGAGTAACTTTTGCTTGTTATCAACTACCATCCTCGAATCTCTTGCTTCCAATCACTCCTAGACTCATTTTCATGTAAATTTAGTGGTTGGAAGTGAGATTTCGTCGATAAAATAGGGAGAATTCACCTCTTGAATGCCGATGATAGTCTTTGAAATCGCAGAATGAAAAGCCTTGAATCTGACGATTAATTGGAATCCACTTCATCGAGGTATTTCATTGAAGATTTGATTAGTCTCTCAGAATTATATTATTGATTGTATTAACGTTGAACAGCTTGATATCAACAGTCAAGAGTAAGAGGTAACTTATTTATTTCGCTCAAATATATTATCTCTTATGCTACTTAGTTTAAATTAAGGGCTTTCTCGTATATTGGCTAACCTAGTTGTTCTGTCCGTTGTGAAAGCATTCTCAGTTTAGTTAATTGTGTATGTGGGTTTACTAAGTGATAGTTAGACACTAGACTAGCTGAAGAATAGTCAATTCCCCACCTACAACAGTCTCTCATAGTCAACCTCCCTCCTACTCACAGTCACTCAACTAGAAGTCATAAAGTCAACTCTAGTAAAAAATCAAACCCGCTCAATAAGAAGTCAACTTTGAGAGATAGAGTCAACCCCGAATAGTCAAAGTCAACCTTGATTAGTCATAAAGTCAACAATGTGTCAAAAGTCAACCAGAAAGTTAGAAAGTCACCTTTTTCATAAAGTCAACTTTAGTAAAAAAAGTCAACTTTAGTCAACAAGTCAACTTTAGTTAGAAAGACAACCTGATTAGTCAGAGTCAACCCAAGTCATACAAAGTCAACCTGATTGGTCAAAGTCAACCCTTAGCAGTCAAGGTCAACCATAATTAGTCACAGTCAACCTTCACAGTCCAAGTCAACTTTGATTAGCCAAGTCAACCCTATTCAGTCAAAAGTCAACCCTATGTCAAAAAATCAACTCCATAAGTTCATGTGTTGTGTGTGTCACTTATTAGTGAATTCAGCCTCACTTATTTGATGTCGTCATCTCATATAGCTAGCAACATTTAGATAACCATACCATTGCATTTACACATTTGGAGGACGAGAGCGTCTCATTTGTTGAGACGAGAAGGAGTCAAGACTTCGGGAGCGAGAAGACCAAGTAGAGCCTGAAGATGAGGTCTCACTTTACAGGTGGTTAGCGGCACTAGCAACAGAGGCATGATAGGGCATGAAGGGACGAGGGATCATGTGGAGATCGGCTTGAGGGAGTCAAGGCGTCCAAGAGCCGAGGAGGTCAAGGCCTAGAGGGTAGTGCCGTAGGGTCAGGTAAAGGTGAGTGTTAGGGTTTCTGTTAGGGGCAAGCCTAAATCCTTGTATTGAACATTGTCCTTCACCCATTTGAAGGGTGAGAAGATTAGGTTTCTTTTGGCGAGGATTGAGGCTCCGAGTCTACGGTACTCGAGACTGGATTAAGGGACATTAGGTCCCCCGACCAATATAATAATATTTGGTGCATTGAGAGAACGAGAAGAGAGTGCTTAACCAACGAATCTTAGTAAACAAAAAATTAGAGATTAAAAATTAAAATTAATACATAAACCTAATTCATTCCACCACCCTATTGGGACTTTCAGGATTGGGGATAATCAACTTACTTGGAGTGTGTGTGTGGATTGGTGATGATGCTCGAGCACTTTAGAGAGGCAAGCTGGCCTGAAGGGGAGTAGGGAGCGACATGCAAACCTATGGGAGTCAGCTAGTGAGAGACGGAACAAGCGCCGGTGTACCAAAAGATGACATCGAAGTCCGGTCACTAATTAAGAGCATGAGCGGATTAGATTGAAAGCTCATGCTTGAACTTTGATTTAACTAACTCGACCAGTTAGTGATTGTTACTAGGGAACCAACAAGGTGCGGAGAGACTCTAGGGACATCTCCTTATGAGGATTGGTGCAAGGAGTTTTATGAGCAATGTGAGAATTTCAATTAATAATTAACAAATTCATAAAAAGAACTAGAAAAGATAAATGCACAAAAGAAACTAATTCGCCCCCCCTCTCTTATTTGTTTTACCATCCAATTAGGGTATTTCATGTATATATTCTCATAGACTTTATTGTGAACATCACACAAAAAGTATAAAGGAATGAATTTTATTATATTGAATATAAATGAGTGATTTCGCTTATACAAAAGATAATATGCACCATAACTATCCTCACAATATGAGCATGAATAGACATTTCTACTCTCTGGATACCTAATCTTCTTCCAATTCATCCTTTAAAATAAGAACATTTAGAGAATGTGTTTATTCAATAGTAATCAACGGAATATATCTCGTCGTGATTTACCTATCATTCAACATACTCTTAAACTTTATTATAAACATAATATGTGTATTTTTATATAAATATAAGGTTAATAATAAAGAAAATATGACGTGTATAATCTGATTTGCTCGTAGAACACTCTTTGTGTCCACACACACACACACACTATGATGAGAAATTTGAAAGGGAGGGAATAAACACTCATAAAACTGATGGCCCATTGGATCATTACCGGGCCTTCTTGTGAAAGTCAAATCAGTTATCAATTGGAGATTTCAGCGTCATTTACCAAAAAGGGAAAATTTAAACCGATTCAAGAGTCCACCTTTGGGCCCAAAAAATTGACCCACATGCAGATCAAAGTCCACGATGACGTCAGCAAAAGACAAGGCGCCAGTCGAAAAGAGGTCGTTCATGGTGACGGCGGTCAAAAAGTGTATACCCAAGATTGACTATTTCACTTTTGTCCCTCATAAACAGGTAAAATTACGGATTTACCGCAGAATTTTCTCCGGCTTCAACGACGTGTGCGTTAATGGCGCGGAACTTACTGAGACGTGTCAATCTGCAGCACGATGGCGCGGTTTTTCCGTTAACACGAGCGAAAAATAGCCAGTTTTAAAGGCCAGGAAATTCATCCAGAGCAAGAAAAACCGAAAAACAGAACTCATGAGCTCCGCATCGAAGCGCACGGAAACCGTACGCAGCAGAGGTGGAAACGCTAAAGTTATCTAGAATTGTCCGGAGGTTAAATCTGTCTCTCTCATCCGCACACTAACTGATTCTTTCTCTCTCTCCTCGCAAGCTTCACCCATCTCTTTCGATGTCGGAGGGCGAAACTACTTCCTTCGAAAATCTCCCCCGCAGTAAGCTGCAGTTTTTATCCCTTTTTAAATCACCTCGATCCGTTCATTTTCTTTACTTCTGAATCGCTATTTTCGGGTGTAAGTCTTTCCTTACAGCTTTATACGCATTTTTTCCTCAGTGAGAAGACCAGCGCAATCATTCTGGATCCGGTAATTTAATAACTCGTCTTAGATGGAGAAAAGCTCGTGATCTGCCGAGCTAGATCGTTTTTATGGATTCCTCTTCCAGTATCTGCCATTCTCTTCCTCTATCCGGAACCCTAATTTCCGGGAACGAGGAAAAAGCTCTATTTTCTGGTACCCGGGAGATCTCTAACTTTAACAGAGACGGGTTAATAAGTTCGATAGCGGTGAAGGAGGATGAGGACGAATCTTTTAGCGAGATGAAGCCGAATTTGGTTGCTCGATCTGGGCTTTCAGAGAGAATGCTTGTGAGAGCTGGATTTCACGCTCCGAAGCTTAATACGGATGGAATTAGGTCTGGAAATGTGGTATCTTTCTCATCGGAAGCTGAGTCTCCATTTTTTACGATTCCTCCAGGTCTCAGTCCAACCGCTTTACTGGATTCTCCGGTTTTTTTATCCAATTCCATGGTGAGAATCGTTGTCGTTATTAAGCTGGCACTTGATTGATATGTAATTTTGGGTTTTCTTCTAATTTTTATGGCGTAATTTTTCAGGTGCAACCTTCTCCTACCACTGGAAAAACTAGAATTAACTCAATCCATCCATCGACTTGGCGCACCTCTACCTTCATCCATGTCTGATTCATTTATCTTCAAGCCTCATGGGGGCTTAATCCAAAACCATTCAAATTCCAATAACAATGTAAGAGTTTCTTTTGTTGACCATCAAAATCAGGCTAAAAGCTTTGAATCTCAATTTCTCTTTACAGCACCTGCCTCTGAAATCTGAGCCACCAGTCCAACCAAATTCTCCAAACCCTGAAAGCCCTGAAAACCTCTCTGACTCACTGATGGGTGATGAGATACTGGATCAAAATCTTGATGGCGAAGGAGAAAACAGAGGAGAATCGTCTCTTATAGCTACTAGTGCCCAACCTGAAGATGAATATAACTGGAGGAAATACGGTCAGAAACAAGTGAAGGGCAGTGAGTATCCTCGAAGTTACTATAAATGTACACACCCCAACTGCCAGGTGAAGAAGAAGGTGGAAAGATCCCTCGAGGGTGTAACCACTGAGATAACCTACCAGGGTGTTCACAACCACCCTAAGCCTGTGTCTCAGAGCCGGCGCCTAAGTATCGGCCCCGGGATTCCTTCATTGCTTGAGGCCCTGCCAGCTGATGTGCCTGTTTTTGATGGTGCGCTCCCATTTACCAAATGAAATTTCTGACAAGTCCAAGGTTTGTAATTTGTCTCCTTTTGTTGAACTGGGAAATTCAGGACATGGACAGGGGACAGAGGGGCCTCTCAGTGAGGTGGTGGGTGCTTCAGATCTTCCATCGAATGAGGATGATGATGAACAGGGAGCCGAAGAAGACGAGCTGGAGTCCAAGAGAAGGTGCGTAATTCTCGGGTTGTTTTGGTTCGGGTAGATTAAGGGTAGGGTTTAGGGCTTAGACGTGAGGTCTTGTTGCAGGAGACTGGATATGGCCTCCATGGAGATGGGAGGCACTTCAAGGGCTGTTCGAGAGCCTAGGGTTGTTGTTCAGACAACGAGCGAGGTTGATATCCTGGATGACGGGTATCGCTGGCGCAAGTATGGGCAAAAAGTGGTGAAAGGGAATCCAAATCCAAGGTAATCAAAAACAGTTGAAGGGAAAAAAATCAAATCTTGATTCTTCTTATTGATACTGATGGAGGGATGTGGATTGTTTTGTTTCTGCAGGAGCTATTACAAGTGTACTAGTCCAGGGTGTACAGTGAGAAAGCATGTGGAGAGGGCATCTCATGATCTAAAGTCAGTGATCACCACCTATGAAGGGAAACACAACCATGATGTTCCAGCAGCAAGGAGTGGGAATCAGCCCAGTTCTGGGCAAACTGGCGGTGGAGGTGGCAGCAGGAGGCCATTGCCAGGATTTGATGGGCCACCACTGCCGCCGCCACAGCTGCCTCCATTGGGCTCGTATGCTCCGTCAGGGTATCCTCTTGTTGGGTCGGCAACTATGTGGGCTCTCCAACATGGGAATGGCTGGCCTGGTGGCTATCAGGCTCATGAAGATCCTTCTGCTAGTCAGTTTGGTGGCGGAGTAGCAACGCCGCTGGAGGGCTCCTGGTTTAGGGAGACGCATGGATGAGAGGCCATGGAGGACTGTATCGAGGTTTAAGGAAACGGTCTTACTCTCTCTCGGTGCCTTATTTTACTCTATTTAATATATTTTCTTATGTTATTGTCTTATTGATGCTGTCTTTGGAGTCTGCAGAGTTGAGCTGATGACCTTAACTGGTCGTGAGAATTTTCTTTTCTTTGCAGCTTGATGGGAAATTTATCTGATATACTCTTGAGTTCAAAAGCATGATTTAGTTGATTTGTCAAAAAAAAAAGGTTAAGAAAAAAGAGAATCGAAGTCAATCTTCACTAAAAGTTTGATTTTTTTCCCCAAGTGAAACAAGAACTAATCTTCTTATTTGTATGTCTCTTTTGATTTTATAAATATCATGATAATTCCTAAAAATAAATTTCAAATTCATTGCCAAAAATTTCACTGAAAAGGCCTTATTTTTCAAAATTATGATTTTTCTAAATTTTAATGAATATTTAATATTTTTTTCTTCATATTTTAAAAAGTTTTTTAAGGCTTCACAATTTGTAAAAGAGGGGACCACTTGTGCTGCATGTATAGCCTCTTGGATAAGTTCATGGGCATTGTCACTATGGAGGATTTAATGGGTTTTAAAATGTAGAGTAATCTTTTCATAGGTAAATGGACATACAATTACAAGGACCTGAGTGCAATCTATGATAATGTACACCCAACTACCATAGATGATGTTGTCATTAAAAACATCACATTTCACATGGCTAAAGGGTTGAGATGATAGAATAGAGTTGCATGATGGTTAAGTGGAGTAATGATACTTATCTTATTGACATTACTCATACATAAATCAGAAAGAGAACCATGGTTAAGGCTTTTGCAGTTTAGGAAAACATGAAAAGACCAAGTCAAGGGTGCCACGAAAAAGAACTAGAAAAAAAGAGCGAGGAGGTTGGTAGATGGAGTCTCTTGCTCAAGCTCATGGATCCCATGAATATTTTCCCTCCCCATACCAATCCTTTTTCAAGTATGTGCATCCTAGAAAACACAATTCAAAAAGGAAAAAAAATTGCAAAACAATTAAGGGCACAAGTAATGACAAAAATGGATAAAAAGTTAGTGGGAAAGCCATGGACATAGATTATGTCACATAAAGGAAGAAAATGAGTAGGGTTGGTCAATCCATATCTAATAGCAAGACACAAATGACTGTCAAAGATAGAAACACTAGGATAGGCAAAAGTAGGAGTGAGGGGAAAAGGATGGAAGGTGTACTCGCCATATGGGTAGAGGCCCTCCAGGATGATAATCCAAGATGACTTAAAAGAAAGAAAAGCACGAGTACTTAAAGTGGAGGTGAGGGTGGCCAAAGTTTGAGCTTGCTTCAATGCTTCATACTCCAGTAGGAGTGGGGAACATAGCTAGGGGAGTTACACTAGTGGAAGAAATTTGGCCCATTTGACTTTCCCAAATTCCTTTCAAAATTTCGTGGAGGGATGACTAGTTGGCTGTGATAGTTACATGGGGAAAATTGGTATTGCCTTTGTCTTGGTTCTGTCCATGGTTGTATAGAGGTTTAGAACCTCATGCTCCACCTCGACTATGTGAACCAGATGTCTGCTGGGAACTCAGGCTTGAAAAGCTCTCCAAATCTTTGTCCAAAATAATGATTGCAGCAGAAGGTGTTGAATCAAAACATTCAACATGATGGAAGCACCAAGAATGGATGATCTCATCATCCATTCTAGGTGATCCTATCATCTAGTATGGAATAAAATTCATACTTACTTGGATCATTTGAAAGAGTTCTTCAACCGTTCAAGCGTCCGGCCTCTAGCGGTATCCACACAGTCTCTAGACGATCGGATCTCCTCTTGAACACTCGTCACCACGAGACGAAGAGAAGAGGGAGGAGAAGTTCCACTAGGCTTGCATGGGCACCTCTATTATGGTCTTTCTCCCCCTATTTATAGACTTTGGGAATGTGAAATTTTCACAAAAACCCTTATTATTATGATTATATCCATCGACGTCCATTGACCTTATGTGTGTGACCCTCTAGGTCCATATATCTCGCCAGTTAATAACTCTATCAACCCAATAACACTTATTGATCCTCCTTATCAAATAACTATATCAACATATAGATTAATTGACTAAGGATCGATTTAACCCAATCGACAGGTTGAGTCGCCAGCCCGGTGGGTGCCAAGCTACACCACGTGCTCTAGGAGATATGGAGTATATTAGAACTCTTTCATGGAACCCTGCCGTCATTGGTTACCGTGTATGTATAATCCTTCATCCACACGAGACTCATGAATGCCTTAGGGTATGGTTAATTGTCAAACCCTAATCCGTCACTCAATTTAGTACTGATGCGAGTAGGAAATCATTGAGAACAACTTCTCTAATATTTCCACTACCTTGGCCAAGGATTTAACCGCATCTTATTCCTTGAGTCAATCTCTTCATATACCGAGGGCGGATGATCCCATCTTGACCACTCAATCACCTTCGATGACTTCATGTCATATCCAATCTATGACGTTTTGGAGATCCCGTGGCTAGGGGGTCGTAAGTCACAGTCAAAACACGATCATCCATCCACAAGATGTCTTTGGTGTCTCAGGTCAAAAGATCACGTACACAATCGTGACATGAATCAACCTGATCAATAATTTAGGTATATTACCATTCAGGGATTCATACAGATCAATTCAGTGAACTCTTTCTCCAAAGAGCACCCACTATCTATCCTTAGTGTCTCCACACCGATGGCTATAGGATCAACCATACTCATCATATGAGTTGGATTAGATAGTGCTATTCTTTCCAGATAATTCGATGTCCTTCTCGAATGTCCTACGAATAGGAATGTTTAGAACATATGTTTAAGACTAGTGATCACTATATTATGATCTCATAATAATTTACTTAGTCATTACACATGCCCATGGACTTCATTGCAAACATCACACAAGAATGGAAATGAATAAATTTCATTTCAATTAACAAGAAACATGAAAGTGTGATTGGCTTGCAGGCCACATAATATCCATCAATGTCTCCATGGCAAAAGATCTAGAAAAGTGGATAGAGAAGATCATGTAGAAATGATTGGGGGAAAGCTAGTACCAAATCAATGAAAAGTGGAAAGACATCATCAAAGGAACTGGTTCTCCACAAAGTACAGATTGTAGGTCTAAGAGGCAATAATGGGCCAAATGCCACTAAGATAAGTGCTCCCAAGGAGTTTCGGAAATATCACTCTAGAGTGTGAAAATTGGTCATTGGGGGTTGATATATCAACCACTCTTGGATGATATCCAAGAATCTAACAAACTAATCTTGAAGAGATTGATCACCTTTTTTGTAAGCAAAGAGAGACATGAAGAACTCCCAAGTATGGATGATATTGGTCTTACCAGAATTCATGGTCCTTAGTGTGAGCTAGACTTCATGTGAAGGCTTGATCGAAGCAAGGGGATGAGCAATGGATAGAGTCACAGTCAAGTGGTATAGTGAATTATGGGTCATGAGAAAATCCTTGAACCCCAAGGCCCATGAGTCATATTTGTGGCCGTCGAAGGGAGCATTAAGAAATAAATGATACTTCTTTCTCTTTTGGTCACTCAAAATCTTTAGTCTCCATTTGGACTCGATGAAAAAAATGGAAAACTTTACTTGGAGTTGTTGAAAATGATTTTGATATGCTGATCAAGTAAGTTGAGTACATATAGATAACAACTTGGCAATGGTATTTTGATGCACAAAGTAGGCTAAAAATTTTTAAGGGGGCACATCCAGTGAATCAGAGGAAGAGTCACTTTAGTTAGCCTTGGTGCCTTTGGGGATTTCAATCAAAGGATGTTGACTACACTTGTGCCAGCATGCAACCCCATGCTATGCGTCATTGTTGTGGCGTGATAGGGATAAATGTGTGGCATATGCGCAAGGAAGACATGCTGATATCTCAAGGCGATGAGATTCTCGAATCTCAGTAGGCATGTGCGACATGGGCAAGGAGACGAAGCATTGAACTGAACATATTGCATGAGTGGTGACGTATGATAAAGTGCAGTGGTTGAAACACACGATCGTCGGTAAAAATATATTATAATTCTGAAGTCATGATGATTTAAAGAATATGAAATCAAGTACAGTGATGAGATCAAATCGAACCACAAAGAGCCCGATTGACTTTTACCGAAAGAGTTGACTTGGTCAAACTTAAGTCTAATTAGGGTTTTTAAGAAATAAAAATGATATATTATCAATGGAAATAGTACTATTATATGAGAGAAGATATTTTAAGAATTTTCAAAAATATTTAGAGAAGAAAAGTCAAAAGTCAAGGTCAATGCGTTGACTTTGACCATACTTTGACTTTCGGTAAAATCAGAGAGGAAAAAAGTGAGAAAATATTACAAAAAATTTATTTTTAGAAACTAGAGAGAAAAAGGAGAATTTTGATATAAAAATCGTGATTTTTAGAGAAGAATTGGATTTACTATGATTTTTTCAAAATCAATAATAAGAAAATCACCGAAATAAAGGTTTCGATCAAAATCCTTAATTGACTAATCAAATGATATCCAAATCTAGAAAATATTATGAGTAGAAATCTTAAGATCAGATGATTCCAAAGAAAAAAAAAATGGTAAATTTCACCTTGTATATTTGTAATAATTGACTTCGAAAGTCAAAGTCCAAATTCGGTTTGATTTTGAACATTAGATGGTTAAATGACAAATCAAAGGGTCAAATCTCGATGAAAATTTACGAATGAGATATCCACAAAAAGCTGATTGAACAAGGAATCAAATGAAACTAAATTCAAATGAATTGTACTTAAGATCAAGGCGAAATCCTTATTTAGAAATCAGAAAAATTTCGTGACTAAATTTGGGCGAAATGACAAAAATTTTGATTCATAAACTCTAATTACCTATCTAAATCTAATCTATACTATCTAGAATGCAAGGATTATGAAGGAATCAAACTAATAACCCAATTAACGCAAAGATTAAGCCTCAAATTGCTTTCGTTGTTGTTAATTTCTCTGATTCCTTCTCTGTCGTGATTTTGGCATTCAAGGGACAATTTCCAAACGTTTTATCATAATGTTCGTGATTAACTTGCCTCAATCCATGCGCGATTTGAGTCTAGAACGCAAGAGAATCACAAAGAACTCAAGATCTTCCTCCAAAAATGTTCAATTTTATGCTTAATCAAGATTTCAATATTTCCGGAAGAGAGAACATTGATTTATAGAAGAATTCATCGCTATAAATCCAGGCCGTTCATTTCGCTAAAGAGGCTTGAACGGCCACGATGAAGCCATGCTGCGTGCGTGAAGTGGGCCACGATCCCCAAGATGCGGGCTCCACTTCTCCTTCATTTACGCCATTTGATCTTCATCAGAGCGTCCACAAACAACTGCATGTTACTCCACGATTTGCCGATTGCAAAATTAAGTCGCAGCTGTTGGATTTCACTAATGAGATCGACGGTCTTGCATTCGTCATGTGCTTATGATCGGGATCTGGTGGACCGAAATCCACGAGATCAACGTGTGTCTTTTCGCGTGTTTGATCGGATGCTCAACTATCACCCACGTCTCTTGCAAAAGGTGAAACATATTAGTCCCACATGACGAAAATCGGAGGATTTGTCGCCTATAAAAGGGGAGACTTCATTGTGAGTTTGTGTCGCCCACTGGGCCTAGTACGCCCTCCCTATATCTCTCTTGGGCCCACTATACCCGTGGGCCCAATAAGCTTAGCTTGCTTTAGCTTGCGCGCCACGAAGGCGCCCACGTGGGTTTGTGTAGGCCTAGGTGGCACCCCCACGTGTCCTCATCACGCCACGTCAGCTCTGCGCGGGTCCCGCACTTAATAAACCCCTTTTAGCAAATTTTATTTCTAAAAATTCTTAAAAAGTTCCTAAAAAATCAAAATAAAATCTAGAAAAATATATTATCGTCAGAAATTCATGACTTTCAATTTAAAAGGCCTTTTTAACTCAAATTTTCTTCATTGGATCACAAATTTCTTTTTCTTTAATCCCATGCCACCTGAAATATAAATTTTAATAAGAAAAAATGATGAATTCAAAATAATATTAACTTAACTTTAAAAGCCAAATTAAGTCAACCCCTCACAATTGACTTTTGATTTATCCTGTCATTTTCTTCTTCTAATCATCCACTAAAGTCAAAATAAAATCAAGGAAAATGGTTAATTTCAAGTTGTTTGACCTTGAAAAAGGTCAAACATCAATAAACACACAATTAACCCTAAATAATGTAAAAATGTAGACTTTAGCAAAATGACATGCCAATGAAGAAAATTTCATAAAACTATGATAACATGCATCATAATTACATAAAATAAGCATTAATATGAATTAATTATGATGATAATTCAAGTAAAATATGCCACATATTAAACTATTTTAAAACAATTCGTTGACGAATCAGAATACGCCACATACCCCCCTCACTTAAGTGACGATTTACGATCGAGATTAAATCGCGCAATGGGACGCTCCAGAAGACGCCACATCACCTGCTCATATAAAAATTGAAAAATAGTCCCATATGACGAAAAATTAAACAATTTCACGTGTATATAATGTTAGCGTGATTAGTGAGCTAGCGTTATCCTAAAAAGGATGCTTAATCTCACTAATCACACGCGCGCACACGTGCACTCACAGACGCGCGCACACGTGCACATGAGCGCGCATAGATATATGCATGCGCCACGTGGCATGTATATACACTGCTTCGTGGCGACGAGTTTTCACACTTTCCACGTGGGCTGCCACGTTAGCATACGATAGAATAATTATTTTTATTTATTTTTGATTCAAGATAAATCGAATGAAATTCATAAAAAAATCAGAAAAATTCTAGAAAATACTTAAAATTTAGAAAATTCATAACTTTTAAAATAAAACTCCAAATTAGTATAAATTTATTTTTTTGATGAGAAATTTAAATATCTATCATTCTAAAAAATCAAATTCAATAAATAACATGAGAATAAATTTTTATTTAAAAAAAATACTCATTTTTTTTAGAATTTAAAACTTAGAAAAATAAATGAGTGTATAAAAAATATTTTTCTTATTATGTAACATTATAACCTAATTATAATCTCAAATAAAAATGAGGATAATCTAATCGAAACAAATATTTGTCTTAATTTGTATAAATCCTTGAATGACATTATGCCAAACTGTCAATTAGGTTAAGTCATGTCACGATTGTGTACGTGGTTTTTTGACCTAAGACACCAAAGACATCGTGTGGATGGATGATTGTGTTTTGACTATGACTTACAAATCCCTAGCCACAGGATCGTCAAAATGTCATAGATTAGATACAACATGAAGTCCTTGAAGGTGATTGAGTGGTGAAGATGGGATTGTCTACCTTTGATATAACTTGAGATTGACTCAAGGAATGAGATGCGATTAAATCCTTGGCCAATGCAGTAGAAACATTAGAGAAGTTGTTCACGATGATTTCCTACTCTCATCAGTACTAAATTGAGTAACCGATTAGGGTTTGATAGTTAAATATACCCTAAGTCATTCATGAGTCTCCGATAGATGGAGGATTATATATACACAGTAACCGATGCTGGCATGGTTCAATGAATGAGTTATGATATACTCCATATCTCATAGAGCACGTGATGTAGCTTGGCACCCACCGAGTTGATGACTTAATATGTCGATTGGGTTAAATAGATTGTTAGTCAATTAATCTATATGTTGATATATTTAATTGATAAGGAAGACCAATAAGTGTTATTGGGTTAATGGAGTCATTAATGATGGATATTATGTGGCCTATAAGCCAATCACACTTTCATGTATCTTGTTTATGTTCATTAAAATGAAATTTATTCATTGTCATTATTGTGTGATGTTTGTAATGAAGTCCATGAGCATGTGCAATGACTAAGTGAATTATGATGAGATAATAATATAATGATCACTATTCTTTAAACATATGTTCTAAACATTCCTATATGTGGGATATTCAAGAAGGACATCAAATTATCCATAAAGAATAACACTATCCAATCCAACTCATATGATGAGTATGATTGATCCTATAGCCATCGATGTAGAGACACTAAAGATAGATAATGGGTGCTCTTTGGAGAAAGAGTTTACTTAATTGATCTGTATGAATCCCTGAATGATATTATACCTAACTGTCAATCAGGTTTATTCAGGTCATGATTGTGTATGTGGTCCTTTGACTTGAGACACCAAAGACATTTTGTGGATAGATGATCGTGTTTTGATTATGACTTATGAATCCTTAGTCACGAGATATCTAAAACATCATATATTGGATACGACATGAAGTCCACAAAGATAATTGTGTGACTAAGATGAGATCATCTGCCCTTGGTATTTGAGGAGATTGACTCAAGGAATGAGATGCGATGAAATCCTTGGCCAAGGCAGTAGAAATATCAAGAGATTTCTCGATGATTTCCTACACGTATAAGTACTAACTTGAGTGATCGATTAGGGTTTGATAGTTGACCATACCCTAAGTCATTCACGAGTCTTGTGCGGATGAAGGATTATACATACATGGTAATCGATGACGGAAAGTTTCCATAAATGAGTTCTTACATACTCTATATCTCCTAGAGTACGTGGTGTAGCTTGACACCTAACGGGTTGACAACTCAACCTATCGATTGGGTTAAATCAATCCTTGATTAAGTAATCTATATATGGATGTGAATGATTAACTAAGTGATAACATGCTAAATTAACATGGTAAAACATGATTATTGATGCATATTAAGGCATAAATGATTTCATTTCCATGCATGTTATCATACTTATGTGTATTTTTCTATCATTCCATGAAAAAGTAAGTATAATCTAAAAAACACTTTACATTAGGGTTAACTATGATGATTTAAAGGTAAATAATTAATAACCCATCTTTACTTGAGATTATAGATGTTTTTAGAGCCAAAATAATGAGAGAAATCAATTTATAAACATTTATTTATATTTTCTTAATAGAAAAACACTTAAAAAATAATAATGTTTTTGAAATAAAACTTGAAACTCTCATTATTTATCAATTTTTATCTTTTAGAAGGATAGATAATTAAATTTTGGATCAAATGAAAGAAATTTGGATTAATTTGGAGTTATATATTAAAAGTTATGAATTTTCTATTTTTAGGGATTTTTTTTCTGGATTTTTTTGATTAATTTTACGATTTTTAAATGATAAAAATGATTTAAAATACAGCAAAAAAGAGGGTATTTCCACGCAAGGCCACGTGGATGCGACGTGGCACGCAAGGCCACGTGGCAGCGCCACGGGGGCCCACGCGGCGCCTACGCGGCGATGTGACGCTATATATATATATATATATGGGTGTTATAGTACATATAGTCTTCCGATTATCGGAAGAGGACCATTAACCCTCTTATTCGTTGCGAATTACATACGCATCCATTTCCCTTAATTTTTTCCGTGTGGGACTGTCTCACACAGTTTTTAAGTGCAGGACACGTGGCGAAGGGAGAAGCGTCGGATCGATGGCGCATTGGAAATCCGCGCGTCGATCGCATGGACGCGTGGACCACCGGATCAAATTAGAGCACGTGTCGGAAATCCAAGAGTTATAACGGCTGTGATTTAATTGGGCGCTATGCATCCTGATCGTTGGATCGTGATCCAACGGGCCCGATTCAAGGCATTTTTATAACGCTTATCAACGAGATCATCCTGGCGCTCCATCTCAAAGCCAACGATTGCGATATTTTCTTAATGATCCACGGAGGACCGTTTCATCGTAACCATCGATCTTTTTGATCGGACGGATATGCCCCAAATTCCTATAAAACAAGGTGTTCCTCCGATTTGTAAACCATTCGAGTTGGAAATCAAAGCAATTGATCTGTTTAGACACCTCCCCTCTCGAGTCTCTTGATCCCATTGTGTTCTACACTCATTTCCGCACCTCAGGAGCATTTGAGTTTGAGATTTGGTTGAGTATATTAGGAGAAATCGACGCTTGAATCTCCACATCGCGTTCTTCATGTTTTCGGCGATTAAGAGGTTTAATCGCGTCAATTTGATCGCTATTTGGGATTAGTGGAAGCGGTTTTTTATAATCTACCTTCCTATCATGTTTAATTTCAATTTAGATTAGTATTTAAGTTTTAATTTCGTTTAATTTTCGTTGAATTCGCGATTTCTTCGTCCGAAAATTTCCTCCCACTTCGATCTTCAATTTCTCCGCGAAATCAAGATCAATTTCGATGATTCTTGATTCTGTGGAATCGATTTGAAGTTATCTTTCATAAAATACCATTTTCCCCAATATCTACCATCAATTTATCGTCCGATTTGATCAATTTCGAAGAAAACATCAAGAATTTCTTTACTTCCCTGTGGATTTGACCCTTATTTACCATTATACCCCTCAATTCACTATTAAATCATCAAATTGGTAAGTTCGGAAATATTTTGACACGAGACCGTGTGAAATTGACGACCTCGCGGTCCCGTCTCGTCACTAAAGTTGACCAATAAGGTGTTATTTGGTCCATAGAGTTATTAACTAGTAAAATATATGAACCTAGAAGGTCATACGAATGTTTATGGATATAGACATAATTATGAGGGTTTTTATGAAAAAACCTCATACCAACTCAAGGTCTATAAATAGGGAGAGAATGACCACAACTCAAGGTACCCATAAAAGCCTTGTGAGAATTCTCTTCTTTCTTCTCTTTCTCTCTTGGTGAAGAGCTTTAAAGAGGAGATCCAACCATCTGGAGACTATGTGGATACCGCTAGAGGCTAGACACTTGAATAGCTTCAAGAACTCCTTTAAGGAAACCCTGTAAGTATATTTTCTCATTCATACTAGATGATATGATCATCTGTTCTTGGTGGCTTGGTGTTTTGAATATTCGATTCAATGTTTTCTGCTGCATTCAATGTTTTGATCAAAATTTTGAAAGTTTATCGACATCAGAACCCAACAATTAATTGGTGAGATACATGAACCGAGAGGGTCACACACAGAAGGTCAATGGGCATTGGTGGATATAGACATGAGTATAAGGATTTTTATACAAATTTCATATTCCCAAAGTCTATAAATAGGGAGAGAACAGCCATAACAAAGCTGCTCATAAGAGCCTAGTAGAAATTCTTCCCTCTCTTCTCTTCCTCTCGTAGTGAGAAGGGCTCTAGAGGAGATCCAATCGTCGAATGATCGTGTGGATACTGTTAGAGGCCAGACACTAGAATGACACGAAGAACTCCTTCAGATGATCCTTGTAAGTATGATTTTTTTTCTTCTATACTAGATAATAGGATCATCTAGAATAGATGATAAGATCATCTATTCTTGGTGCTTCAACTTTGTTGAATGTTTTGATTCAATGTCTTCCATTACAATCGATGTTTTAGTTGAAACTTTAGAGAGCTTGTCGAGACTCAGCTCCCAAAAATATTCTTGATAATGTATCAAATAAGGTGTAGTTTAAAGATACACGTATTCAATAGCCCTCATAGATGCTAGAAGAAACTTTAATACTTGATTCACCTAAAACTAGTATAAGCCCTCTGACATTCTCTTGCATGAGATTGTGAAAGAAGAGAAGTAAACAACCACTTAGGTATGGTTTTGATAACATGGTTGTTGGCTGATAATTCCAAAATGAGAGCTATGTTCATACATAATATACATTGTTTAGGGGCTAATTTAAACTCTAATAATGAGAATATCTATTTATTTAGTACTGACTATGGTATAAATATGAACATGTCCTCATATGCATCATTATCTATATTTTATTTATATTATGAGACTAACCCTA
Organism: Lemna minuta; assembly: GCA_024174645.1. Taxonomy (NCBI): domain Eukaryota; kingdom Viridiplantae; phylum Streptophyta; class Magnoliopsida; order Alismatales; family Araceae; genus Lemna; species Lemna minuta. The sequence goes on from CM044112.1 coordinate 4,336,007, forward strand.
CATGACTTCTAAGAAGTCATATGTTTGAATTCTCTTACTTTTTATGAGTTTTTGTGGATGTGAGGACATAGGTACACATATGGAAGAACATGGATGTAATTATCAATGAGAGAGAGAGGAGGAGGAAATGAAATCTCTACCTTTTTAGTAGCCAAGTTAACTCTATTTCAATGAAGTCAAATGTGGTCAAACAAGGCAAAAGGGAATTCATGAAGGGTCAAAGGCAGTCAAACCAGGTTTGAAACCAGGGTCATCCTATTTTTTTAGGATGATCCACATTTATAGGAGGTTAAAGGGTGATCAATTTCCTACTTTTTAGGAAGGTTGAGTCAACCCTTGACTCCCCTGTTGAAAACATGATCTAGTCCTATTTAAAAGCGGGTTAAGCCTTTCTTAATGTAGATCTTGATGAAGAAATTTACTTACACTAATTGGAAGGCTTTGAAGTCAAAGCTAAGGAGGACCATGTATGTTTGCTAAGAAAATATTTATATAGACTAAAGAAGTCTCCTAGAAAGTGGTATAGGAAATTTGATGCATTTATAATGAGGACCAGATTTTTAAAAATTAAATATGACAATTATGTCTATATTTTTTTTGTGGTTGTCAAATAACCACTTAGTTTACTTGCAGCCTGATAACATGCTAATTAGACATGATAATACATGATTATTAATGCATATTAAGGCATAAAGATTTCATTCCTATGCATGTTATCATATTTATGAGTCTTTGTCTATCATTCTATGAAAAAGCCATTAGCATCTCAAAATACTTTAATTCATGGTTAATTATGATGAATTAAAGATAAATAATTTTATAACCCATCTTTACTTGAGATTATAATTAGTTTTTAAAGTTAAATAATGAGAGAAATCATTTTTATAAACATTCATTTAATTTTCTAAAGTTAAAATCTTAAAGAAATGAATGTATTTTTGAAATAGAAATTAAATCTCTTGTTATTTATTAAATTTAACCTTTTAGAATGATAGATAATTAAATTTCTGATCAAATGAAAGAAATTTGGATTAATTTGGAGTTATATTTTGAAAGTTATGAATTTTATAATTTTTAGGGATTTTTCTATAATTTTTCTGAATTTTTAATGAATTTCTAGGGATTTTCCGGAATCAAAAATTGATTTTTATAATTTAAAATCAAATTTCAGATTATTTATAGCACGCATGTGATGTGGCGCAATCTGGAGCGTCCAATCGATCACGATCGATAATCGAAGGCGCGATGCGAAGTGGCGCATCGTGGGAAATCCGATCGCGCGAGAAATCTGAGCTGTTGATCTTCACTTAAGTGAAGGGGGGTATGTGGCCAGATCAGATTCATCGGAACGTGTTTTAATCTGAGGCGTTGATCAAGAGGAGTTATAACGATCGAGATTAAATCGACGGAAAACGCATCAAGAGCGTCCGATCGCAATCCAATGGCGAACGTTTTGATGCGTTTTACAACGCATGCGACATGGCTTCATCTTAGGCATCGATCGGCGATCCAACGGCCATGACTTAATGGTAACGATTCGCATTTGATGCATTTCATAAAAGCCGTTGATCGCGGATTAAATGGAGATCGGACGGTTACGCCCAAATTACCCTATAAATTGAGATGTTCTTCGAGATTGTAAAGCATTCGAGAGCAATTTGACTTAATCGAATTGTTTAGACACCAAATCTCTTGAATCTCTCGATCCCAACCGCTTCTAGACTCATTTTTGAGTCCACGGAGTGCTTAAGATCAAGATTTTGAAGATCGACGAGGAAGAAATCGACGCTTGAACTCCACGAATCGCAATTTCTGAATTTTGATGAATAGCCTTGATTCCGATGATTAATTGGATCAATTCAAGCACAATTGTGGGTTAGGGATCGTGTTTCTTCCTAATCTATCTTCTTTTAGTATTTAATTTCAATTTAGAATCATAACTTAAGTAAATTTCGTTTTTATTTTCGGTTTTTCGTTCTTTAAATTTTCAAAAAAATTGTCTATAATAGATCTTCAATTTCTCCATGAAATTGACGAGAGGAGACTGCAAGGTTGTCAATTTCACACGGTCTCGTGTCAAAACAAAGTCCAAACTTACCAATTTGATGAAAATATCTCGAATTGACGGGTATAATGGTAAATAAGGCTCGAATCCACAAGGGAAGTAGGAAATTTTTGATGTTTTCTTCGAAATTGATCAAATCGGATGATGAATTGATGGTAGAAATTAGGAAAAATAGTAGATTATGAAAGAGAACTTCAAGGCGATTCCACGGAATCAAAAATCATTGAATTTGACTTTGATTTCACGGAGAAATTGAAGATCGAAGTAAGGAGTGATTTCTGAAACATAAAATAGTGATTAAACCGAAAATCTAATCTAAATTAAAATTAATTCATAATCTAAATGAAAATTAAACATGAATAGACGAAAGATTAGTAAAAACTGCATCCACTAACATAAGATTGTGATTGGATTAACCCGATTAATCGTCGGATCAAGACTTTTAATCAAAAACCCAAAAAACCGCGATCATGAGTTCAAGCGTCGATTTCTCCTTTGTCTTTCGACCAAATCTTGATCTTAAGCCCTCTGTGAAAGCGGAATTGAGTCTAGAAGAGGATAGGATCAAGAGATTCAAGAGTATTGGTGTCTAAATAGATCAATATGATTAATTTTCTCTGAAATGGTTTACAAATCAGAAGAACATCTCTATGTATACTGTATTTGAGCGTAACCGTCCGATTAGATTTAATCGACGGTTCTGATGAAACGGTCATCGTGAACTATTATGATTAAATTGCTGCCATCCAATCGTCGATGGACTGCTCAGATGAAGCCACATGTCTTGCGTTATAAAACACCTTGACAACGCATCCATTGGATCTTCATCGGACGCTTCAGATGCGTTTTGATCGCGTTAAATCCTGACCGTTATAACTCTCCATTTAAGACACGTGCTTGATTATTGATCCAGTGGACCTCGCTTTGCGTCCACTGGATCGACGCTTTGCGATCACATCCGACGCACCACGTAGCTCCACGTCACCTGAAATTAAAAAGAAACGTGGAACATAGTCCCACACAGTAAAAATAAAAGGAAGACTTCGGGTTTAAAAGATGCGACGCTTTAAGAGGGTTAGCGTATATCTGATTACGGATGCTTATATGTACTATAACCCTATATTACGAGCAAATATAAATATGCACACGTGTCACATCCGCGCCACGCAGGCGATCGCGTGGGTCCGCGTGGCTCTGCCACGTGGCCTTGCGTACCACGTTGCATCCATGTGGGTCCCGTGCGAAAATAAACTCCTTTTTTTGTCCTTTTTTTAAATTTTTTTAATAATTTAAAAATCAAAAATAAATTTAGAAAAATCCGAGAAAATCCCTAAAAATTAGAAAATTCATAACTTTCAAAATATAACTCCAAATTAATCCAAATTTCTTTCATTTGATCCGAAATTTAATGATCTATCATTCTAAAAAGTCAAAATTAATAAATAATGATAGTTTTAATTTCTATTTCAAAAATAAATTTATTTTTTAAAGATTTTAACGTGAGAAAATTTAAATAAATGTTTATAAAATGATTTCTGTCATTATTTAACTTTAAAAATACCTAAAATCTCAAGTAAAGATGGGTTATAAAATTATTTATCTTTAATTCATCATTTTAACCTTAATTTAAAGTATTTTGAGATTATAATGACTTTTTCATGGAATGATAGATAAATACTCATAAATAGGATAACATGCATAGAAATAAAATCATTTATGCCTTACTATGCATCAATAATTATGTATTATCATGTCTAATTAGCATGTTATCAGAAATCAAAGTCAAATTCATTGATTTTTTGATTCCGTGGATTCGTCTTCAAGTCCTCTTTCATACAATATCATTTTCCCAATTTCTATCATCGATTCATCGTTCAACTTGATCAAATTTTCCCTAATTCCCTATCGATTCGAGCCTTATTTAGCCCTCAATTCGTGAGTTATTCTTAAAATTGGTAAGTTTGGACTTTATTTTGACACATGACCGTGTGTTTTCAACGAACGCTTTCGTCTTGTCACAACCTTATGTGGATGATATCCTAATTGCAACAAAGGAGCTATCTAAACTCACCAATCTTAAAGATAAGCTTAGCCAAGAATTTGAGATAAAAGATTTTGGAGTAGCAAAGAAGACCCTTGGAATGCAAATTGAAAGCAATTAAAGCACACTAAGCTAAATCTATCCCAATCAAAGTACATCAAAAGGGTTTTAAAACATTTTGATATGTGAGATTCTAAGCTGGTTGCCACACCTATTATTGCTCACTTTAAGCTTTCAAGCTTATTATCACTAAAAAATTGTTGAAGAAGAGAGCTATATGGCGAAGGTTCCATACTCTTGTGCAGTTTGCAGCTTGATGTATGCAAAGGTATGCACTCGTCCATACATTTCTCATGCAATGAGTGTTATTAGAAGATATATGGAGAATCTTGAGAGGGCTAATTGGCATGCATTGAAATGGATATTTTGATATCTAAGAGGTACCATTGATACTTGTGGAGATGTGGAGATGCTATTTATGTTAATTCAGATTAGGCTCGAGACCTCGACTAGAGAAGGTCTTTTATCAACTATGTGTTTACCATTGGAGGAGGTCTTGTTAGTTGGAAGGCTACTCTATAGCTTACAGTTGCATTATCTACCATTGAGGCAGAATTTATGGAAATTATAGAGGCAATAAATGAAACAATATGGTTAAGAGGATTGGCTGGCGAATTGCACACATGTCAAGGGGAAACTATTGCGCATTGTGATAGTCAAAGTGCCATACGTTTGACCAAAGTCCTATGCTCCATGAAAGGATTAAGCATGTCAATGAGCATTATCACTTTGTTATGAATATTATGTCACAATGTGAAATTATTGTGCATAAGATCAGGACTGAGGATAACCCAGCTGACATGTTGTCCTAAACTCTTCCAACATCAAAGTTCAAGAAATGCTTAGATATTATTAGAGTAGAAGGATATAGTCATTTGGAAGCCATGTTTTCCAACCCAAAGGTATAGAGTTTTGTGATTCAAATTTCTATTGTTCTATAAGCTTTTAAATTTTTTAGAATTTTCTAGACTTTTAGATTCTTCTATACACTTCTAGTTCTTTTAGAAGCTTGTGGCATCTTCTAAACTCTTCTAGATTTTTATAGAAGCTTGTGGATCTTTCTAAATTTTATAAAAAGATATGGACCTCTTTTAGAGAGGGAGCCTCAAGAAGCTTTTAAGGAGATCTATAAAGGGATGAGCTCACCTTAAGCTTGGAGCAACCAAAAGTAACCCAAGGGAGGGAAACCTTTGTAAAAGAAAGATCAACTTTTGAGAGTTGAAGCCATGCTACTTTGATACTTGGAGAAAAGAGAGGTGGCAACATAGCATCTTTGAATGAAACTTTTTAAATAGGTGACATGATGGAGAATTATTTTGAAACATGAACACAAGGGTTCTAAGTGAACCTATCCTCCTCCTCCTCCTCCTCCTTATCCACAAGCTTGATAAATTATCCATTAATTAAATGGATGAAGAAGACCTCTCTAAATAATTAAAGAGAGAGTAGATCTTAAGGGAATTAATTTCCCTCCTCCCTATTTTATACTGATCTAAAGATTGATTTGGTCAAACATTTTATCCTTATCTTTAGAAACCTAGAATTCCTTGAGTGGACCAAGTCAACCATCTTTTATCTTTGATATAGGTCCCTACTTCCCAAACCTTCTCCACTATATCAATAGGAATCCCTTTGTTATCCAGTTTCCTTTTCTCTTTGAACCACCCATAGTTAGAATTATAGGAGAGATCGCCATGTTAATTACCTATGAGAGACACTATATTTTATTCTACTCAAAGACAATCCCCTTGCATGAATAAACTCATGCATTTATGGAGCATTGAAGCAACTCTGGAAACATCCACGCCATCATACAGTCGTCGGGCTATTTCTGCAACTCCCATCATTACAAAGACAACCAAGGCAATGACAAAGAGTCTACGATGAGCAAAGAATATACTTGTCAACACCTTCTCTGCAGAAGGACCGAAATAGAAGGCGCCATCAGGATAAGACAGAGAAGACAAGACGGTCTCCTTGAAAAACAGTTAAAGAAAATCCTCCTACATTATCGCGCGAGCAGGAGAAAAGAAAGAGCTCGAGGGAATTGAAGCAATATCGGCGTTGTCAAAGGTCCCGGTTCCTCTTCAACTCACCTTGGGAAGCCATCGGATTTCAAGAGAAGTTGGAAGCGCTCAAAGGGCAAGCCGATCCCATACCTACACAATCGCTACTATCGCTATATCAACTTTGCCTCGCAGCGAGAGAAAATCCGACAACATCGGACGCGTCAGCTACCTTCAGTCCGAATGACACCTAGAGAAGACTAAAAGCAAACGAACGGAGAACTCATGTTTCCCAGATTACAGATTTGGAAACATCACCCGCTTGATCGCATCATACCAATGAGAAGCTCACAATGAAATTGCATTCCATCCATTCTTCCCGTACGCGAAGTGGCTGTGAAAGATATGTCCGACAAAACTTCCAACGTCCATGCTGAGACCGATCGCGAAGAGACTCCCTGTGTTATCAACTTTCACGCATGCAACCCCGTCAACGTCACCCCGAGTCAAAGAATACGAAGCCATCACGGAGGCTAGCGAGAAGACAGCAGAGTATCAAAAGATTCCTAGGACGTCGGATCTATCGGCGGGCATTAACCTGAACCCGAACGTTTGTCAGTCGGTAATTACGGATTTGCTAAAGACAATTGAAACTTCCGACGCTGGAGTAACTGCTCCTTCGCGAAAATAACTTCCGCCGAACGACGCCTCACCGAAACTTCCTTCTTTCGCTATAAGAAAGACGAGTGTAAGAAAAAAAAGGACAGATGTTGTTTATGAAAATTTGGTTCGTTTTGGTTACTATCTGGGTATTATTACCCTTCGTGTTCGTGTTCTTCCTGTGCTTCTCCCGCAATCCCTTCTCTCTGATTCTATCCTCCTTTCCCTTTCTCCCTCCCTTTCTGTCCTCTTTCATTCACCTCAAAGCAAGAATCAAACGGCGGAAAACTTTGGATCGACGGTAACTCCAGGAGCATCATCTTCACGTCGCGAGGCAAGTATCATTCTCTCGTTTCTCTTTCCGTGAAATAGTTCCTTTTTAGAATCGTAAGTCCAACGTTAGATGCTTCTTAATCTCCGTATTCCTCTATCCTCCGCCTACTTCTTAATCTTCTTAATCTCCGAATTCATCTTTCTATCATATATATTTTATATTGTCCTCTCCACATCCTTATTCTCTCTTTTATCATCCCTTCTATCATCCTTATTCAATAATATATTTATAAAACCGCTATTCTATTAATCATTACACGACCTTCTTCCTCTATTATTCTATTTTATAATATTTGTTCCAAATTCCCTCATTATCTAATTATATCACCCAAATATTCTCTTCTCTCTTACCTAATTTCTCTTCATATCTAATTACCTCTTTGACATTCATTCTTACTTGATATCATTCATAGATCCTCCCCTGGTTTGTAGGATTATTATCAATCTTAGAAATATCCTACATCATGACACCAAGTGTAGATCTTCTTTTTGGTTAGTCCCTTTGGTGAAATTTTTTGCTTTCATCGTTTTATGCAAACTGTTTTTACCTCTATTGGTGAAAATTTTAGTCCCATTTATAAGGGTTTTTTCTCTATTTTGCTCATGGATTTTGTCTAATCTTATTCCTAGAATCTTATTGGATACTTTAGCTTAGTTGGATATATATTTTAGACTAGTTAAAGAAAATTCCTCAACAGTCTTGGTGCAGCAAACACGAAAGAGTGAGTAGTCCGAAGTGAGCGTGTAATGTGCCTCATGATATCTGAGGCATCATTAGCTGGTCTAAAAATCAAAAAATTCTTGCCACTTCCATATCTCCCATAGAATATAAGCTATGGAGATGAGTATGAAGGGGCTTTTGTGAGAGCTCATTTGCAAGTTGAATGCTCAAAGATCTCTTGAGGTTGGATAGAGGGTATAGAATACTTCTTTAATAATGGTAGAGTAAGGGGTGGCCTCAAAAGAAAATTGACCTAACCAGTGGTAGTTTTCATAAGCTCTAGTGAGGGGGCGGATAGATTATGTTTACATAATGAACTTCAGACAAAGTATCTCAAAGGAGTACTAACAAACATATCATAGATTTCCTTTTCTTGGAGTCATTTACTTCTTTGTGTGTAGAAGGTGACCTTGGTTGGGTAGCATGTCATAAGGCTAGAGGCCATTTTGCGAAGAGTTGGCGCTAGTAGTATGTAATCACATCACTATGTAAGAACAAATGCTCAATATTTTTTCTCTTTGATGTGGGACAATAAAGAACATACCTCATGTGTGATGGTGGACATATGATCATCTAGAGGAAGTCCTCATTGCATCAGTTTCTACAAGAATAAAGAAACTCAAACAACAATAATTGGGTGCCAAATAAGACTGCCTCAAAAGTGCTTTAGGGAGTGACAAATTTTATTCATGTAGTCATTGAAAACACATGTCAACCACTCAAAACTCCAAATTGTCTTCTAGATACATTTAATGAAGAATAATTTAGCATAATAGTGAGAAAGGGTTAAATCCATAGATAATTAGGGTTTGGAATTTTATCAATTGGAAAATGAAATGGGGTAAGAATTTAGGGAAAAAATGGCTTTAGAAAGAGAACTTAAAAATCTTTCCACAAAATCATAAATTATGCAAATCAAATCTAATTTCAAAAAAAAATAAAATCAAAGTGAGAAATTAGAGGGGGAAAAACTTTTTGGGATGGGAGAAAACGTGACAAAATTCATGAAATTCTATCACATTATAACTCAAAATAGAAATCTAATGCTAAACGGTGATATTTTAAAGAAAATTATATTAGATTTCTATTTTAATAGGTAGATTAGTAGAATTTTATCAAATTTTATCATTTTTTCTCTCTAACTTCTCTATTTCATTGGATTGACTTTTGATTTGTGTAATTTTGGATTCAATGGAAATATATGTAAATTATCTTCCTAATTATACTTTTTTATGTATTCTTCACGAACGATAAGTGCGGTCGTTGAATACACGGTCGTTCGTCAAATAAAATTTATAATTCCGAACTCACGATGATTTGAAGAATATGAAATCAAGTACAGTGATGAGATCGGGTCGAACCACAGAGAGCATGGTTGACTTTTACCGAAAGAGTTGACTTGACCAAACTTAAGTTTAATTGGGGTTTTTAAGAAATATAAATGATATATTATCAATGAAAATAATACTAATATATGAGAGAAGATATTTTAAGAATTTTAAAATATATTTGGAGAAGAAAAGTCAAAAGTCAAGGTGAAAACATTGACTTTGACTGTACTTTGACTTTTTATAAAATCAGAGAGGAAAAAGGTGAATTATATTACAAAAACTATATTTTTAGAAACTAGAGAGAAAAAGGTGAATTTTGATATAAAAATCATGATTTTTAGAGAAGAATTGGATTTAGTGTGATTTTTCCATAATCAATACATAGAAAATCACTGAAATAAAGGTTTTGGTCAATCCTTAAATTGACTGATTAAATGATATCCAAATATTGCAAATCAACAATGACTAGAAAGCGTACAGTTAGAGGATTCCAAAGAAACCAAAATTTGGTAATTTCACCTTGTATATTTTTTAATAATTGTCCTCGAAAGTCAACACCCAAATTTGGATTAATTTTGAACAGTAGCTGGTCAAACGACAAATAGAAGGGTCAAACATTGATGAAAATTTACGAATCAAATGTCCACAGAAAGATGATTGAACAAAGAATCCAATGAAACCAAATTTTTTTGAATTGGACTTAAGATCAGGGAGAAATTGTTGTTCGGAAATCAGCAAAATTATGTGACTAAATTTGGGCGAAATTACGCAAATTCCGATTCCTAAACTCTAACTGCCTATCTAAATCTAATCTAAACTATCTAATGTGAGGATTATAAAGGAATCACTACCTACCCGATTGTTGTGAAGATTGAGCCTCAAATTACTTTGATTGTTGAGAATTTCTTCGATTCCTTCTTCGTCGTGATTTTAGTGTTCAAGGGGCAATTTTCAAACATTTTCTCACAATGTTAGTGATTAACTTGCCTCAATCCATGCGCAGTTGCATCTAGAACACAAGAGAATCACGAAGAACTCAAGATCTTCCTCCAAAAATGCTCAATTTCACGTTTAATTAAGAGTTACATTTCCATTAGAGAGAACATCTATTTATAGAAAAAATTTTCTGATTTAAATTCGAGTCGTCCGTTTCACCGAAGAGGCTTGAACGGCCACATTGATTCCATGCCGCGCACGTGAAGTGGATCATGATCCCCACAACACGAGCTCCACTCTCTCCTTGATTTCCGCCTTTGAATCTTCATGGGAGCGTCCACAATTTGCCATACTATGAATTTGTCACATGCTTTGATCGCGATCTGGTGGACCCAGATCCACCAAACCGATGTGTGCCGAATTACATGCTTTAATCTCACACTCCACGCATTGTCTTGTCGCCTAAAAAATATAGAGAGACATTAGTCCACACGGAAGAGAAAAAGAAAATCTATCGCCTATATAAGGAGAAACACTCTATTGGGTTTGCGTCGCCGGCTGGGCCTAGTACACTCCCCCTTTCACTCTATTGGGCCCATTATACTTGTGGGCCCAATAAGCTTAGCCTGCTTCCCTCGCGCCATGTAGGCACCTACGGCGGTCCGTGTCACTGCCATGTCAGCTCTGCGTTGCCACGTCAGCACCGCACGGGTCCCGTGCCTAATAAACCCCTTTTTGCATTTTTTTGGCCTTTAAAAATTTTGAAAAATCAAAATATATTTCAGAAAAATACATAAACGTCAGAAATTCATAACTTTCAATTTAAAAGGCCTTTTTGACTCAAATTTTCTCCATTGGATCACAAATTTCTTTTTCTTTAATCTCCACGCACTTGAAATATAAATTTAAACAAGAAGACATGATGAATTCAAAATAATATTAACTTAACTTTAAAATCCAAATTAAGTCAACCCCTCTAAGTTGAATTTTGATTCATCCCATCATTCTCTTCTTCTAATCATCCTTTAGAGTCAAAATAAAATCAAGGAAAATGGTTAATTTCAAGTTGTTTGATGTTGAAAAAGGTCAAACATCAATAAAGCACATAATTAACCCTAAATAATGCATGAATATAGACTTTAGTAAAATGTCATGCCAATGGAGAAATTTTCATAAAACTATGATAACATGCATCATAATTACATAAAATAAGCATTAATATCAATTAAATATGATAATATTTCAAGTTATATATGCATGTTATCAATCATCTCCATAAATAGTGTAGAAAATATTTATTTTCTTTTTATGCAGTGGCATTTTCATCATCCACTCATTGCAAAATCTCACATGTCATTGTCTCATTTCGGATTTCAATCTTAATTTCATCAAGAAAAATCACAATTCATCACTGCACACCTAGGTTCCCATGCTATGGTCTAGATTCAAATATTTTCCACGCTCGATCTTCCAATTCAAAGTATCTAATGTCATTACCTAGGTTCCCTGAGGATTCGACCCTCACTATACTAAGGAAAATTAAATATTATTAAATGAAATTTCTACACAACGACGACATAAAACACACCAAAATTGAGCTCATGAATGCACCAATTAACCCTAAATGGAGGCAAAATATGTACGAGTGAAACATCATGATGAATGTAAAATTTTTATAAAAACATGATAACTTGAATTATATTTGAATTAATTGTGCATTAAAGCTACTTTAAAAATATGGAAACAAATGTATTAATGTCAATGATCAATCTCCTTCCCTTGCTTGTGATATGAAGTACTAATCAATGTAGCCTTGATCCATACTGATCTCCATACTGATCTCCACACTATACTTATACAAATTTGAGGGATAGAGAAGACAATGGTGGCTCTAGGTAGGGATGGACAAAGACCAACCGAAGGTTTGTCAACCAGACTGGACCGAGACAATCGGTCTTGAATCAATTCGGTCTCTACTAGTAATTCGGTCTTGAATCAATTTATTCGGCTTATTAGGATAGTGTGCCATAAGCCCACACTTCCTTGACAGATGCCCAGTCTATACACAAAATAACATAAATTTCATCATTTATATAGAGATGCTAAAGCAAGTAAACTACTTAATGGGCCGACCTTGTGAATAATAGTACTGTACACCCACTTTATATACAAGTCAATATCTTCTAATCAAATATTCAAGCCATTGGGGACAAAGAGTCCTATGCTTCGAAACTTGTAACGTCAAAGATAAAACATAGTTTCCCATCCAAAACACGTTTATATGCAGTTGCAAGTCTAAGGATTACCTAAAAAACTTAGAATAAGAACGTGGAACTCCCATATAATCTAAGGTATCCAACCTTGTATATAATATATATATTCATACATATGAGCAACTATATGTATTATGTACCAAAAAAATCTATACCTGAAAAAATGACTATTCCCTGACATATATTCATACATAATTATATATACCCTATAAATAAAACTATAACCAATCTAAATGTTAATAGATCAAAATAATGATATGATTCTATTCTATATAGATACATAATTTCCTTCCCAAATGTCCTATAAATAAGAACATGGAATTCCATCATATATATATGAGATATCCAACCTTGCAGATTTAAAATATCTATATCTATACACACACACACACCCACACACACACACACACACATTTGACCTAGTATATTTATTATATACAAACAAAATCTATAAGAAAAAATGACTATTCCTTAACAGAAAATCATCTATATGTATGTATGTATGTATGTATGTATGTATGTATGTATGTATGTATAAATATGTATGTATGCATGTATATGCACACAAAAACACAGCCTATCAAATCACTGTAATGGCCAACATGGGCTGCATTCGCACTATGCTGCCATACAATGTCATCTAGTGCATGGATCTCCAAAAAATCAAAAGGGCACAATTTAAATATGCCCCTCATATTAGCAGTGGGCTCTTTCATGTTCCTTGATCTTCACTTATGAAGAATTGAAAACCAAGAAATATTGTAGTCTTGAAATATATAAATATCTCTCTCTTTTGGATTCCTGAAAAAACTCATCATTTGAGTGTCTTCCCAATGGATTGGAGACAAGATACCACTGAAACAATGGGAATAATTAATTATGAAATTTTTTCTTGACTTTTTAATCCTCTGCCAAGGAACAATTTGATCAAGAGCTTTGATCTATAAGATTATCAGGTCAGCATCTTAGCTGATTCAGGTCAGTTGTGCAACTCATGTGTTTGTTGTCATTGAAGATACAATTAGGATTAAGAGCTCTGGTTCATTGAATTTTATCAAATTTTTTTATTTCTCTCTCTTATTTTGAGATTTTCTCTTTCCACTTCTCTCTTTGATCTCTCCATTGTTTTAGTTCTTCAGAATCTTCTGTGTTCACTCTGTAATATACCATTTCCCCTCAGTTCATGACTCATTTCTTAGTCCACTTTAACTAAAATCATAAAAATTTCAGAAAGATCCTAATTCTTTGTCAACCCTATCCTTTGCTCACTATTTTACTATTTCCCCTTAAGCTCATTTATTGTCAAATTTAAATGGAAAATTTGAAATCTCATGGTCAACCCCAGTTCTCCATGGATTTGACCCTTCACTCACTATTGTGCATACTTGCCATTTAATTACGCAGAATAGTGAGTTCAGACTTAGGGTAATTAATATCCCTTTTGGGTCTCAGCAAGTCAGATCGACATGATAAGGAACCATAAAAATGCCCAGAACCCAACAGCTAGCAGATGTCACGGGAGAGAATGCGGTTCTTATAAAGATGGATGAATGAAAGTGATGAGGATCTAGAGTTAGTTTAATTTACCTAGCGAGGCCGATCAGGCCCATTTTTCTTTATCCCAATGAAATATTTGAAGTAATGTTGAAGAATGAGAGAATTCCGAAGGTCCATGAACCTCTCCCGGGGTGTCTGAGCATCGTGAAGGCACCATGATGTGCCTCGAGGATCTCCTGTAATGGCCCAATGTTTTTCTCAATGTATCGGAGTTTTGGATGAACTTCCTCGGTTGGGATGGCACGCCAAACTGGAACTGTGCAGGAGCACCATGAAAAGTATCCCAACCGGACTAGAAAATCCTTGCTCTCTCTTATCTCCTTCTTCTCTGCCATGCGAAAGGCGTCTATGATCACCGCCCTCCCTGTTCGTCCCCAATCATGAAAAACAGTGAAGGAAGTCAACGGAAGGCAAAGATCAAAGAGAGGCGAATTTCTGAGAAGGTATTCGGTTATCCTCTGTATTTTTCTTACGTTTTGAGTTACCCTTCAATGCGGGTGACTTAGAATTAGTAGAGCATTGGTTACTCTTGCAATGCACCTGTTCATTAGCCCTGTAATCAGAGTGACCGCAGTCGCTGTAAACACCAAGACACCTGTAAGGTTAAGAACTTAACCTTCTCTAGCTTGAGGCACATTCACAAGAGAGTCTCTAAGCAAAAAGCTCTTTAAACTTCTTTCCATGAAGTTCTGATTATGCGAATTTTTTGAAGAACACAAGTGGAATTTTTTTAGAAAAACTAGAGAGATTATGCGAGAGAGAGCTTCTGGAAATTTCTTGAAATGACATTGCTTGAATGTAATTTCAAGATACTCAAGTTTAAAGAACATCCGCTACAATCTTTTATCTCAAGCGTGATTCGGCCGAACCCTTGATGAAATTGAAAGGGTTACGATGAAGAAAATTATCCTGTCCAAACCGTTTTTTCCTTGTTTCAGCCAAGATCCCTACCAACCGATTTTTTTGCGTTATTAATTTGGCGGCATGTTCATTATGAAATGTCAGTGAATATGCTTATCGTAGAGTAGGTGGAGGGTTTCGTAAATGGCACTGCCGGCTTTACTCTCTCTATTTCTCTCTCCCCCTCCCCCTCTCCCCTTTAAGGCTCCTCCTATATTTCTGTGACGGAAGATATGGCCATCAATCAATGCCAGTTAGTTGGCAGCCAATCCGTAATGCGAAATGAAAGAAAGGCGTTCAGTAGGGTCATTTAATTACCCCTTTTTTCGATACGTATCCCATCAAATACCTTGGCCAGAGTCAGAGTCTGGCTGTAGCATTTACGAGGCCAGTATATCGTATCAGTTACATTTACGACTAAAAAGATAAGGGAACCGGCCAACCAACAAACAAGCCAGAATAGAACGAGGGAATTCGTAATTCATGAATAGCTTTCAAGTTGTAATGATGGATAGGTAGATAGATAAATAGATCGACCGATGAATAGAAAGAAAGGACAGAGAAAGATAGATAGAATGATAGGATGGAAAGACATATTAAACAGATGGATAGATAGATAGACCGATATAAAGATGACTAAATAGATAGATAGATAGAAAGATGGATAGATCGACTGATAGATAGAAAGATTGAAAAAAGATAGAATTAAAGAAAGAAAGATAGACAGACATGTATAGAAGGATAGATGGATAGATGATGGAAAACTTGGTAGATAAATCGATGGATTGATAGTTAGAAAACTTGGTAGATAACTAGACGGATAGATGAATAGGTAGGTAGATAGGTAGAGAGAGATATAAGTAAATGTATTGGGAGAAGACAGAGATATGCTTACATAGAGATAGAGAGTCTGGTGGTACTGTTGAAAGTTTTTTGCAACAGCAGGATGGGAGGAGGTAGACGGAGCGGAAGAGAGAGAAAGCTCTACAGCGAGCCCGTTTCGCCGTCAGGAAGGATATTCCTCCGCCAAGAACTCGAGGTCTCAATTGACTGCTTCGTCACCCTTCAGAAACCCATCGACGTCGCTGCTTTGAAATCAACTCTCGCATCCTCTCTCACCCGCAACTGCCCTCGACTGCGCTCCAAAGTGGTAAAGTCAACGCTCATATTCAAAGTCCCAAGCAATTTGTTTATTGACAGTGTTCACGAAACAACCTCAGATTATCGAAGGAGAAGGGCGATATCGCTGGAAGGAACTGCCGGAAATAGACATCGATAATCACGTGATTATCGTGCCGGAGGAAGGTAACGACGATGAAGATAACCAGGCTTACATCAACGAGTATTTGGTGGCGCTGCCATCACTGTGGCCGCTAAAAAGGGAAACTCCGCCGTGGGAGGTGCACGTGTTGCCGCCACGCAGGTGCTCTCTGGTGATGCGATTCCATCACACTCTCGGCGACTGTGTCTCTCTTTTGGCGGTCCTCCTCAGCAGCTGCGACATCGCCGACGAAATCCTCCCTCTTCGGCGTGGTGAGAAGATTTCGTTTTTGGGTAGAGCGTGGAGGGCCGTGAAGGGGGCGCGATACACGATAGGCTACGTGATAGAACATTCTATGCACGCGGTGCGCAGGAAGGAGGATATGCCGTTGATACCGAGAGAGGACGGGCTCGAGCGGTCGCCCAGGAAGCTGGCTTCACTCTCCCTGAGCTTGGAGGACATGAAGGCCGTGAAGAACAAGCTCGACGCGGTAAGGTTACCGCTTTACACCAAACTGCTAGACTTTATGGCCATTATGGCCCTACCGATCTGGGCGAGGAACTGGACGACTGGGGAAGAGAGGGAGAGAAACAGCACGTGGGCAGAGGGAGATGGTTTCTTTTTCTAAATTTTTTTTCCAGTGTTTTATGACTTTCTGATTTTTTGTGATCTTCTCTGGTTAACCATTGGCGATGAGTGTGGGGAATTTGGGGAAAGGTTTAATCCCTATTACTTGCTGCAGACGATCAACGATGTACTTGTTGCTATCATCTCCAGTGGAATAGAGAAATATCTGGACTTGAAATCCTCGGAAGGTTAGAAATTTTATGTTTTGTAAAATGAAGAACAGTTATTCAACTTCTTGCGATGCAGAGCATTCAGTTGATGCTGATATTATGGGAGCAGTGGCTGTCAATTTAAGGGGAAAAGCTTCAAAGGTTGATGGGTTTCTAGACTAATTAATTTATTTATCATCGAATTGAAATATTTGATTTGAAGTGTAAGAACCCATGATTTTTTTCTGGCAGGATCTACTGCAGTTAATCAGAAAAGGAAAAGAAATCAAATGGGGTAACAGAGTTGGGTCTTTTTTGCTGCCAATCCACCTGAAAAAGAGGAGAGATGATCCCCTTGAGTACGTCAGGGAGGCTAAGGCAATACTCGATAGAAAAAAGATCTCAGGCGAAGCCCAATATGCATACAAGATCAATGCTTTCGTAATGTCTGTCCTCGGTCTGGAGGTACCGTTTTTCACAAGTTCCTGAAACTCGATGTCGTTCTTCTCCGTTTCAAAATATCGTGCATTCTGACTGGTGGACAGGCCATGGCGTCCTTGAACTACAAATTCCGCCACAACACGAGCCTGCTCATTTCCAACATTGTGGGCCCTACTGAAGCTATTACACTCTCACGGAATCTTGTCACGGGGATCGGAGTCACTCTCAGTAGTTTACCGGCGGTGGGTTCCTCTTGACTGATTCTCCTCCCGAGAATGAAGTGCGATAGGAATAATGGTTTATTCATCGATGTGGATCGCAGGCACTCGACGTCCATATGATATCCTACAATGGAAAAGCGTTTCTGCAGTTCCTCGTTGCCAGGGAGATCATCCCCGACCCTGAGGTTCTATGCGTTTGTGTGCAAGACGGGCTTAGAGAAATGAAAGCCAAGCTGTGAAAGAAGTTTAAATCTAAAGATTGTAATGATCATCACTGAGGTCACCCTCCCTCTCCCCATTTCTATGATCTATCTATCTATCTATCTATCTATCTATCTATCTATCTATCTATCTATCTATCTATCTATCTATCTATCTATCTATCTATCTATCTATCTATCTATCTATCTATCTATCTATCTATCTATCTATCTATCTATCTATCTATCTATCTATCTATCTATCTATCTATCTATCTATCTATCTATCTATCTATCTATCTATCTATCTATCTATCTATCTATCTATCTATCTATCTATCTATCTATCTATCTATCTATCTATCTATCTATCTATCTATCTATCTATCTATCTATCTATCTATCTATCTATCTATCTATCTATCTATCTATCTATCTATCTATCTATCTATCTATCTATCTATCTATCTATCTATCTATCTATCTATCTATCTATCTATCTATCTATCTATCTATCTATCTATCTATCTATCTATCTATCTATCTATCTATCTATCTATCTATCTATCTATCTATCTATCTATCTATCTATCTATCTATCTATCTATCTATCTATCTATCTATCTATCTATCTATCTATCTATCTATCTATCTATCTATCTATCTATCTATCTATCTATCTATCTATCTATCTATCTATCTATCTATCTATCTATCTATCTATCTATCTATCTATCTATCTATCTATCTATCTATCTATCTATCTATCTATCTATCTATCTATCTATCTATCTATCTATCTATCTATCTATCTATCTATCTATCTATCTATCTATCTATCTATCTATCTATCTATCTATCTATCTATCTATCTATCTATCTATCTATCTATCTATCTATCTATCTATCTATCTATCTATCTATCTATCTATCTATCTATCTATCTATCTATCTATCTATCTATCTATCTATCTATCTATCTATCTATCTATCTATCTATCTATCTATCTATCTATCTATCTATCTATCTATCTATCTATCTATCTATCTATCTATCTATCTATCTATCTATCTATCTATCTATCTATCTATCTATCTATCTATCTATCTATCTATCTATCATATCTATCTATCTATCTATCTATCTATCTATCTATCTATCTATCTATCTATCTATCTATCTATCTATCTATCTATCTATCTATCTATCTATCTATCTATCTATCTATCTATCTATCTATCTATCTATCTATCTATCTATCTATCTATCTATCTATCTATCTATCTATCTATCTATCTATCTATCTATCTATCTATCTATCTATCTATCTATCTATCTATCTATCTATCTATCTATCTATCTATCTATCTATCTATCTATCTATCTATCTATCTATCTATCTATCTATCTATCTATCTATCTATCTATCTATCTATCTATCTATCTATCTATCTATCTATCTATCTATCTATCTCTCTCTCTTCTCCTTTTTGTGTATCTCTCAATATCATCTATTATCCTCTCTCTTCTTCTTTCTCCACATTGGAAATGTTATTCAAATTTGTGGAGGCTGTCAAGTGAAGATCTGATAAGCGAGGCAGATTCTCATTGAAGACAATCTAGATGCACAAGGTGAAAAACCATTCCTCATTTGTGGTGATTGAAAGGAGAAAATCTTCTAAATTGAATCTTCTAAATTATCATTATCTTTAGAGGTCATGAACTTGATTTTGTGTTTTATGTCATTGTTTGTATCAATTCATGCAATAATATTTATAAATTTCCTTACTTTGGATAATGCTACAGTAAGGGTCAAATCCTTAGGGAGCCCAAATAATGAGATTAGATGATTTGAACGGAAGATGGGAGTATTAAAAGAGACATGAATGTGAATGTAGCATATGGAGAGGAGTGTAAAGTGATGATTTGTGATTTTTCTTAATGAAATTGAGATAAAATTCAGAAATGAGATGAGGCGATGGGAATGAAGAAGATGAAGATAAGGCTGATGCAGTAGAGAAGTGAGAAGGATTAATTATGGTAGTGAGGGATCTGTGCGTAGATGATGATTTGTGAGATTTTCAATGAGTGGAAAATGACAATGCTAAAACATAATAAAGAGAATAAATGTTCAACCTATTTATGGAGATGGCCACAAATAAGAAACCGATTCAAATCCTTGCACAAAACTCATTATGATGCCTGTCCAAAGCTGGTGATGCTAGAATTGCATTGATCATAATCCTTCGCTTGATTTCATCTCCACGACAAGCATGATTGTCAAATAATGCTTAATTTGGGCCTTGATATCCTCTTCTTTTCCTACTGGTAGCTTGATCCCATAGGGTTTAAGTGTTTAGAAGGGTAAAATTATTAGTCCTTTACAATCATACAATTTTTTTACTCAATTCTTTGATTAGAAGCTATGGATGGATAGAAGATAAAAAGACAAACCTATCCATCAATTTTCCCCTCAAACTCCTTCAAGATCATGAGATATCATGATTTTAGTGTAAAGAATTTTCAATCGTTTGATTAAGATCAAACACATCGAATGATACCATGTGGAGCGCTTTGATTGGATTGTAATGTGAAGACAAGTCTCAACAGTCTAATCACATTGATCACAATCAAAAGGCACAAGAAAGTGACACGTGTATCAGCCTTTTAAAGAGAGTAAAAAAAATCAGCGGATGATAGTCGTTGGATGAAGATCAAAGATTGAGAAAGGATATGTGACACCTTAGGAGAAAAAATGCTAGATTTCAGGAGTCATTGAATGATGATTGGTTCACCTCGAGATCGCCACATGTCGCAACCTGATGGGTTGCGATAGAGATGATAGTTGCTCCGCCTTTTCTCTCTATTCCCCCTTTTTTGGAAATAGAGTGGTTGTGATCTATAACATCAAAATTATACAAATTTTGGTTGTGATCAATAGAGTGGTTGTGATTATTAATGCAAATTAAGGCATAAAATATTCCATTCTAATGCATGTTATCATATTTTTTAGTGTTTATCTACCGTTCTATGAAAATTAAGTTATAATCTCAAAATGCACTAATTTAGGGATATTATGATAAATTAAGAGAAATATTTTTAAGATCAGATTAACCCTATTTTTAATTGAGATTATAATTAGGTTTTAATGTTAAATAATAGAACAAATACATTTTTACACACTAATTTATTTTTCTAAGTTTTAATTCTAAAAGAAATGAGTATAGTTTTGAAATAAAAATTTATTCTCTTGTTATATATTGAATTTGACTTTTTATAATGATAGACAATTTAATTTCTGATCTAATGAAACAAATTTGGATTAATTAGGAGTTATATTTGGAAAGTTATGAAATTTCTAATTTTTAGGGAATTTATGGAATTTTTCTGAATTTTTTATGAATTTCATTCGATTTATTTTGAATTAAAATGAATAAAAACTAATTTCATTATCGGATGTTGACGTGGCTACTGACGTAGCGCGGACAAAATGGCGGCACCACGTGGCGGTGTATGAGAACGCCATGTGTCACACACGTGTACATGTGCTTGCATGTGTGAGTGTGCATGTGTGTGCAGATGTGTGTGTGTGAATAATGAGATAACACCCTCTTTAGGATTTTCTCTATCTCATTATGAATACATACCTTATATACACACGCATTCCTATGATTTTTCATCATATGGGACTATCTTTATATTTTTTATGTGCACTGGTGATGTGGCGTCATGTGGAGCATCCGATCGTGTCATTCAATTGCGATCGTCGATCGTCACTTAAGTGAAGGGGTACGTGGCCCACTCTGGTTTGTCGTGGAATAGTTTTAAAACAATTTAATCTCAACTGTTGATTTGAGGAGTTATAACAGCTGAAATGAAAACCAACGAAATGCATCAGGAGCATTAGATCAAGATCAGATGGCGAGCATTTCATGCGTTTCTTTTTCACCCGTTTCAAGATCATCTGAAATGAGTTATAACAGCTGAAATGAAAACGGACGAAATGCATCTAGAGCATTAGATCAAGATCAGATGGCGAGCATTTCATGTGTTTCTTTTTCACCTGTTTCAGGAACTCCTTTGATATTTCTACTACCTTGGCCAAAGATTTTATCGCATCTTATTCCTTGAGTCAATCTTGTCAAATCTATTGGGCGGATGATCCCATCTTGATCACACAATTATCTTCGTGGACTTCATGTCGTATCCAATATATGTTAGTTTAGATATCTCGTGGCTAGGGATTCGTAAGTCATAATCAAAACACGATTATCCATCCACAAGATGTCTTTGGCGTGTCAAGTCAAAGGACCACATACATAACCATGACATGAATAAACCTAATTGACAATTAGGTATAATACCATTCAAGGATTCATAAGGATCAATTCAGTGAACTCTTTCTTCAAAGAGCACCCACTCTCTATCCTCAGTGTCTCTACACTGATGGCTACAGGTTCAACCATACTCATCATATGAGTCGGATCAGATAGTACTATTTGATGTCCCTCTAGAATATCCCATGAATAAGAATGTTTAGAATATATGTTTAAAGACTAGAAATCGCTATATTATGATCTCATCATAATTCACTTAGTCATTGCATATGCTCATGGACTTCATTGAAAACATCACACAAGAATGACAATGAACAAATTTCATTTCAATGAACATAAAAAAGATACATGAAAGTTGGATTGGCTTATAGGCCACATAATATCCATCAATGATGACATGAAAAATGAGGAGGATGTAATGTTCTTAGCAAGAGACGAGGATGGAATGATGAATTTATGAGATTTCATGATGAATTTCCAAACAAACTAAGATTTAAAATGAGAAATAGGGTTTACACTGCCCGTGGAGGGAATTACAAGATAGAACTGATCAAAATCCTTGCACAAACCTTACTTTGTTGCCAATCCTATTCCCAGGTGATGCTAGAGTCACATGGAGCACAATCCTTTGCACAATCTTGCCTCCTGATAACTTCAAAATAATAGTTGCATCTATGCATCATACGCCATATTTAGGTTCAAATCAAATTCTTAATAAGGATAATATTCATATCATTTTTTAAAAATATGATATAAACATAACTATGTCTTACCATGCATCATTTCCTTTATTTTTTCTTATTATTTGAGACTTAACCATTTCACTTCTTTGAAGTCAAACGATTGAATTCTCACATCTCCTATGAGTTATGCAGATACAAGGACCTAAGTACATGGGTAGAAAAGCATGGATCAAAATTACAATGAGAGAGAAAATCAAGGCACAAGTTTAGCATTAGTTGATGTTAAAGCTTTAGTGGAAGCAAGATCAAGTGAAGGATAATGGTCAAAGCAAGTCTAGCATCACTCAAGCCTAGAACTAGCATCGAAAAGGATTTGGGTGAAGATTTGGATCCCAATTTCTCCCTTGTAATTCCCTCCATTGATTGTGTAGATATTATAGCTTTTTTGTCATTTCATCACAAAAATCTTATGCATCCATTGATTACTCATCAACTCCCACTATTGTCATTCCACCTTTCTCATCTATCCATGCCATCTTCCTCATGTCATGGCTAATTTTCATGTTATTGTTGACAATGAGAAGAAGAAAACCCTAGAAGTGCATATGTAAAAGGTAGTACATAGGTCCTTATATAGAGAGTGAAGACGAGGTACCCTAAATGAGCCGGAGAGCTTGATATCACTATCGGACAGTTATCTTTCATAAAAATATTAATTAAAACCATATATATTAAATGCCACACTCTTGTAATATTTCATCCTCTCATTTTCCACATATCTCCATAATCTCTCTAGATCATCTTCTACTAGAAGCATCTAATCTCTTTAGCCAAGCTCCATGAGGTTCAACCATAACTTTAGCTTTATACTAAGTGAGGAATATAAATAATGTTGTATGAAATCGATTCCATGTTCGCTCAATCTTGCGATCTGAAAGGAGATTTCGCTTGAAATTTTATGGGCTGATTTGTCTGTCACCCTCTATCCATAAGTTCTCTTGTTATAAAAGGACAAAAAAACTAGGTTTTCTTAGGTTTTCTTGTGTGCTTTTAACATTGGCTAGCTGCATGAAAGAGACAATGACAAATTGTCATTCTATAATTGGATCATCATTTTTAGTGAGTTTCTTCCCTCTTCTTTTCATTCTTCGTGTGGGATACAAAATGCCTAATTTGGGCGCTCGAGCGGATGATCAAAACAAGAGCATTACTAGAGTGGGTTCTCGATGGAGCTTAAATAAGATATAGATTAAGATCTTTTCATTTCAACATAAAATATTAATTTCTCACAAAAAAGCTTCAAAAACATCATTTTCACCCCTAATCTTGAATATTCTCATTTTTAAAGGAGATTTGGATATTTCATATCATCTCTCCGCATTGCTTCACATTTATTTAGCTTCTCTCATTGATCTCATCCCTTTTCTCCACTAAAATATTTTCATTTAGATTTGGTAAACTTCTTCTTTGTAGTTTGACCCATGATTCACTTGATATGTGTTATTCATGACTGACATGAAATCTGATAAATATTTTTACATAATACTCATTTGCCAAAAATGACATATTTAACCCTAAAATTGTACTTATCACTTGGAGTTGAACAAAGTGATCCAAAGAGTTTGATCACCTTGTTTGTAGGAAGACACAAACTTGAAGAGCTCCACCATGCAATTTATGTTGATCTTCTTGCCATAGTCTTCGAGGTGCTACGTAGCTGTCACTTAGGCTTTATCCTCACAAGAGTTGGAAAATGGAGGGAATGATGATTTGGCACATGCATTTTAACGGCAAATACGAACTACCTCAACATGACATGATTTGGAGGAGCCAAGAAAGCTAAGGCTCTATCAAATGATGTAGGTGATGATGGGCTAAAATAGAATCCTTAAATCATGAATCCTTGTAGCCATATAATTGTGGTCTTCAAAGGTGTCCATTGATCAAGTGATCTGAGCCTTGTTGAAGCAATAATCAATTGATAACACTTTGATTGGTAGAGCAAACACAATTTCTAGAAGGGGAGGCATAACTTCCGAAAGTGGAGGTCTAGGTAGCAACACAGATGATAAGGGATCACATTGTTAGCTGATGACACAAATTAGCAATAGCCATACGAAAATGGGACCCTATCAAGGTAAATATGGTTGACTCAGCTCTATCAAGGTCAATATGGAGTGCACGTGATAACATGCGATATTTACATCATAAAACATGATTTTTGATGCATATTTAAGTATAAATTATTTCATTTTCATGCATGTTATCATACTTATATGTATTTTTCTATTATTATATGAAAAGTCACTATATTCTCAAAAATACTTTAAATTAGGGTTAAAAATAATGATTTTAAGATGAATAAATTAATAACCCATCTTTATTTTGAGATTATAGATGTTTTTAGAGTTAAAATAATGAGAGAAAGCATTTATAGACATTTATTTATATTTTCCTAAGTTAAAATCTCTTAAAAATAACTATATTTTTGAAATAAAATTTAAAACTCTCATTATTTATTAATTTTGACTTTTTAGAATAATAGATAATTAAATTTTGGATCAAATGAAAGAAATTTGGATTAATTCGGAGTTATATATTAAAAGTTATGAATTTTCTATTTTTTTAGAGATTTTTCCAGATTTTTTTAAACTGTTTTTTTCTTATTTTATTTTTCGATTTTTTTAAACCGTTTTTTTAATAAATAAAAATAATAAAAAAATAAAAAATGGGCGCGGGGCCCGCGTGGATGCGACGTGGCACGCAAGGCCACGTGGCAGCGCCACGCGGACCCGCGCAGCGCCTACGTGGCGCGATATACATACATACATACATACATATATATATATATATATATATATATATTAAAGTATGCGTTATTACTATAGTAAAAGGGGTCTTTAGCCTGCCCTATATGGGGAGGGTTATTAACCCTATAAACTGTCGGGTGTTATAAACCTGACGGTTTTGTAAAATAAATTCCGTGTGGGACTAAAGTATGCGTTATTTTACTATGCAGGTGACGTGGATGTACGCAGAGCGTCGGATCAAGCGGGCGATCAATCGACGCGCGTCGATCGCATGCGCCTGCGGTCCACTGGAAGATCAATCGCACGTGCTTTAATTAAAGAAGTTATAACGGCTGTGATTGAGTTTGGCGGGGAGCATCGCAATCGTTGGATCGCGATCCAACGGCGCAAAAATAAGGCGTTTTATAACGCATCTCAAGGCGACGCATCTGGGCCCTCCATCCATGATCCGACGGACGCAATATTTCTGAAAACGGTCCATCATGGACCGTTTATCGTAACCGTCGATCGTTTCGATCGGACGGTTACGAAATTTTGCCCTTTAAATAGCCCTGTTCTTCACGAATGTAAGCATCCGAGTGAGATTTCAATCTAATTGACTGTCTAGACACCCCTCTCTCTCGTTTCTCTCAATCCCATCGTGTTCCTCTTCCATTTCCGCACTCACGGAGCCCTTGAGATTAAGATTTGGTGAAGTATCGAGTGAAAAATCGGCGCTTGAAGCTCGCCATCGCGTTCTTGATGTTCTTCGCGATAATCACGACGATTTGATCGCAAAACGAGTTTAGTGGAAGCGGTTTTTTCATTATCTACCTCCCAATCACGTTTAATTTCTGTTTATAATAGGATTTCCATTTCAATTTTGTTAAATTTCCTCTAAATTCGCGATTTCAAAGTTACGAAATTTCTCTCCACTTCGAATCTTGATTTCTCCGCGAAATCAAGTCCAAATTGGACGATTTTTGATTTCGTGGAATCGATTTGAAGTCTACTTTCTTAAAATACCATTTCCCCAATTTCTACCATCAATTTCTCGTCCGATTTGATCAAATTTGAATATTACATCAAGAAATTCCTTAATTCCTTGTGGATTCGACCCATATTTACCATTATACCCCTCAATTCGAGTGAATTTCCTAAAATAGTAAGTTTGGAATTATTTTTGACGCGATACCGCGTGAAATCGACGACCTTGCGGTTTCGTCTCGTCAGCACGCAAGAGCTTATATTTTGCGATCACTGTTGCCATACAAGGCAAGACCTCAAGAGGCAAAAACCTAGGGCAGCAAACTCTAAGTAACCCACCACAAGCATGGCCTAATATGGTTTGCTCGAGAGTGGTCCTTCTTCGAGGTCCATCTCTCTATATAAAAGGCAATTATTAACTAATTTCCAAATTGATTATGATTTCACCTTTTTGTGATGCCCATTTAGATTTAAAGGGAATTGGATCCATACTAGTATGGCTAGATGCAAAAAATTTCCTTCAAAGTTTAGTCCAAGAGTTCAAAGCAATACATGTGGGCATTATTTGAAATTTTTTTAAAGAAAATGACTCTTGATTTGCTTTTTTTGCAGCTTGATATTGTCCATGTGAATGAAGGACTAGAGAGTCAAGACCTTCAATTTTCAAATTTTAACTATTCTCATGAAAATGTTAAAATTTTAAGATTAGTGTAATAAGTAGGAAGCTTAATTACCCCCTTGTTTCAATCAAAGAATCAATTTGGATTCTTTTAGTTATCAAGTGAAATCCAATTAAAGATTAGAATTCCATCACAATGTCAATAACGTTTAAAAAAAATCACAATGTCAAAATTATTAAGAAAGAGAGATCTATTTATGAATGATTAGAAGCTCACCCTTATTCCATAATGCACAACATTGTGGAAGAGCCTAAATGAAGGAACATAGGGTTAGGGTTTAAGCACCCACTAGTGTGCTCAAAGCTATAACTGACAACAAGGCAATACTTGTGGATCTTAATAACTACAAGAAGGATTCTTACCTTTAACATCCCATCAACACTTGCTGATAGCCTATAGACAATGAAGCTCCATTTGGACTTGGCACTCTAAAAAGCTGTTGGTCTTGAGATTCAAACTAGCAACCTTGGACATAAATGATTGGGAGATGACGAGACGAGACCGCGAGGTCGTCAATTTCACGCGGTATCGTGTCAAAAATTAATCCGAACTTACCAATTTGGGGAATTAAGAGAGAATTGAAGGGTATAATGGTAAATAAGGGTCGAATCCACAGGGAATTTAGGTATTTTCGAGATATCTTTTGGAATTTGATCAAATTGGATGATGAATTGAGGTGACAAATTAGGGAAAATAGTGTTTTTAGAAAGATAACTTCAAAACGAATCCACGGAATCAAGAATCATCGAATTTGGATTTGATTTCGCGGAGAAATCGAAATTTGAAGTGGAGAGAAAATTTTGGACGTTAAAAATCGTGATTTAAGCTAAAAATTGATGAAATTAAACTCTAAATCCTAATCTAAACGAAAATTAAAGATAATAGGAAGATAATCTAGAAAAAACCGCTTCCACTAAACCTGTTTAACGATCAAAACGAGGTGATTAAGTCGATTAATCACCGAAAACGTCAAGAGCGTCACGACCGGCTTCAAGCTGCGATTTCTCCTTCGATTCTCCACCAAATCTTGATTTCAACCCCTCCATGGATGCGGAAATGAAAGAGGAAGAGGATGGAATCAAGAGAAACGAGTGGATCGGTGTCTAGACAAGTCAATTTTATTGAAATCCAACTCGAATGCATACAATCGTGAAGAACGTGTCGTTTTATAGGGCGAATTTTCGTAACCGTCCGATCGTTTCGATCGAAGGTTACGATGAAATGGTCCATCGTGGACCGTTTCGATTAAGTCGTGACCGTCGGATCGTGATGGACGGTCACGATTTAATCTGGAGGTGAGCGTTATAAAAACACTTCAAATATCACCCCTTAGATCGCGATCCAACGGCTGAGATGCGATCCGCGTCGACGCATCTCGGCCGTTATAACTCTTTAAAAATGCCACGTGCGTGATTGATTGTCGGTGGTCCACGGCGCCACTTGATCAGCGCATGCGATGCTGCCACGTTGCAGATAATCGGACCGTTATAATTCCTCTATTTGGCACGTGCGTCTGATGTTGATCCGGTGTCCGCGCTCCACGCGATCGACGCTCGTCGATTGATCTTGCCTTCGATCCGACGTTCAGCGCGCGTCCACATCACCTGCATGGTAAGTAGAGTGTGTGGATTAGTCCCACACTGGAGAAGAGATCGTCGGGGTTTATAAGACCCGACGATCTGTAAGGTTAAGACCCTTCCCGTATAGGGAAGGCTGAAGAACCTTATTATATAGAATAAATAAATAGATATATGTATATCACGCCACGTAGGCACTGCGCGGGTCCGCGTGGCTCTGCCACGTGGCCTTGCGTGCCACGTCGCACCCGCATGGGACCCGCGCGCATTTTGCCCTTTTTTATTTATTTTAATCTATTTAAATCAAAATTAAAATAATAAAAATCTAGAAAAATCCCTAAAAATTGTAAAAATCATATCTTTTAAAATACAAATCCAAATTAATCCAAATTTCTTTCATTTGATCTGAAATTTAATTATCTATCATTCTAAAAATTCAAAATATTTAAATAACAAGAGATTTAATTTATATTTCAAAAATACACTCATTTCCTTAAGATTTAAAGTTTAGAAATTTAAATGAATGTTTATAAAAATGATTTCTCTTATTATTTAACTTTAAAAACCACTTATAATCTCAAGTAAAGATAGGTTCTAAAATCATTTATCCTTTATCTATCATAATTAACCCTAATTTAGTGTATTTTGAGATTATAACATAATTTTGCATGAAATGATAGAAATGCACTCAAAGTATGATAACATGCACATAAATGTAATATTTTATGCCTTAAATTGCATTAATAATCATGTTTTATAATGTTAAGATTGCATGTTATAAGGAGATAAAGAGACGAAAATAGGAAAAATAAAACAAATACAAGATTGAAAAACTGGAGTAACTTTTGGAAGAAATGAGAATAGGACTCTCTAGTTACATCAATGACTACAAAAAGGAAGAGTTTTCATGTAACTATTTGAAGACATCTTAACTGACTCCAACATCAAGAACAAGATTTATCGAGCAATGATCAAGATCTATTTCTGTTGGATGTCCAAATGATTTTTTATACGATCAAGAATAAGATGAGGAGTCTTCTTTGACTCTCCCATATTCATATCTTCTCAATTTGACCATATCACATTTTTTTCAATTTTTTTCAATTACACTGCAAGAATCACTAAAGGAATCGAGATAGGCATAATGGGAGCTACTGCATCATCACCTATGTTAATTAATATGACTAAGTTGTAGAGTTTTCAATTGCATGCTGATGGGATTCTGAGGTCGATAACTTTCCAAAATTTTGATCAAAACATCAAATGTTGCGGAAAATATTGAATCGAACATTCAAAATACCAAACCACCAAGAAAAGATGATCCTATCATCTAGTATGAATGAGAAAACATACTTACACGGTTTCCTTGAAGGAGTTCTTAAAGCTATTCAAGTGCCTAGCCTCTAGCGGTATCCACACGGTCTTCGGATGTTTGGATCTCCTCTTCAAAGCTCTTCATCAAGAGAGAAAGAGAAGAATAGAGAGAATTCCCACAAGGCTTGCATGATCGTCCTCCCCGTATTTATAAATATTTGATATGAGGTTTTTCTATAAAAACTGTCATAATTATCCACCAACATCCATAAACCTTATGTGTGTGACCCTCTAGGTCCATATATCTCACTAGTTAATAAATCTATAGACCAAATAACACCTTATTGGTCAACCTTAATTAATTATCCACATCCACATATAGATTAATTAATCAAGAATCGATTTAACCCAATCGATAGGTTGAGTTTCCAGCTCGTTAGGTGCCAAGCTACACCACGTACACTAAGAGATATGGAGTATGTAAGAACTCACTTATGGAACCTTCCCGTCATCAATTACCATGTATGAATAATCCTTCATCCACATTAGACTCATGAATGACTTAGGGTAAGGTCAACTGTCAAACCCTAATTGTTCACTCAAGTTAGTACTGATGCGTGTAGAAATCATCGAGAACTCCTTCTCCGATATTTCTACTACCTTGGCCAAGGATTTCATCGCATCTCATTCCTTTGAGTCAATATCCTCAAATACCGAGGGTGGATGATCCCATCCTGATCACACAATCATCTTCGTGGACTTCATGTTGTATCCAATATATGAAGTTTTAGATATCCCGTGACTAGGGATTCGTAAGTCATAATCAAAACACGATCATCCATCCACAAGATGTCTTTGGTGTCTCAAGTCAAAGGACCACATACAGAACCATGACATGAATCAACCTGATTGACAGTTAGGTATAATACCATTTAGGGATTCATACGGATCAATTCAGAGAACTCTTTCTCCAAAGAGCACCCACTATCTATCCTTAGTGTCTCCACATCGATGGCTATAGGATCAGCCATACTCATCATATGAGTTGGATTAGATAGTGCTATTCTTTCTGGATAATTCGATGTCCTTCACGAATATCTCACGAATAGGAATGTTTAGAACATATGTTTCAAGACTAGTGATCGCTATTGAAAAGTCCCAATGGGGGCGGTGAATTAACCTAAGAGGGGGGTGAATTAGGTTAGATGTTAATTTTACTTATTATTCTCTACTTTTTCTGTTTACTAAGATTCGTTAGTTAATCACTCACTTCTTGTCCTCTCGATGCACCCGATATTATTATACTGGTTGGGGGACCTAATGTCCCTTAATCCAGTCCCGAGTACTATAGACTCGGAGCCTCCTCCTCACCAAATGAAACCTAATCCTCTCACCACTTAAAGGGTGAAGGAAGATGTTCAAATACAAGGGTTTAGATTTGCCCCCTACGGCAAACCTAACACTCACCTTTACCTGTCCCTACGGCACTACCCACTAGGCCTCGATCTCCTCGGCTCCCGGACGTCCTGACTCCCTCAGACTGATCTCCACGCGATCGCTCGTCCCTTCACGCCTTGTCGTGCGTCTTCCGCTAGTACCGCCGACCACCGGTAAACTGAGACCTCGTCTTCCGGCTTCACTCGGTATTCTCGCTCTCGAAGTCTTGACTCCTTCTCGTCTCAACAAATGAGACCTTCTCATCCTCTGCGTGTGTGTGTGAATATGATAAAGGTGTATCTAAGCAATGCTACCTAACTGAGTGGTTCTCCTGACTAATAATAACTTTATGCTAGAGTTGACCCCTTTTTTTAAACAGAGTTGACTTTCTTAATTCTAGTTGACTTTGATTAAACTTTGACCTAGAGTTGACTTTTCTGAGTTCTGATGACTCTGAGTTGACTACTAAACTAGAGTTGACTTTCTTCTAAAGTTGACTTTTTCTGGTAGAGTTGACTTTCCAACTAATGTTGACTTAGGGTTGACCTTTGACCTAGAGTTGACTTTCTGACTTCTGTTGACTCAGGGTTGACTTTTGACCTAGAGTTGACTTTCTGACTTCTGTTGACTCAGAGTTGACTTTTGACCTATGGATGACTTTCTGACTTCAGTTGACTTAGGGTTGACTTTTGACCTATGGTTGACTTTCTGACTTTTATTGACTCAGGGTTGACTTTTCTGTCCTATAGGGTTGACTTAACTAATCAGAGCTAACTTGGTCTGTAAAGGTTGACCTTTTGTCCAAAGTTGACTTTCCTGTTGACTTGTCCTGAGGTTGACCTCTGATTGAATATGTCGACTTCTAACCACTCAAGGTTGACTTGACCTAAGGTTGACTCTACCTAATTTTCACTGAATAGAATAACCTTAAGCACTGAATAATTCAAATTGAGCTCAGTGAAGAAAACAGAGACAAGATCTGCAAATAGAAAAACAGATTAAATGACAGCCAACTTCACACTGATATTTAATGCAGTTAGATTAAGAAACTAATTAACTAAATATATGGAGTAAAGATAGTTAATACTGACTTGAATTAACTATGCTATTCTAAGATACGATTCACTGACCTAAGTAGATCTCTCTGGGGACTAATCAATCAGAGATTAAATTCACAATATGAAACTAACTTCACTGCAAGTAAAATTAACCTTGATCCAAAATACTTAGTCTATTGAATGAAAAATTCAGTGGGTAGATCACATACCAACTAGCCTTGACTCCTTGTCTCGTGCAAAGATATTAGACTAAACAGAATTGTATTAACAATGGAAACAACAATTACCTGCTACTGTAGATCTGAGATTGAATATGCAGTCAGAGGTTTATATATATATGTATGAAATTAAATGAAGTAATAGTAATAACTATTGAAGAAGATATTAGATGAGAGATTCAATCAGGACACTCACACTTTATAAACAGGTTAATCGTAACAGACAGTCGTTTGTGAGATTAGAACAGAACTAACAAATACCACCAACAGATAGGGTAAAGGAGAGAGCGATGGATTAGCAAGTTTACAAGATATAGAAAAAATTCATGTAGATAACAAAAGCAATGACTGGATATGTAGAATATGTTTTATCTATCGAGAACTGAAATTAATAAGTATTTGTTAATCAGATATTTCACAGAAAAGCTTGAGGTTTGGAAGACGATCGATGAACCGAGGAGAGCAGATAATAAGACACGAACAACAGAAATTACAAAGAGATTCGAGTCCAAGAATTTAGAGCATTACCTATAGAATTTATAAATGACAGATTGAATAAAACAAGTGATCGATGAGATAGAAAATCAATACGACTAGAAGTTTTATGAAGGAGTTACCTAAACTCAACAGTTAAGAGAGTTACCAAAACTAGCTTTGTGTTATCAGGTGATTGCTAACGAAATATCTTGAATCGGCGATAGAAACAGTAAGAAGCGTTTTCGTCTATCACCGTGAGAGGGAAGAGAAGCCGTACAAGATTTCATCTTCGTGATTACCAATACCTGAAAATCGCTTCTGCCCCTTTTTGGTCTCCAGCCGATTTCCTCTTTTCTCTCGATTTCAACTTCAGCACAAAATCGCAGCAAAATGTTAACCCAAACCTCAAGATATGCTGAGCTTTTGTAGAATGATTTCACGCCGTGTGGGGAGCGATTTTTTGAGCGATTCGGAGAGCTATTTCCACAAGAGCAGAACCTACTTTTGCGCTTGCAGTTTTTCGAGAATTCAAAATCGCCACCACAAAAACGAAAACCTAATTGTCTATATAGAGGAAAAAATTACCTTACTATCCTTGTAGATATCTAAATATATACACAAACATATATATCTATCTATATATACTAATAATAATAGTACAAGTAAATAGTCTTATTCAAAAGGAGGGATATGTATATATATGTATATTTACGATAATACCCTAATAGGTGTTTATAGAGAGGAGTAATAATACCAAGCATATATGTATGTATATTTATATGAAAGAACATTATTATGAAGCCTATAATTATATCTATATAGATGTATACATATCTATGTATGCTGGCAATAGTAATAAGAATTACTTGTATGAAAACCCTATATATGTATATATGTATATGTATATATATATATGTATATATATATATATAGTAAATAGGTGAAGCATGGAAAAATATAAATGGCGATTGTATGAGACAGTAGATTCCTGAAAAAATAATTCTTCATGGACACATTAGTAGGTTAGTGGAAAGGAATCAAGGGAACCATAATGTATTAAAATTAATAACGTACAAGAAACACGATGACAATTCAAGATGGAATGCGTACGTCAAAACTAGTGTTCCAACAGCTATATTATGATCTCATCATAATTCACTTAGTCATTGCACATGCTCATGGACTTCATTGCAAACATCACACAAGAATGAAAATAAATCAATTTCATTTCAATGAACATAAACAAGATACATGAAAGTGTGATTGGCTTATAGGCCACATAATATCCATCAATGCCTTGATAAATTCTGCACTAGGGTAAGGATATCTAAGTTTGACATATTTGGATCATATATAAAATTATAAAAAAATAAGGTCACAAAAAATTATATATTTAAAACCTTAATTAAGAGCTGTGCTGCATATATTCCCCTTTCCCCATTTCATTTTTACAAATGTGTTTTGACTTAGGTATGATAGATTTCAATCATGTAAACAATTACAAAGAAAATAATGCCACAACAAGTCTATATTAAAACCCTAATTCAGAGTTGTGGTGCAAATATTCCCATTTCCCCATTTTTTTTTTCAAATAGGTTATGACTTAGGTATGTCATATTTGGTTCACATACACAATTACAAGAAAAATAAGGACAAGAAAATTTCTACATGTATAACCTTAATTAAGAGTTTTGGCTCACAAATTTCCATTTCCCCACTTCAGTTTTTACAAATGTGTTCGACTAAGGTTTCACATATTTGGATTATAGTCTTGAAGAAAAATAAGACGAGGAAAAAGTCTACAATTAAAACCTTAATTAAGATTTTTGGCACATATATTCTTAATTCCCCATTTCATTTTTACAAATGTGTTCAGACTTAGGTATGGCATCTTGAAATTATAAAGAAAATCTGGTGAGAAAGAAAGTTTATTAAAGCCTTAATAAAGATTTGTGGTACACATATTCCCCTTCCCTCATTTCATTTTAAAAAAAAGTGTTATGACTTAGGTATGACATATTTGCATGATATGTACAATTACAAAGAAAAGAAGGTCAGGATTTTAAATTCTTAACCTTCATTGAGGGTTGTGATGCACATATTCCCATTTCCCCATTTCATGATTACAAATATGTTTTGACTTGGGTATGCCATATTTGGATCATATATATCATGGAGAAGGAATAAGCTAAAAAAATATATTTAAAATCTTAATTAAGAGTGGCAGTAGACATATTTCCACTTCCCAATTTCATTTTTACAAATGTGTTCTGATTTTGGTATGACTTCTCTAGATCACGTATAAAATTCGGAAGAAAATATGACGAAAAAGAAGTCCGCATTTTACCCCTTAATCAAGAGTTGTAGTGCCCATAATCCCATTTCCCCATTTCATTTTTACATGCATTCTAACTTAGTTTGACATGTTTGGATCATAAATACAATTACAAAAAAATAAGGTCAAGAAAAAAATCTATATTTAAAACCCTAATTCAAAGTTTTAGCACAAATATTCCTATTTTGCCGTCATTTGTACACATGTGTTCCAACTTAGGTATGATATATTTGGATCATACCCATAATTACAAAGAAAACAGGGTCGAGAAAATAGTCTTATACTTACCGCCTTAATCAAGAGTTGAGGCGTACCCCTTCCAATTTCCCCATTTCATTGTTACAAATGATTTCAATGTTAGGTATGAAATATTTGAATCATATATACAATCACCAAAGAAAACAAGTTCATGAAAAAATTCTACATTTAAAACCTTAATAAAGAGGTATTGCGCACATACTCCCGTTTCTGCTTTTCATTTTTACAAATGTGTTCTCATGTAGGTGTGAAATATTTGGATCTTCTATACAATTAATTACAAAGAAAAGGAGATCACCAAAAATTCCAAATTAAAGAGTTTTTTGGCAGTTATTCCCAATTTTTTTATCAATGTTTTATGACGTCAGAAGTAGGAGGTTGCCACGTGGCCATTTAGGCTCTACTCCACTTCTCTCTCTAAGTGGGCCTGCTTGCGGGCTATTCTATCGTCCACTTTTGTACCCTCTGGCCCGAATGATTAGGTCCCCCCGACCAATTTTGGTTATATACACAATTAAGGAGAAAGAAGGTCCACAATAAATCATCTGAATTTCAAACTCAAAGAGTATAAAAAAATACCGGACAACTAACTAGCCGTTAGAAGGCGACCAGTCTCTTCAGAGATCTCTATCGACTCCATCATCGAGTTCTTATCGGAATTCTTCCAAAGCAATAATGTTCACCGAAGGACTCGACGAGGCTGCCATCACCTGGATTAAACAGGTGATTCGAATCTCCTGGTTCAGTCCTAATTAGGTTATACTTTTGATTTTAATTTCTTAATTTTTTTCTCTCGAAGGGAACCGAGATGAATCAAAAACCAAGATCTCCACTGGCGGAGAGAGTCGCTCCGATCTCACCAGATCAACCGTCGTTATGTAACAGCAACGGCTTACTTTCATCGTCATCTAATGTAAATGTTCCTCTCCCTCCTTTAAAGCTATACTCCAGCGTGATAGGGCCGATCCCGAGTTTGATCGCCGATTTCCACGACGAAGACGAGAGCATCGCTTCTGCTCCCAGCGTCGTCAACCTCAGTTGCTCGGATTCCGTGGAGGAGGAATTACTAGGATCCAGCGATTCCGAATTTGGGAATACGGAAGTGCAGTCTTACTCGAAACGCTCAACTCTAGCAAGAGGAGTTGCATGGGAAAATCTGAAGGTCGAAATTCCCGTCAACTCTGGAAGGAATGAAATTGACGAGCTCTGCTCAAGAGTGAGATATTCATTTATTAGATGAAGTATTTAATTTGAAGTTTTTTAAATAACTTTCAATTGGGTTGGTCAGCCTTTCTTCAGCATGGGTACCCCCAGCGCTCCTCCAATCAGGGAAAACAGTGAAGGTGAAATTAAGGTTTCGGAAGATAAAGAGGAAGAAGTAATGGACCCTATAGTCGATCAAAGAGAAACCATTGAAACGATGAATCAGGCATCAGAAACTGTGTGTTCAGAGAACATTAATGATCGTTATCCCTCCATGAATAGTTATCACAGCAGCAGCCAAAACGCATGGCAGATTTTTGTCGCATATGATGCCTGTTTTCGGCTATGTTTGAACGCATGGGCAAGAGGATGTATGGAAGCTCCCCGATTTCTCCAAGACGAGTGTCTTCTCCTAAGAAATGCATTTGGGTACGTTGACTTCTTCATCAGGGATGTCATCAAAGTTTCTAGACGTTAGTGTTTATCTTTAAAATTTCAGATTGCAGAGGTTTCTGTTGCAACCTAAGGGCCGTGTGTTAAGAGATGAAAGATCCTTCGATAGCCCAAAGGAAGCTAGCGCTATTCAAAAGAAGAAGATGGTTGGGAAGATTAAGATCGAAGGTAAAGGTCTCAATAAGGAATATGGTATGACATTAATAACATTGATTTAATTTATTTAAAAATAGTCAGGAAAATTCGATTGATCACCCAAAGAAGATTCCATGGGGACTACTCTCCGAGAGCGTTGTTAATGAAATCTGGAGCTGAGTACGTCAGACAAGCGTCAGCACTCCTGAGGACTCAGATCAATTCCCTGAAAGTCACGTCATCCCCTGTTTCTCAGGAAGGTGACATAGCAATTACACTCTAAGTCACCTTTGAATTAGTATATATAAGAATAATTCCTCTCATATGCAGATTCTCTCTATTGCTTGCTGTCATTGAGAAGCTCAACTGAGAAGGATCAGGAAGATAAAGCTCCGGAAGTTTGCTTACGACCAGGGAGTGGAGACTCTCATTTCTTGTGAGTAATCAAATAATTTAAGGGGTTCCTCGGCTTACTATTTCCAGTCAACACACAGAGCCTTGTAACTCCGACTAGTCTGACAGAAGTCAACTTTTAGTTACCCAGAAAGCCAGGGAGACGTGATCTTCATTGATGTCCAGAATTCAGGCAAAGCAACTCAAGGTCGTGCACTAGTTCCTGTTTCATCTTTGACTGAGAACCCGGTACACATTCTTTTTTTTTATCCCATTAAACTCTCTCTGTAGGTGTTCTCACTGAAAATGAACTAAATGATATTTCAGGTTGATAGAGATCAGTGGTGGCCAATTTATCGTGACGATAGTGAATGTGTTGGGAAGATCAAAGTCTCGGTCAGTTGTTTCAGTGCTCACAATGGGATGAACAATATGAAGGTTATGACCAGGATCTTTGGTCAAATTTGGAGGAAGTCAACCCTCTTAGAAATTCACTAACATAAAAAAATTAACTTTTTTTTGTGTCTATGAATTCAGGGAGGAAATGTGGTGGAAACTGTGGTTTACGACTCTGTTTTGGAAGCAGTGATGCGTGCTCAATGTGCTTGTCCTCGAAATTTACAGATTAAAGGATCATGGAAGTGGCTGCTTAATGAATTTGCAGATTATTATGGAGTTTCGGATGCATATGCCAAGCTGAGGTACAGTCATGTGAAGCATTATTTTTGAGATTCTGTCACCCATTCAACGTGTTTATGCTTATATGATTAATCTTTAAACAGGTATGTTTCATATGTTATGAATATGGCGACACCCACAAAGGACTGCTTAGAGTTATTGCATGAGTCACTCTTGCCCGCTATTAAAGCTCGCCATGAAAATAGCCTGAATAGACAAGAGGTATATTTCTGTTATTTCTGAAAAGACAAGAGTTTTACATGATTTATATTCATTGTAAGATGGTTAACAGATCCTATATTTAATGCCTCTGAAGAGAGAGTGCCGTGATAGGATTATCACAGAGAGAGAGAGGGCAGAAAGTGAGGTTTTTGGAAGTACATCCTTTTTTTTTTTGAAAAGAATGCACGGTACATCTTATTGGGCCATTTAGAAAGAAGTCCTGAAGGCCCATTGGGGCACGAGACTCTGTAGGATATACTACAACTGGTAATGACATATAGTTAGTATCGATAGAATCGACGTATAGCTGACAGGTTTTGCCATCGCGAGATATTAGCCCGAACCTTGTGTTAGAATGTGTGAATCTCATTCTTTTCTGCAACCATAAAAAAGAAATCGAACAATGATCGCATACCATTGGATAACTTCTGATTATTAATATCTGATTTGGTTGTTATTAATGTAGAAAAGCTTGTTGTTAGAATGTGAAGCACAAGTGGAAAATCTTCTGGCAGTGACTTTCAAGAATTACAAGTTATTAGATGATAAGTTTCCCACTGGATTGGCTGACAGTTCTCAACGATCCTTGGATGCGGCTCCTTCTGCTTTGGCTCCTGCAGTGCAATTGTATGCTCTTCTCCATGATATTCTCTCTCAAGAGGGTCAAAGCACCTTAAAGAAGTATCTTCAGGTAACAACAGAAATATCTTTGGTCTATTTCAGTTAGGTTTTAATCAATAACTTTGGATGAAATTTAATAAAATTTCAGTGATTGAATATTAATTGTGTGCCACTATCCCTGAAATGAATGATCAGCATTCTCCTGAATATTTGGATGATTATCTCTTCCTCCGTCTACTTATGAATAGTAAATATCAAGAACATTGTGGGCACAGAAGTTTTAAATGGCATGTTTTTTTATTGAATACCGATCATATGCCACCATCCTTTGTATGGCATGTGTGAAATGTCATCATCGTTCTCCTGGATCTTTGGATGAAGATATCGCTGACGAGCTGTAAGTGCGAAGAACAGAATAAATTTTTTTTTATTTCTGCAGGCAGCTGCAGCAGAAAGATGCAGACGGCTCATGATAGACACTGACGAGTTTGTCATGGTCAACTCTGAAAGCCTGGTCAACGACCCAATCACTATTGCCACTGCTTATCAGAAGATGAGGGCTTTGTGCATCAGTATGAGATCAGAGATTGAGATTGATATTATAATTCATAACCAGCACATTCTACCAAGGTTCTGTCTTATCTTCTTCTCTTCATGTCCTCGATATAGTTTTTTAATTTTATGCTCCAATCTCGGGCTCTATTCTATGATTTTCAGCTCGATAGATCTTCCATGTATAGCAGCGTCTGTTTACAGCTCGGAGCTTTGCAAAAGACTTAGAGCTTTTCTCTCTGCTTGCCCGCCGTTGGGACCTGTTTCTCATGTCACAGATCTCTTGAGTGCTTCTGCCGACTTTGAAAGGGATCTCCACTCCTGGGCAATTCCGTGAGTATTCAATGATTCTCAACGGTTACTTTTACTCTTTATGCTTATGTTTGTAAACCGCGAGAAGTTTATGCCTAAATATTTTACAAACTTTATAATATGCAGTCAATCGTTATATATTAGTTTGAGACATTATTTCCCTGAATGTTTTAGTGCTACCGGCTTGTAGTTTGAAGTTGACTTTCAAAGAGAGTTGGTTGATGCTTATGTGTTGTATTGTGTCGTTAACTAATATTTTGAGTTATATTCAACCATTAGAAGCTTTATCATTCAGATACGGTTGTAGATTTCAGATATGCACTCAAACTTGGTGAGTTACTGTTGGGGATTGGCCTCTCCCCTGTTCATATTACTATGTCTCGGTCATAGCTTGACTTGGCTTTGAAAAGAACTTTTCCTTGGTTTTTGTCTTTGATTGGGTAGTTCGCTGATACTCTGTAAATAGTCAACCGTGGGATGCTTTATCATCCTGATAAGCTTTTAGATCTAAGGTGTACTGGCACTAATGAACGATGATTTTATAGATTATTTCCCTGTTTATCCTGGCATGTTTCATTTGTATTTTGACCTTTGGATTCTAAGAGGGTTGATGATTCTGTGTTTGACCGGGTCATTGACCCATACTCTGAGATATTGTCCACCGAGAGAAGTGTCACCTTTCAGACAAGTATTATTTTAACTAGTTGTGGGGGTGAGTTTAGTTCTTTGTTTGTCTTTTAGTTTTCAAAAGTAGTTGCTCAATGGTCGTGTTTTACTCTGTAGTTGATGGTCAATGGTCGTGTTTTACCTTTTAGTTGATCTATATTCTGGAATAGAATTCATATCAAGATGCATGATAGCCCAGGTGAATTTGATTCAAGCTACACAGTTAATCATGGTAAATAGTTTCAATTTTTTCCCCTGGCTTATAGAGATTGAGATTCTGGTTTTGGGATATTTGCGCTTTCGTTAAACCACTGACACTGAAAAATGCGATGGTCCACCATCAGAGAATCCCAACATGTTAGTTGTATTGATCTTTGAGAGAACTAAAACTTAAATTTTCGTTTGGATCAGCGTATGACTTTCAAACAGAGTAGGTCAACGAAAACTCATATCCTGCTTATTTTGACCAGTCAAGTGCAGGGTGGATTAGTGTCCAAGGAACTATTCCACGACTACATCATGGTCTGGATTCAGGAGACTAGGCTTCATTTGCTGGAGCAGTGCAAGTCAGAGAAACTGCCGTGGTCCGAGGCGTTGACTAATTACGCGACTTCTCCCTTTGTGAGAACATGTACGAGCAGGTCAAAGGAGCCCTCGTGGAGTACTGAGGTTATTATCAACCGTTGGCCCAATTATCTCCTCCATTTGGAATATGTAAGTCTCTCTCTCTTTCTCTCTCTTCCCCCTCCTCCCCCTTCCCCCTTATAACACCCTCTTACTTTTCTCGGGCTCTTTTGCTCTATCTACTTCGGTATATTCCTAAACATATTTCTAAATCTCTTGCTCTCCCTCTCTTTTACCTTCCTGTTTATATCGACAAAGGCTGTTTCGGACGTGGAGCGAGCGATTATGAAGACCCTAGAGAAGCAGTATG
Source organism: Lemna minuta (assembly GCA_024174645.1). Lineage (NCBI taxonomy): Eukaryota > Viridiplantae > Streptophyta > Magnoliopsida > Alismatales > Araceae > Lemna > Lemna minuta. Next base: position 4,378,109 of record CM044112.1, read on the forward strand.
CGGAGATTCTGGCCCCTCTCAGAGATGGCTTTCCTAAGCTCCTAGAGAAGCACGTTCAGAAGCTCACTGGCCGTCAGTCCACTCCCATCTATCTCGTCCCTGACCCAGTAAATTGACCTCTCTCTCTCTCCCCCTCCCCCCGCTCTCTCTTGCTGACCTTATTTGGCGTAATGGCAGATGGGGACGTTTGTGAACACGGTAAAGAGGATGTTGGACACGTTGCATGGGAGGGTGGAGCAGCAGCTGAGGTCGTGGGAGCTGGTGTTGACTGTCACGACGGACAGAAAATCCACCTTCGGAGAGCCGATGAACGGTGTCACAGTCATGCTCCGTAAAAAGTTTAAGAACTACGTGGAGGCCATTGTTGAGAAGCTCGTCAACAATGTAAGCATCCCCTAGTCCTATCCATCATCTTCATCTTTCTCCATCAATCTTCTCCATCGTCATCATCAACAACAACAACAATGACAGTGAACCTATTTTTCTTCTTCATGATCTGGGAATTTGATTTCCTTTATATTCATCATTGTCACGTTGGATAATTTTTCTTCTTGCACTTCGCCTTCATCTTCTCATTCAGCACCATCATTTTCATCTGGTCACCTGATCTGCTACTTCATCATCGTCATCATCATCATCATCATCACCATCATCATCATCATCATCATCATCATCATCATCGTCATCGTCATCGTCATCGTCATCGTCATTTTCATCACTTGTGTACATCTTCATCTGTGTACTTGGTGTTCATCATTCTCAACAGTTCTGGGCACTTCTTTTTCTTCCTCATCTTATCATTTATCGTCATCGTCACCATCATGGTGTTTCTTCTCATTTGGGTATTTCTTCTCATTCATCAATATATCTTTATTTTCGCAGACAAAGGTAGCTAGAGCGACGAGGTTGAAGAGACTGCTAGAAGTGAGCAGAGAATCAGACGGCGAAGCTGAAGTTAGAGAGAGAATGCTGCCTCTTTGCATGCTGCTCACAGATTCTATCAGAAATCTCCATGGCTGCGTCTCCAGCAGAATCTTCATCACCATCTGTCGCGGGCTCTGGGATAGGATGGGCCAGGTTCATCTACTTACCTCTATCCAAATTTTTTTCTTTTTATAGTGATATCTTTAATTCCACCTTATTTTATAATTGGGCTCATCTACCCTCCATTTCCCTTTATAGTAATACTCGGTTTCATCAATCTAAATCCACTGCATGCCTTTTTAAAGTACGAGAATTGGTCTGCTTTTCAGATTGTGTTAGAGTTTCTTGAGAGCAGGAAGGAGAATAGGACTTGGTATAGAGCCTCAGACCATGCCTTATCAGTGAGCAATCCTTGGGGAATCCCTCTCTTCATCTCTCTCTCTCTCCCTACCTCCCTCCCTTTTTCAGTTCAGTGGGTTTCAACTTTTTGCAGGTCCTGGATGACTTTTTTGCATCCCAGATGCAGATGCTACAGGGAAACTCTCTTCAGGAGAAGGATCTTGATCCTCCACGCTCCGTATTGGAGGCGCGGTCAATTCTTCGCTGATATCGTCATGTCTTTGTAAGATGACTTTCAATTTATATTATTTATATTTCCTTCTTTTTATTTGGAGACTTAACTCCAATTCAATTCTTTTAGGCTGCGATGTAGAAAAGGTTTTATATTGTACCATATAATAGCATTTCTTGCCTTAAAAATTTCTGGAAAACCATTTTATCAATATCTTAAAGTCATGTGTATGAATATTTTATACAATTTTTAAATATTAAATATTAATTATACGGATTATTACAAGTTCTTGCATGTAATTGCGCGTATCTTCCTTGAATGTCCTGCATTTAACATGTATTGATCAAGAACTGGGGGATCAACTTTGAAGTTCATGGTTTTCCTCACAGCCCTTGAATAATTTCTCCCCTTTCTCTGGGGTCCACATTTATTAAATATTTTGCCAGCTCCACATCCAGGCCAGCTCCACAATAGCTAGTGGAGATATGACAATATTTGAACTATTGGGGGATTATTGCAAGTATTGCGAGCGGCGGGTAGGATTATGAAATTGGATATTTCCTAGCGCTACCCGTCAAGTGCATGAATGGATGTTCTTAATGCCAAGCTTGGCGATATGCTTTAAGAATATGTCCGCTCATCGCCCAACAGAAATGAAATGATTGATGTGTATTAGCTTTTCCTCAAATTTTTCTTTGATACAAAAGTGATCAATATCAACATGTTTAATTCTTTCATGATAGATTAGGTCATGTGCAATATTAATTGCTGATTTATTGTTGCACATCAATTGGATTGGCTCCTTATATGAAATCTATCGATCCTTTAAGATACCCTGTATCCAGAGTACCTCATCAATTCCACTCGATAGAGCTTTGAACTCGGCCTCTGTGCTTGACTTAGAAATAATAATTCTATATCTGCTCCTCCATGTTACTAAGTTTCCTCCTAAAAGGGTGCAGTACCCCGTAGTTGACCTGCGATCAATTAAAGATCTTACATAATCAAAGTTGGTGTAGATCATCAAATCCAACTCACCTGTTTTCTTGAAGACAAAGTCGTGTCCTGTGGTTCCTCTGGGGTATCTCAATACCTTGAGAATCACTTGAAAGATGAGATCTACATGGACTATGCATAAACTGACTCAAAGTATTAATCACGTAAGAAATGTCAAGGCAAGTAGAACTCTTTACTCGCTTATTTTTTAATATGAACCTACTTCTATTCTAGGATCATCCTCACTTATTATTAATTTATGATTCGCTTCGATAGGTGTACAAGTAATATGGCCTTGTAGTATTTAGTTTCCTCTAAAAGATCTAGAATATATTTTTGTTTAGTCATAACTAGTCCATTACTAGATTGGGCCACTTGCATTCCCAATAAGTGCTTTAGGGGTCCTAGTTTCTTTACTTCAAAGTGTTTGGTTAAATGGTCTTCGAATCTTGCAAATGCTCTACTATCATTCCTTGTAATAATAATGTCATCCACATAAACTATCAAAATTTTTACTCCCCCTAAAGTTGAGTGTTGGAAGAATACAGTATGATCTTCGTTACATTGTTTGTATCCAAGTGTCTTCATGATTTGAGCAAAATTTCCAAAACATCATCTTAGCGATTGCTTTAATCCATATAATACCCTATCTAATTTACATACTTTGTTGGCATCACTAGATTTGCTTAAAGATCTCTTGATCTAGATCTCCATGCAAAAGGCATTCTTGATGTCATATTGCTTCATGTTCCAGTCCAAATTGATAGCCAACGATAGTAATATCCTAGTAGTATTCATCTTAGCTATTGCAACATAAGTTTCCTCATAATCTATTCCATAGGTTTGGGTATACAATTGGGCCTCTAACTGGGCTTTATACCTTTCTAATGTCCCATCTAATTTATACTCGATAGTAAGGACCCACATCCAACAAGTTTTTTCCAAGATGGTTTTTCCATTATATACCAAATATGGTTTTTTAATCAAGGTGTGCAGCTCCTCATCCATTGATTCTTCGAATGAGATTACTTGAGGGCTTCTTTTAGCATATTTGGGATCCTTGTTTGATTGGCAAAACTTTTTGATATATAAGAAATTTAAATATATCATGTGAAAGAGGTTCGCGCATGTTCATGAATTTTTCCTTAAGGCTATATGAAAATTTTTTGTGCCCTTTCTCTTAGGTATACAACTTTCATGTGTATCTTCTTAGAATGCTGTAACGTGATCGGAAGGTTGGGTTTAAGGAATCACCATTTGTCGTGTCTTTTTGTGTTAAACATAATATTTGGGAAATGTATAACCAGCTATTGGATTATTACTCTTTATATCTTCTTGAGTTTATGTGGTTCATTATTTAGTTTGTTTTCATCTATGGGTTCTTCTACATGCTGAATTATTGGGAATTGAGGGATAGGTATTGACATTTTTCCCTATTCTTTTTCTCCCTCAAGTTCAAATGCATTTTAAAGTTGGTAGAAAAAATTTTGTTCATCAAAGGTAATGTCTTTGGTAACTGAAACCTTTCCTATTGTGGGGTGATAGAATTTATACCCCTTTCGGGTATTTGAGTATCCAAAAAACACACACTTTAGTGCCTTTGCTGATAGTTTATCACAATGCATATTATGGGAGTGGATATACCCTACACCTCTGAATACTTGGGTAATAAATTCATTCCTCCAAGAGTTCGATTGGGTATAGTTTCTCCAGGATTTCTACAGGCTACACTGTAGGGTATAATTTCTCCACGATTTCCATTGGGCATTGCAATCCTATAGTTTTGGATGGCAATCTATTAAGAAGGTGAATTGCAGTCATTACTGCAAAGCTCCATAAACCTTTGGGAAAGGCTGAGTTTACTATCAAGGTTTGGCTCTTATTCGTGATATCCTTGATTTTTTCTCTCAGCAAGACGATTCTATTGAGGTGTGTAGTGAGACGAGGTCTCATGCTTAATTCCTTTTTTTTCTCAAAAATTTCCCTTAATTTGTGATTTCAAAAATTTCTAGAATTATTTGTCCTAACCCCAAAATATTTACTCCAAAATGTCCTCTCTAAGTAACATTAATTGTGTAGAATTTTAGTTACTTATGTTTTCAATTTAAGTAAGAACAACCAAAAAAATATATTGTGACCATCAACGTAGATTAAGAACCATTTAAACCCATTTATGTTCATACATGGGGAGGGTCACCCTATATCACAATGAGTGAGTTGAAATGGTGTCGTAAATCAATTCTCTCATAGGAGATAAGAGCTCTTCTTCAAATGAACAAGTTGATATGCTTCATAAATTAAGTTGTTCAATGACAAGTGTGTGTATAGTTTAGGATAGAGAGTTTTATGCAGAATAATGGAAGGATGTCCTAATCTCCTATGAATCAAGTGGGTCTTTTCTTCTGCCGATAAACTTGACACCATTACCACTTTAGCATTCCTCTTCCTTGTTGTGTCCATATGTGTATCATGTAGGTAGTAAAGTCCATCATGGACCTTAGCAAGTCAAATCTTCCACCCATGAACATTATTACTTAAGAAAGCATCAAGATCATCACATATTATTCCATATTCATCTAATTTGGCTAGCCTCTTTACTGATATAAGGCTTACAAATAGCCTAGGGACGTGAAGTACATGAAGTAAGATTCCTAGTGATTTTATGTTTTTATTGCTGATGCTTGCTACTCTGAGTGTTCCATCAACAATATGTACTCCTCTATCACTCATACATGGATCATTTGACATGAAAATATCATGTAATGGAGTCATATGGTCCGTAGCTCCAAAATCCAATATCCATGAACTTTGTTGTGAATTATATGAAATTGATAAGGATGATAAATAAGTTAGGATGTTTTATCTACCTAAATTTCTTGGAAGGTAGAGCCAATAACTGACCCAAAAGTGGATGATAGAAGATTCTTCATGTGCTTCATCTCTTCATGGAGTTTCTAAACATCACGTGACATTCTTTGTGCTTGATAGTTCATTTGGAAATTGTAAATTGGGAATTGGAAAATAGAGGGATGTGGTTTTGCATCCATAGTTGTCCCTCTATTAGTCCTCCTTGAGAATGGTATGATTGGAGGAATTGCGTGATCATGTGAGCTTGTGGAGGCCATCCATTTAATTTCCATCACGTCTCCTTTGCATGTCCTCTTTTCTTACAATGATTGCATGATAAAGCTTCCTTAGGCTTCACTAATCCCAATTTCATATTTTCAATACGAGTATCTTGGTTTTTTTCAAAAAAAAAAAATACAAGTATCTTGGTTGTAAATGTATTCAAGTTATTAATCACATAGGCAGTGCTATCTCCACTTCCCTTCAGTTCCTAGAGATGACCATCTTCACTGAGTAATTGAGAGATTATATCATCAAATGAGAGTGGCTGCTCTCTATTGCACAATTGATTGTGAATGCTTTTGATTTTTGGCCGCAAGCCTTGTGATGAACTCGATCGCCTGTGTTTTTCATCGTTGTTGCACATCGATTTCATGTAATAATATATAGTTCCTTACTTAGTATAGTGTCAGCAAAGGTCGTATCCACAAGGAGCTGAGGTAACAAGGTTAGGCATTCAAAAGACAGACAAAGGCAAGCGAATATGTGCACGTGAGCATGGAGCGTGTGGAGGTGTGTGTGAGGGATAATTTTGAGTTTCTTTTAGAGTTAAGATAGAAATTAGAATCTAAAGTGAAAATTCCGATGAGGAGAGATGAAATGTGAATAAAAAATGGCAAGGAGATAAAATATGATTTGAGAGAGAGATGGCTTGATGGGCGGTGATGGCAAGAGGGAGAGGTGCACATGTGCAAGAAATTCAAAAGTACCTTTAGTTACTTTTGAATTTCTTGCCTAACTACATTTCAAACCCTCAGTTTCATTTAGATTTAGATCTGGAACGCCTTCCAACACTACCTTACTCCCAATATTTCTTTGAAAGAGATAATCATCTTGTAGGAAGACAACCCTTCTTGTACTAAATATTTATTATTCTTTAGACTTGTAAAAGTACTATCTAGGTATCTCATTTGGATGTCCCAAAAATTTGCGAAAACCCGATCGCTGAATTTTTTCTTATCTATATCATGTTTCTTTATAACAACCCCTTATACTAAAGTAGAAGAGTGCCAACTTCTTCCATCTCAATATCTAATATGTTGTGGAAGCTATATATGTGTTGGCTAAGACAAAAAGGACATGCGATGTTGTTTCAAGTGCATATCATGGGCGAGGTGTGATCATAGAGCCATTGAAAACACACATCCACACATCAAAAAAATAAAATCCAAAGTCACTTCTAGTTAAGATCAATGAAGATAAATTTAGTAAAATGGTGAGAAAGGGTCGAATCCATAGAGAATTAAGGTTTATTTTGAGATATTTTAGAACTCAATCAAATTGGATCATTCCAATTTGTTTGCAAAATATATTTTTAGAAAGAGAACTCAAAGATCATTCCAGAGGACTAAGAATCATGCAAATCAGATCTAAGTCGATACAAGAATCAAAGAGAGAAGTTAAAGAGAAAATCATTCACGATGCAAGAGAATGGGATAAAATTTTGTAAAATTTAATAAAATTTTGACTCAACATGGAAATATAATGCTAAATGATGATATATTAGGGAAAATAAGCATTCATTAACCCAAAAATGAGAACTGATAACATGCAATCTTAACATGATAAAACATGATTATTAATGCAATTTAAGGCATAAAACATTACATTTATGTGCATGTTATCATACTTTGAGTGCATTTCTATCATTCCATGCAATTTTATGTTATAATCTCAAAATGCGTTAATTTAGGGTTAATTATGATGAATTAAAGATTAAAGATTTAATAACCCATCTTTACTTGAGATTATAAGTGTTTTTAAAGTTAAATAATAAGAGAAATCATTTTTATAAACATTCATTTAATTTTCTAAAGTTAAAATCTTAAAGAAATGAATGTATTTTTGAAATAAGAATTAAATCTCTTGTTATTTAAATAATTTGACTTTTTAGAACGATAGATAATTAAATTTCAGATCAAATGAAAGACATTTGGATTAATTTGGAGTTGTATTTTGAAAGTTATGATTTTTACCATTTTTAGGGATTTTTCTGGATTTTTCCAAATTTATTTCAATTTTTAAATGATTAAAATGAATAAAAAAAGAGCAAAAAGCGAGTTTAATCCGCGCGGGTCCCACGTGGATGCGACGTGGCACTCGGGGCCACGTGGCAGCGCCACCCGGGCCCACACGGCGCCTACGCGGCGCATATACATTATATTCATATAATTTACATATTATATAAAGGGGTATTCAGCTCTCCGTAGATCAGAGAGGTATTCAACCCCTTAGATCGCTACTCCTTTTAAACCCGATCGTTCTTTTTAATTTTTCCCGTGTGGGACTAAGTCCCACACGGTTATCTTCATTTCAGGCGACGTGGCGGCATCACGATCTTTGGATCAACGGTGCGACGACTGACACGCGTGGATTCCGTGAACCAGAAGTTCACCAGATCTGATCATGCACGTGTCTTTTAGAGAGAATTATAATGGTCAGATTTAGCGAGACGTGGCGGCATCACACGCTTCGATCGCGTGGACGCGCGGACCACCGGAGATCATCAAATGCACGTGCCTTTAATGTGGAGTTATAACGGCCACGATTGAGTGCGTCGAAACGCATCGCGGTCGTTGGATCGCGATCCGACGGGCGCCATTTTGATGCGTTTTATAAACGCATATCGTGAGATCAATCTGGAGCGTCCAATGAAGATCTGAAGGCCAAGCTTTAATCATTACAGTGCGCCGTTACGGATTTATCTGGACCGTTGATGGAGCTTTAAGCGCACTGATCGGACGGTTTCGCCCAACTTAGCCTATAAAACGAAGAGTTCTTCGATTTTGTAAAGCATTCGAGGAAGATTTCACTTAATCGACCTATCTACACGCATCTTCTCTTGAATCTCTCACTTGTAATCGCTTCTAGGCTTGATTTCGCGTCCACTGAGTGTTTATAAGTGAGATTTCATCGATCGAGCGAGGATAATTTATCTCTTGAACACCGATGTTCACGTTTGAATTCGCGGAATGAATAGCCGTCGATCCGGCGATCAATTGGATTGATTCGATCGTTATCTCGGGTTAGAAAACAAGTTTATCCTCTAATCTATCGTCATGTATCATCAATTTTAGGTTTAGGATCTTAATTTAGTTCAATTTCATTTTTTTAATTTCAATTTGTGTTCTTCGCAATTCCCTAAATTTCCTCCCACTTCCATCTTTGATTTCTCCGCAATTACTAATCCAAATTGAGTGATTTTTTTGATTCGTGTATAGATCTTTGAGTTATCTTTTCTAAAACCACCATTTCTCCTAATTTCTCACCTCAATTCATCGTCCAATTTGATCAATTTGCAAAAGATACCTCAAAAATACCTTCATTCCCTGTGGATTCGACCCTTATTTACCATTATACCACTCAATTCATGATTAATTCTCAAAATTGGTAAGTTAGGTTTTATTTTTGACGCGATACCGCGTGAAATCGACGACCTCGCGGTCTCGTCTCGTCAAGAACCCTTACATTTTGCAATTTCAAGTAAAGTTCTAAAGTTTAAGCATATATTTCTCCCCTATTTTTCATCAAAATCTTTGTTGTAAATGCTCTATGGATGTGGAAATGCATCTAGAACATGTTTAAATTGAGAGATAGAAGGAATGAGTTGCCTAAATAGTCTAAGCAATCAGATATTACAAGACTAATCATGTCGTGAAAGAGTGAGAATTTAAAGAAGTTTCAATTTTGCCCTAGTTGTGTGATCGCTTCTTCAAATGTGATCAATGACACAAATTAAACAATACAAGGTTAATTGATGCTATTAAATCACACTTTTTGATAAAAAAATGGAGCGCCCAAATTTTTGCCACATTATCTTGTGAAGTTGAATCATCATTTAATCACGTCCATTAGATCTTGGTTCAACACTCTAGATAGTGCCATGCATTACGAAGGACTTCAGTGCACGACAAATCTAGAGTGGCATTAACTCTTTGATGGACAATCAAGATTTTTTGATGTTTATAAAGTGATTCATCATCAAATGAGATAGCACCATGTACCTCGTCTTTATGTGGAAATGTAATCCTAGATTAAACAATAAAAATTTGCGCTATCTAAAAATTCATAATGCACCATGTCACTAAAAAAATAAGAAAATAATGTTAATTCTACATTGATAAAATACGAGACATTCTCAATTATATATAGGGTGACTATTTAATTAGTTAGTTGGCCCTTTAGGGCACCTAAACATAAGTATTACTTACTGAATATGTTACCCTATAGGCACCACCTATGTGCCACGTGGCACTCGTAGGTGGTGTTGCATGTTCCCATGCAAGCATACTTTGCCATGTCATCTGGCCAAGTTATTTTGCAAAATGAGCTCCTCTTTTGGTACTTTTAACTAAAATAATTTCATAAAGGTTCAAAATTAATTGAAGAAAAATTCTAGAAAGATACTTGAAAGCTATAAAATTCATATCTTTTAAAATAGAACTCCTTTTTTATCCAAATTATTTTCATTAAATCAAAAATTAAATATCAATCATTCAATTTAATTTATAAAATATGAAGGGAATAAAAACATTTAACTCTACAATTCACTAAATTTACTTAAAAACTAAAAGTAGGTAATTTTAAAGTTTTTTTTAAAATATCTTCTTTGGTTATTTTCATAGAAATCTTAAAATTTCAATTAAAATGATGCTAATTAAAGTGAATTTTAAAGTTTGAAAATTGAAACTCATGAATTGTGCAAAATTAGCCTTTAAAACAATATTTTGAGATTTTTTGAGATAATTACGTAGTATAATTGAAATACACTCAAAATATGTTGGCATGCATAAAAATTTATTAATTGTGCCTTAAAATAAATTTATAGTCATTTAATTATAGGTGTATATTTCTGGTATGTAAGGCTCAACAAGCTCTCCAAAAAATTTTGACCAAAATATCAAACACAATGAATGACTTTGAATCAAACATTTAACTAAATTAAAGCACCAAAAATAGATGATCCCATCATCTATTCTAGATGATCTTATCAGCTAATATAGAAAAAAATATTTATAACAATTATTTGAAGGAGTTCTTGAAGTTGTTTCAAGCATTTAGCCTCTAAAAGTATCCACACAAGACAGTATCTCCTTTTGAATACTCATAGTCACAAGAGGAGGAGAAGAGAGGGGAAACTTTTTCATGAGGCTTGCATGTGTACCCCTAGTTGTGATTGTTCTCCCTCTATTTATAAGCTCCGGGTATGTGAACTTTTCATAAAAATCTCCTAGTGAGGATCATAATTTCAACAACAATATTATGACATAGGGTTTAAATTATTAAGCTAATATTTTATGGGACTTGAAAAATTCTTAAAATATCTAATCATACTTTGATCCCCGACACTTGTGCCTTACAAATTTTGCTCCACCAACCATTAAGTTCGGCCTAAGCCATACCTTTGTTTCTTAGCAGGAATTGATTCATGAGTGCTCCTTGAGTTTGCTACACTATAAAAAAATGGTTCCTCTACCTTAGTGTTTTAGTCCCTATTCTTCAATAAGTAGACCTAGATTTTGTTCCACCAATCAAAATTTATGTGATTTGGATCTAAAGGCTATAGCAAAGGATTACCACGCTTTATTTTTTAAGTGCTGTATTTCAGACTTGAGTTTAATTGTTGAGGGGTTTTTATGTGCAATATAGTCTTTAATTTTAGTGTATGTTATGGTAAAATTATTATACATACCCTACGATATGATTATCTCAGTAATTATATAGATGTATCTCACACATGTCACATGTACCATGTGAATGTGAATGTAGTTTGAAAACCTAATCAACCATAGCTAAGGGATACTACATTATGTCCATCAATGTTCATGGTTTCACATTTTAACCTAATCATACCACAATCAAATAAATAAATCTAATTCATTTTTAAAAAAAAAATCACATCAATGTCTTCCATAATAAACATGACTATTATGCTCAATAATAAGGAAATAATCATTTAAACATTTTAAAATGGTTACAATGATTTTTCTAAAGTCAATATATATACAAAATATAGTTTTTATTACTTAATTGACTAGAAAATTTTAAAAATTAATTAATTTGTGTCAATTAATATATAAGATATTTCTAATTTTTCTTGAATTTTCTAGAGTTTTTGAATCATAGATTAGCATACGTAAGAATCACATATTTGCACAAAGACAATGTGTTTTATGATTATGGGGGTATGCAAAGTCCTTTTGAGAACGTAACATAAGAAAGTATATGCTTAATTGGATCAACCAATGGGTCTTTTATGACTTCTTCACTCCTAAGACCAGAGATGACCTCTACAACCTCTAGGGCAATGCTATCACCGTCAATGAAATTCACATGATGCTCTTGGCTCCATGATGCCCCAAGATTTATATGTTTAGATATATGCTAGGAAACACAAAAATTCACTCGCTTTCTTTTTAGTAATAAGACTATTACTCTACTCACAACTCCCTTCTTTCAACCTTGAATCCTTCAACTCTTCTATGGTATGTACAAGAACTTGGTTAGCCAAAAACTCCTTTGAAGTGGCATGAGATTGCACAATTTGGTTGGTGAAAGCTCCTCATAATGCGCGAGGGAATTGACATCCATGCCAATAGATTTCACATGATACCCCTTGATTCCTTGGGACAACTCTTGTCTATGAAGGTAATTTTATGAAAATTCTACCAACTTTCCTATACGTAAATTAGTGTTTCCCAACAATTTTTTCAAGTAAAGTTAAGTTTCAAAAAGGTTTTATTTTTCCAAACCCTCACCCCCATGCTAACCTATCATTTTCCTAAATAAAAGCATCATGCCCTTGAAAAAAATGGTAAAATCATGATGTTATCTGATGTAAAAATAATAAAAGGTATGCGAAGGAATTGGTTTAGAAAAACTCATTTGGCCATTTTATACTAGTTTCAATGGATTTTCTTGGTTTTTTGCCTTCTCCAAAGTGTTCTCTGCTCTCGTCATATTCCTTTATTTGCAAAACTAAAAGAAACACAAAAAAAGGATAAAGATATCATTGGGTTGCCTCCAAAGATGTACTAAGTTTAATGTCTTCAGACAAATAATAACTAGTTCTTAAAAGAGAATCAAATGAATTGCTTCATTATGGATTTAGGAATCCAAAAGTCATTAGAAAACGGCATTATATGGGCTTCCAAGATGGATGTTGGCATTTATACCTTTTGCCCTTGCTTTGGGTTTGTTATAACCTCTATTTGCCTTGGTTCATATTATCTACGAATTCATCTCATGCATTTAGGTTGTACTTGCTTCCCTTGATAGTCTCGAATGTTTTCATGCCTCGTCATCGTATCAAGAATTTGATAATTTTTACTTTGTTGAAATATTTTTTCTTTCTCTTTGGCATAGAGGTTGTGGTAACTTCAGCTACTTTTTGATGCAAGGTTTCATTCTCCAACTCAAATTTATGTGTTTTTTTTCTATATGTAATGCTTTGATATCATTTTTTATTTGATCATTTGTAAGTTCGAGATAAGTTTGATAACCTCTATCGATGATTTAATAATTTTTATGAAATAGAATATCAATTAATTTGAGAATTGGATAGATTTTGTTTTAGCCAAAATGATTTGAGAAAGGAATGTGTTTGGAAGTGTAAGTACTAATGTTTCCTAGTTTATTGTTTTAGGAATTCAAAATTTCAATATTAAAGGTGATAAAGAGGTTTCAGCTGTTAAATATGCAATATTGAATTTGCAATAATTCATTCAATGTTGAATTATTTTGTTTTTTTTTTTAATGAACGCAATCCAGATGGATTTTAGAAAAAAATGTGGATGAAATTTTGTGACAAAAATAAGAAATTTGAAAGCTACAAATAATCTTGAGTTAAAATGCTTTCTAAAAATAATTGAAAGAAAGATTTGGAATTCCATAGAAAATCTTGGAATAAAATCCTCCATAAAAATCAATAAAAGAAATTTTAAGAGTTGAGAAAGCTCAATGTAGTGCTTGTCGCAAATGGAGTGATTCGTTGCCAGGTGTGCATCAATCTGATTCCCAGAGAAAGATCTGCAGTCGGCCATACGGCTAACTGCGGAAGACGACTGATTGCAATAGAAGAGGAAAAGAATTGAGCACGCTCAGTGGAGAGTGGTAAGAGTACACAGCGGCAATCCTCGGCGGTGACGGCGGCAAATACCTTGAAAAGACACCCTCAGCCGTTCGCCTGTGTGATTGCCAACATTCAAGCGTCTTCAATGCATCTCCACCAGTGGCAAATTCGTCTCCTTCAGCTCCCCGACTACGAATTGCTCCAATCCTCTGTGCAAGTGTGCGTGCCCTAACTGCTCTTGCCCCGTAACTACCTCTTATTTCTTTCTGTGGGCCCATTAACTGCCCCTTTCTTCTTTTATCGGCCCATATGTATAACGTGGGCCAAAACATCATTTTCTGTCCTGATTGGCCCATTAGCATCAAAGCACTACCTACAAAATTTCAAGAAAAAACCAAGAACGGCCTGGTCAACATTGAAGTAATGTTTTCAACGTTGACTGAGAAAAGTCAACGGTGCTATAGGCGCCTCTATTCATCAAATAAAATCTAATAAAAGTATTTTGTAGAGGGTAGCGTTTTAACAATTTTCCCGCCCACTTTCCGTGAAACATTTCCAAAAAGAATAAATTTCAAAGCATTAATGCATGAAAATGGTTTTAAATTGATGATTTTAATTGATTTACTAAACTTCAAAAGAAGAAACCATTATTTCTTGAATTACCTGAAAATACATGATTTAATTACTTTTTATACTATAATTTGCACACATTTTATATGCTTATTACCTAGGAATCATGTCATCATGTATCGAAGGCTTGAGCTCTTGACCCATGTCAACATCATAACCAAGAAACCTATGAGAATAGACTCTATGCCATCATCATCATCATTTCATAGATAATCATGTTCTCTCATAAAAAGTTTCATCTTCATAAGTTTTATTTGCCTATCTATTTCTGCCATTTTTGTTTATGTTTATGTTTATATGCATGTATATTTATATGCCTTTATATATAAGACTATATATTTCATCTATGTCATACCATTATTATAGAATATCAATGTTTATATATCCGCATTGATAAAACCTATCATCTTTTATCTTTAAAATGAATATTTATTTTATTTTCAGATTTTATTGAAAATCATATCATGGCTATATTTTTCCTTTGTTTTTAGGTACCTTAGAATTAAAAAAGGGAAAATCAATGTTGTGCTCAAAATCAAAATGGTGATGCTTCTTAGTAAATAAATCATTCAAGGATTGTACATTCCGCCCAAGCCAAGGCATTTTGCAACCAATAAGAAGACTGAAATTAAAAAGGAAGAAAATAAAAAATTTGAAGTTTGAACATGAAGATGTTGATAATAGGATGGTTTCGTTCCTTCTTGCCAACTAGGCTGGAGGCTCACTCCGAAAAGATAAAGAAAAGAGGAGTGGAGGGTTCACATGGAGTTTACAAGAATTGCATACCCAAAATGACCCTATATTTTTCATAAAATTACTAAAATGACATGCATGAACCTCCTCATTAAAATGGCCCATTTCATGGTGGACAAGTCCTGTCCTCTTCTTAGTCATTGACTCTTCAACTTCCACCCATTTGCCTCTTTGACTCTCCAACTTCCAAAACTGAATGGATATCCAAAGGGTAAGATGAAATCATGAAATGGTGTGGATTAATACCAATTTCATTTTGTTAGATGGTTGAAATTCGTTTCTTTAACATCCTCTAATGGTGCATTAAATGTGCTAAGAGAAGGCTACTCCTCATCCTCAAATGGTCATATTTTTCTACTCCACTAGACAAAAACTCTCCAATAACAGATCTCATTGATTTTTACAAATTCATTCTAATAAATGTGTTAAAAAAATAATGGTAGAAAACATTTGAAAAAGGCTGGAAATTCAGTTTAAGGCCTTCAAAATTTTTTTGTTGTTCATTCCATAGTTTAGAAACGAAACTTTTCATCGAGAAAGTCGATGATAAACCCCCAGGACGTATATAGAAATTTTAAATTTTCATTTAGAGTAGATATATCATTGATGAAAAATCAATTAAAATATATTTGACTTAAAATTTTCCAGCATATTCTTATGTATGTATCCCAAAGTACCTTGAGGAAACCACCCCTATAATGATATATTAAATGACACAGATCTAAATTTGTTAAATTTTTATTCAAAATATGCTATCTAAATATAGATTTTTACCTTTTAAATTTAATCTGAATATAGATATAATTAATACGCATATGTAACTTGAAGGCATGAGATAGAGATTGACTCATTTTATGAAAATTTATGATGTAATTTCCTTCAAGGAGATAAACAAAAGAAATTAACATTTCAAATGGGATTAGTGCTATCACTTTTAATGATCATACCCAATAAAATAATGATCAAGAGATCCCATTTTTCCTTTATGGAATATAAGGTATGAATTTTGATATGAGTTTACTATATTTGAATTCTGATATGAATTTCCATATAAGGCATTACATGTAGAAGAGTTGAACCAAAATTTGAAATAATGAGGGGAACCCTCTACCATTTATTTTCAGACCCAAAAGTGGAGAGATCAAGTGAAGAAGTGCAGCTAGACCTCTCCAATGATCTAACAACTAGTTTTCTTATTAAAATTTTAAGAACCCTGTCTCAATGATATTGAAATGCACATGGATGTTCTCAATGTGCTTGTGAACTATCTAATCACTCTGAATGAATATATCTACTTGGTTATTAATAAAATGCATCATTGACTTATAGTTACTTGATGATTCTTATCTTTTAAGCATACTTTATATATTTATGGTGAATGTTATCGAGTCATGACTTAATGATTCATTTATGGTAAAATCTTAAAATGATATACTTTATGATTAATTTGGCACAATCCATGAAATTGAATTTTCAAACATTAAAATTATTTTGAAATTAGCCTTATTTTATTGAGATTTCTAATATATATGATTCATGATTGATAAAAAAAATTGAACAATCATTTCCTTTAATCTCTTGATCTACGGGTGCTCTCAACTCAATTTAGCATCTTTTAAGCATTTGATTCAACAGAGCTTTTGAGCACCAAGAAGTCTAATCTCCACCAAGAGATCCAACATAAACTTATGCTAGTTAAGAACGATCCATTCATGCTAAGTGGGTAACTTCAATCCCTACCAAAATTTGAGATAAGGAAGTACCCAAGTGACTCCCAACCAAAACACCCATTTTCTCTCATTCATTAATTGGTTGGGAAAACCCACCATTTCGACAATGTCGGCAATGTCAAGAGGAGGGGAAATTAAAGCCATGAATTTTAGTATGAAACATCCTTACAAATCAATGTCTCCACGGAGAGGAAGAGTGGTATCACAGAATAAGGGTCAAGAGTCAGTGTCATGTTGGGTTTACACTCAAGAACCCTAATTGCCTCTAAGAGATCCAACGAGTGTTTTCACTTGCTAAGAGGCAATTTCAAAGC